>JBBMOC010000023.1:463480-1025734 GCA_037975185.1 Centropyge bicolor | reverse complement strand
TCAGCAAGTAAGTGAATAAATATTTCCCAAAATGTTGAACTATTCCTTTAATCTTATCTTCCTTTTTTTCATTATTTTTATGTTCTTAAGAAAGCCTGTCACAGTCAGTAATGAGGAACAGAAACTCACTGCAAATCTCTGTATGACAAATAAAAACCACAGTGACAAAGTTCAGCCAACCCCCGGACGTGTCGATTATGTTATTTCTTGGCAAACAGCAGATGTGACTGATGATACAGGCTTTTGTTTTGCAGGCCAGGCTTTCAAATTAAGCCTGATAAGTACAGTTTCTTTCTCTGAGCATGAAGCAGAAGAGACAAACCCCAATTTCCACATGGGAACGTATCTGTCTGAGCAGTAATGAAATGAGTGGGGCCTGTTTTCCCAGCAGCACTTGAGCAAGAAGATCAACTTAGTGCCAATGTGAGCTAATGCATAAAGATGATGATACAGCTGAGGCGCTTCTGCTTAATTGGGCTTTGAGATGTCCTACGCTTATAAAAAAAATAAAAAATAAAAAAAAAGCCTTCAGGCACTTGAAGCCAAAATCATTTGCTTTTTTCAGGCTTTTTCTTCTTTATATTTTAAAAAATGTGAAAAGTTGACTTGCTCTGTTTAAACCAAAGTTTTTTTTGGTCATATAACTTTGTAAATGTAAATGATTGTAACTGAAATGCTGCTGTATTAACACACATTACTGACGTGAAAAAAAGGGAGCCTGTTTTAATCAAACATTTAAGAATTACATTTACAGCAGGAAGCTCCAGAGACAATACAGGAAAAAAGTCTTGACACACTTTTATCAAATATGTATGTTCAATCAAAGACGAGGTTCTATCCCATTCTGGTTAAAAATATCTTTACATTTTACTCAATTATATTTATCTATCTGTAAAAACACATGTGCTTTTAATTTATATCCTTAAAGTTTCTAGTATCAATTGGCATGTGAATTAACAACTCAACAGCACTTTATAATAAAATGGGATCAAATAATATGAAATGGACTGGAAACAAAAAAGAAATGTCATACAAAGTTCGTACCACATTGACATGCAAACAATGAATAGGAAGTGAACATTATCAATGTCAGCTTAATTTGTCTTGTTTGCACATCTGACAAAAGCAAAAAAAAAAAGTGCTTGTTATGACCAATTATACTTTGTATGATCACTCGAAAACATGGCTCAAAAGGTGTGTGCTCACATCTGTTTCTGCCATTTCAGATCTACTTTTACCAACTTACCTCTGAAGCTCTCGTCAATTTAAGAGCAATGTTATAAGATTTTTTGATAAAAAGCTTTTATTCTCATTTTTTTGTGAAATGAAAAAGAATTTTAATTTTTTTTCCCTTAACCCTTTATCAGGTAAGTGACTATTTTTGAAAATGTCCACACACTTGAACACACGTGAAAACTTGTGAAAAATGTTACAACAGAAATAAAGTTTTGCTATGTCCTCCAATAACATTCTCAGGTTGAATTTTTGAGTTTCAAAGTATTTCAATGAGCGCCCTATAAAAGGTTAAATCTAAAACTTCAATAAATGCAGGATCAGAAAACATCACTGACTTTAATAGGGTTGTTGTCTAGTGTTAATTAAAACATCTGTATATCAATTTGAGAAGATTATTCATTTTTGTGGGTTTTGAATGTAAGACTCCTTTGACCTGAATACTGGGGCACTGCCAGAAACCAAAACTAGGAGAAGTGCCTCTCCTGTGGCCGACTGTATCATATTAAAGTAGCACAGGAAGAACCGGATAATTTCTAGTTTTCTTTCTGCTTCCTGTGAGTTCAACTTTTTGGATGTCAGTGGCTTCCACTTTAGAAAGCGAGAGTCAATCACCAGTCTCGATTGCAGCCTGAATGTGAAAAGTAGGCAGCATTACAGCCGTCTGAACACTGGGCAGACCTTAAATTGGCTCTCTCTTCCAAATACAGACGCAATGAATTTCACATGGGAGCTCTAAGAACAAAGTGCTCTCAATAACACTGTACTTCTTTCTCTCTCACACATACACTCTCTCTCTCTCTCTCTCTCTCTAGCCCACTCTCACAAACACACTTTGGAGATATATGCCTCATACAAAAAGCTCATACAAAATGTTGTAAACATTGTTCACATACATACAAAACAACAAGAATCTGTACACTGTTTACAGGTTTATATGCCAAATATGTGCCTTTTAAAGTTACTGTCTTCAGTCTCCAGAGTCCAAACCAGTTTGATCATCTTCACTGCACCAACTGGCCCAGGATCAGCACTTTCAATCTAAAGCCCCGACTCCCAAAAAAGTTTAGATGCTGTGTAAGACATAAATAAAAACAGAATATAATAGAGCTGTCTGCAACAGTTTTACAAAGTGTTCCTGAGCTCGTGTAGTAATCTCCTTTATCCAATCATGTGTTTGACAAAGTGGTCAACCTCTCTCCATCCTTGCTTGTGAAAGAGTCTTTCCAGGATGAACCTTTCATACCCAATCATGACACTATCACCTGTTACTAATGAACCTGTTTACCTGTGGAATGATCCAAACAGGTGTTTTTGGATCAGTCCACAATTTTCATAGTCTTTTGTTGCTACTGTCCCAACTTGTTTGAAAATCAATGAATGTTAGAAATGTTAGAAAAATTTCTAAAAATCTATTGTCTTCGCACTGTTTTCAATCGAGTATATGTCAAAAAGATTATTAATTATCACACTCTGCTTATGTTTTACACAGCATCCCAACTTTTTTTTGGAATCAGAGTTGGAAGAAACGTCGTCCTACACCATGGCCAGAGCGACCCTATCGGGTGTCATCGGCCCCGTCTTGACGGAGATCCACAAGTCTTCAGTATTACTGGACGAATTCTTCTTCTTCTTCGTTTCTGACCTTGCCTCGCCTCCACCGCAGCAGCAGCAGCAACAGCATCCGTTGCCGTGGCGACAGCAGCAGCAGTGGCAGCACGCCACCAAAGTCGTGAGGAAGACCAGCAGGGGAAGAGTCAGGAGGACCACCAGGCACACCGTGTTGTAGACCCCCTGGTTGTGTTTGTCTGCGGCAAAGCTCCAGAGCTGGTTGAAAAAGTCTTGGATGTCTGTTTTCCCGTCCATGTCTCGTCCTTTTAATGAGTCTGTCTGGCGGTCGTAAAGATTTAATAAATCCTTTAAAGGGTTGTGAAGTTTGTAAGTCAGTAAATGTGCATATTAGGCCGCT
The DNA here is from genome assembly GCA_037975185.1 of Centropyge bicolor. Taxonomy (NCBI): domain Eukaryota; kingdom Metazoa; phylum Chordata; class Actinopteri; family Pomacanthidae; genus Centropyge; species Centropyge bicolor. Next base: position 1,022,532 of record JBBMOC010000023.1, on the reverse strand, counting down.
CCAAAATAGTTAAGATATGGTGGTAATTGAAGATAAAAGTCTTTTTTACGTAATCTGCTTCCAGCTTTAAAGTGGTGAGGTGTGAAGTTTTTCTCTCAGCTTTCAACGAAACATCAAACATCCACCAATCCAACAAGCGTCAGCTCAGATATTTCTGCTTGTAATCATCAGAGTTTGGATAGTTGTCCAGAGTATGAGCTCAAGCTTGTGTTAAATGCAAACACTGCAAGCATGAGAGGGGGCTTCATGTGTGCCTTCCTCCTTCAAAGAGGTGGTTAGAAAGCCAAAAGTGTTCTTTGTAAGGAGGTTTTTTTTTTTTTTTTTTTTTTTTTTTTTTAAATCGCCCAGTTGTGATTATTCTGATCTCGATGCAGGAGGAAAAACTGCACCTCAGCCAAGTTTGTTTGTGCTGCTTGGCATTCCAGCGACCGTCTTCTTGTTCTTTGTCTCCTCTTGTCCTCTTGCCCTTTGGCTTTTTGCTTTAGTTTAATCCAGTTGTGGGAGAGCGTGGTTCAACTGGGGTGTGTCTGCGGAACAAAAAAAAAAAAGAGAGAGAGAGAGAGAAAATGAACATGGAGAGAAATTTTGTTTCCAGCCGACAGCCTGTCTTCCTCCTCCCCTCTTTCCCCTCCCTGCCTCCCTCCAATCCATCTTTCTGTCTCTGTCTTTAACGTCTCTACTCCTGCTCCCCCCCCCCCCTTGTCAGTGTCAGCTTCGGATTTTCAGCTTTCCCCTCATTAATACTGCAGAGGAGTCATTCAGGATTCAGGGCAGATCTCTCTAAAAGTCCCACTGAGGAAGACAGGGGCAAAGAGAGAGAGAGAGAGAGAGAGAGAGAGAGAGAAAGGAGGAGAGGATGGAATAGAGGGAGATTGTGTCTGAGGGAAGACCAGACAGATATAGGTAACCAATCTTTCTAAGAGTCCCGCTGAGACGGGAAGTGCGACAGAGCAAAAAAAGGAGAGAGGGAGGAAGGTGGGCCGGAGAGAGAGCTGCTGCAGGAGATTCATCTGAATATACCCGGCTAATGGCTCCCATTGGACGAGATAGATGGGATCAGGCTTAACTTTTCATAAATGTCTGATTGTAACATTTTCCTCTGGCTTGAGGATGAAATCTCCTTTTAACAGCTCTCCTGCAGAACAAAACACAAGGTGAGATACTTGAATGGATGAAGCGGGTCTGCAGAAGAATAGAAAACTCATATGCTCCCTTTTTCCTCTCAGAATGACTGTTTGATTAAGTCTGAGGCCTTGAGGCGACGTCTTTATCTAAATGATGTTAAACAACTATAGTTTTTCAAACACTATTTGACTCAAGTATGTCCCTTAGTTTCTCTATTGCTCACGGCTACAGGGCTTCTTTGTATTCTAGATACAGGAGGGAGGAAAGATTTTCATCTCACATTTGGCTGCTTCTTAGGCAGAGCGAGAAAGAGAGAGAGAGAGAGAGAGATGCACCTGCAAGTGGAGAGCAAATAGATTTGGCGTGGCTGACGCCGTGCGTTGCGTCTCATGTGTGAAATTGGTTTGCCCGCAGACAGCCTGCTGACTTCCCTCCTGTTCATTTGCTCAACAGGAAGTCGAGCGCTTAAAGCTAAGTAGCGAGAGTCACCTGAAACGTCAAAGCGTGAGTTCAAAACCGACAGTCTCGTCTCTAATAACACATCCGATCTGAAAGACTTTTTGAAACTGTGCTTGATTGTACCTTTGATTCCAAATTTTTGTTTTCTCACTTCTTCTTCATATAAAAGCTAAAAACAAGGGCACATATGCAACTGTGAACTTTCAAGCCTCATAGACCTTAAAAGTATATGTTTGGGTTTGGGTTTTAGGTGCAACCAAGCCATTTAATCCTTACATCATATAGTTGACTACCCGGGGGTCAGGACCTTCACCCAAGGACCCACCTGAGAAGATAGGTCAAAAAGTAGAAACATATTTCTGTACAAAATTGTTTCACAGATTTTCCTCTCATCCTTTTTTTTTCTTGTGAATTACTTGATCATTCTCAGGCCTCAAACACAAAGAAAAAAACATTATCTGTTTCAGAACATCATACTGGAAATTGGCTGTATACAGGTCCATAATAAATACTACTTATTAGAGCATCCTGTTTTTGCAGTGAGTGCACAAGAACCAGGTACATTACATAATAACAGGAAATGATTCACTGTGCAAATGCAAACAAAGTGTGGCTTCAGCTTAAGAAAAAGGAAGCAAAAGTGTTTATTTTCTGTTTGTTTTCTGAGGTGTTCCTGAAGCTGCTTCACCACCATCCCCAATTAGATATAATTTATTGCTGCTGTGAAAAACTGAGAAAATCATGTTTTACTCTACACCCTGACTGCTTTGGATCACTTTGGTGACTTCTCCAGTGTGAACATAATTACTATGTATTAGTAAGTATGGATTTGGGTTCACACTTCACTCTTCTCTCACAATACATCATTTAAGATTTAAGAAAAAATTATGGAAAAAACATCAGATCTGTGTGGACCATCATCTTGTTGTGCCGTCCGTGTCTACACCAGCTGTTTCCATCTCAATGCATCTGAATCCTTATGGTCACATATCAGTAATGGACGGACACATGCGTGAATTCACATTCTCTATTCCATTAAGATTTGTGCTACATTTGGATGGAAGCTCCATTATACACACTGGGGACTGTGCTCGTCGCTGCGAGCCACAGTGCCACATTATTCTTGATTATTTCCTTTGCTGTCGGTACATGCTGTTGCGACGAGCTTGGCTGAGCAGGAGCACCTTTGTGTACACTCTGATCTCCCTCACATTATGAAAACAGTGTCAACATGACAAGGCAGAGTCGCTGAACAGCAAGTCTGCGAGGAGAGACACAAAGGCCAGGAGCTGCACAGAGGTGTGATCCAGCTGTATGAAAGAGATGACGAACAATGTGTCAGCGGTTAAGTCATCAAATGGAACGGATAAGTCACCGAGTGTTATGATGATTATAGTCTCTGTGAAGGAAGAGCGAGAGGTTCTGTCTAAACATGAGTGAACTATCGTCGGTGTCAGGAAATGTAGAGATGGAATTGAGATTATTGATGTTATCATCTTTCTGTCAAGTCAAAATAGTTATTCATTGTATTGAAATAGAATATTTTCTAGCTCAGGTTCAACCCTGATTCCAAAAAAGACGCTGTGTAAAATATAATTGCAAACAAATTATTTTTAGCACCAACATTTTCAGTGTTCCTCAGCCCATGTAGTAATCTTCTTTATCCAATCATGTGTTTGACAAAGTGTTGAACCTCTCTCCATCCTTGCTTGTAAACGACTGAGTCTTTCCAGGATGAACCTTTCATACCCATTAATGATACTATCACCTGTTACCAGTGGAGCTGTTTACCTGTGGAATGATCCAAACAGGTGTTTTTGGACCAGTCCACAACTTTCACAGTCTTTTGTTGCTACCATCAAATTCAGAATAAGCAGATATTTATAAAAAATTAATGAGGGGGTCAAACATTGAATATATTATCTTTGCACTGGTTTCAATTGAGTTTACAATCACATTCTGTTTTATTCATGTTTCACACAGCGCCCCACTGGAATCTGTAGTTTCACACTTGGGTGTTCAAACTTTTGATTGACTTTGATTGCCGGTGTTATTGTGCCAGGAGTGTCTTTCTCAGCAGGCCATTTGCTGCACCGTGAGAGTAACTGCGGTTGTTCACACTGTAAACGTTGATGACACCTGCCTGAGCTGAGGTTACTTTGTGATTTATCGAACCCACAGAGCAAAACGAGATCATTTATAAAGAGCATTTAAAAATTGCCCTGGTTCATATCATCTGACTGAGATGCCGTTCTGAGACTCTGACCGTTCACTTTCTCATGACACTGTGCTCTCCCTGTAGCCATTCACTTCCAGGAAAAGGCCATTCCTGGGGCACACAAAGCCAGGAAGGGGCTGAGAAAAATGTTATGATTGCACTGGGTTAGCCCCTGCTGCTTTTTAAGGAACATGTGCGACCTAAAAGAGCGAGATGTGACAGAAGGCAGGAATCTTTAATGACTCGCCCCGAGCTCAGCAGATCCCTCAGCAGGCAGTATTAATGCGCAGTACATTCAGCTTGACATGAGTCAGTCACCAATAAACGATTAAAGTCACGCTCCTTTGTTATTTTTGAAAACATGATCTTGGGTCACTAAGTGCAGCTGTTGAGTAGCTACAGGCCTTTTTCATAGTCTGAAGAAGGACAGTGAGCAAGAGCTAGTGCACAAGACTAGTTCAGTCAACTCAAGTCAAGTCAGTTTATTTATATAACCCAATATTATAAGTGACAAATTGCCTCAAGGGGTTCGAACCTGAATGTGTGAAGAACGTTCTCAGAAGAAACTAACACCATCATCAGGAAATGTTTGAGCCAAAAATGTTTTCAGCAAAGATCCATGAACAGATCATAACAAACTTGCTTTTCGTAAAAGTGAAATTTGAATTAAGTGATTTACTTCAGTCATGAAAAGACCAAGAGGAGCATGTTAAAGTGAACCCTGCAGCCCTCAGAGGCAGGAAGACACTTATCATCTTACCCTCGTTAACTTGTCAAACATCCTGTCAAACCTAAACCACCGCCGAAAAAATAAAGATGTTTGTCACAGTGGCAGCAATTTTGTTTCCCCACAGCAACACGACAAAAAGCACCAACAGCTTATATAAACCACTCAGAACAATTTCAAAGTCTTTCAAGTCGCCGGCACTCAAGATCTCTTTGAAAGCTGCACCTTACCCTGCAGGCACTTGTGAAGTGGCAGGTCAGCTCTCCCCCTCCTGTCTAATCCAGTCCGCTGCTCAAACTTCTGTTGTTTCTGTTTTGGCATCTGGCTTCTGCTCTGTTCTGGTCCCCCTCACCCAGACATCTTGACAAGTCTTCACTTTCTGTTCCTGTTTCCCTCTCTACCCTTGTTTCCCGTCCTCCTCTTCCTCCTCCTCTCTCTCTCTCTCTCTCTCTCTCTCTCTCTGAGTGTGAGTGTGTGTTTTGGTCACAACGTCACTGCACCCTGCCCACGTTGTGTAAGAATGGGCCCTCTGTCTGCGCCGCCTGTGTGTTTCCTGCACGGCAAACTGGATTCATGTGGTCGCTTTAACTTCACTCACACACGAGCGCCGAATGACGTCAGGCAGAGAGGGAAAGTTAAGCAAACTGAATATGAAACGAAGCCACGAGAAGCTTTTATTAAATGTGTCTCGAAACAGATATTAAAAGACAGGCTGCCCTACGTGAGCTGATCTGTAAACCTTGCAACACCAGCCTTAATGTGCAGGCGAGGTTGCATTCGGCATGATAACACAGAATTTCAGGTCGAACCAGGCCCAGCTCCACCCGTCCCAAAATAGCAATAAAAGGGGAAATGAAAAGCGTTTCGTTAGTAGCACCAGGTGAGAGAGTCAGATGCAAGCCAGATATGAAAGAGTGAGGTCATGCACATACACACACATACACACACACACTTATTATGCCTTTGGCGTTACGGTCAATGCCCTCTCAGTTCAGTCAAGCAAAAGAGGATTTTTTTTTATTCAAGTAAGAAAAAGGAAGCTAAGTCTATTTTGTCTCTGTTCCTTAAAGGGAGAAGTTGTGAGTTGCTGTGCAGTGACTTGAATACTGTACATGTACTCACAAACAGTAGGTCAAATGCATGAACTCAGACAGCGGTTAACATGATCCTGCACAGTCACGTCACGCAACTACTATGAAATTCCTTTAAAGAAGCTGTGAAGCTGTTTCTCTCTCCTGTTTCCTTTTACAGTGTCGGCTATTAAAGAAATCAGAAAATAATGAATCAGCAACTTTAAAAAAGTCAAATAAGAATTATATGCATTCTTTATGTGAAATATAATGGGAGCAGAGCTGATGTTATGTGATGATCAGCCGCAGCCTCTGCAGCTGGAAACACGGACCTGCAGTGTGTGTGTGTGTGTGTGTGTGTGTGTGTGTGTGTGTCTTCATAGCTACGGGGCACGGTTACATGAAAATTGATGAGACAAGCCTCACCATGTCTGCAGGTGTGTCTGAGGCATCTTAGACAAATAGCAACCATCCGCCCACACACACACACACAGGGTGCTGTCTGACTGGCAGGGCGTGTAGTGCTTCACAGTGAAGCTATATCACATCTGCTGTTGAGGCACTACGGTGTCCAGTCACCTCGAGAAAGTGTTGATTAATGACCTGAGTGTAGCAGCACTTTCCCTTGATGGAAATCCTTCTTTACAGCAGTTTATATGAAAATGATTTGGCTGTATTTCCCACTTGCTGCTTGTGATTGCTACCGCAGACGTACCTGCATGTAAAATACTTTTTTAACTACTCAGATCTGCTGCATGCACAAATGCACTTTCATACATGTAGGCGCCATTTTGAAAATCTTACATTTCACCCACAAGGAAGAATCTGGAAAAGTATCTTGTGCAACAATGAGCCTTTTCAGGTTTGCAGTTATTCCGAAACACGAGGCCGCCTCAGTAGTTGCTGGATAAATGCATGATGAGGGAAACTGTATTATTTTTTGTTCCATGATGGAGACTTTAATTTGTTATATTATAAGGAACCTATTGTACCTTCACTTTCCTCTGAGGCCACCTTATGTTCAACTTAAGCTGCACTGACCCTCGTCCCATTTCCTCCTCGGAAACCTTACGCCCAGTTTATACATCGTTGACCCTGTACTATAACGGGCATAGCTCCCATCTGGTTTATAGAAACCTCATTGTCAGTCGAGCTCACCTATGAGGGAGAACTTAAACAATATATCCCTTTATTCGACTGGAGTGTGGAGCTGAACAAATTGCATGAAAGACCATCGAGCTCGCGCTGGATCGCTGATTGTATGATCAAAAAAAAAGTGACTGTGACATTACAGTAGCTTTAAGAAAAAAAAGCCTCATGGAATTACCGGGCTGTGCGAAAGGGCATTACAAATCACTCCGACCTACTGGTTCTGCCAACACGCACTAAAATATGAGCGAGAATGAACCCAGCACCCTGCGAGCTCTCGAATGTGAGCGCAAATGAAAAGTGACTAAAAGGTTGCTGTAGTGGAATCTGACAAGTGTCCAGAAATAGTCAGCTAATAAAACCAGCCCTCCCCTCCAGAGGCAGACTTTAACTGTGATTCAGTCCTGTATAATGTTTGGGCCCAGTACTGCAAAACCAGGCAGAGACATGATCAGTCTATATAAGGAATTGCTCTCAAGAAAAGCCATTATTGAAGAGTCATTGGTTGGCATGTAAACGAAAGACTTTCACAAGGGCACCTAATTGCACATTCCAGCTATGAGGTCAGTCTGAGCTATTTCAACACTCAACTACGTAATAATCTCAGCATAGTTATCGCATGATGCAGACAGTCTCATGGGACGAGACATTAAGTTAAACATTTCTCTCCTGTGAAAGCACAAGCTCGGTCTGAATAAATAAATAAAAGGGTGACAGTGTCAGCTTGGAAGAGAAGGGAAGTGTTTTCAAAAGTGCCTAAATTTGATCAGCGGGGACTTTCTAAGTTCCTCTTTGCTCCAAAGTATTTCCAAATACAGAAAGGCAAAATGAGACGGGGGTGCTAATAAAAGCTCACTCAAGTTCGCCAACGTTTTTTGTGGTTCAGAAAGCACAAGGCGTAATAAAAACATAAGTGCTGCTGAGAGTGACTGTGATCTGTGTTAAGCTTCACCTGTTCAATTTTACCTTCAAAACGACGACTCATCATTTTGCTGGCAAGTTGTCAAGCGACCGACGGGGACGTGAGAAAGTCTGGTCTCTGGGAAGAACAGTACAGAACGTCCAGTAAGACCATGAATAGGTAGATAGATAGATAGATAGATAGATAGTGAGAGAGAGAGAGAGAGAGACAGAGAGAGAGAGAGAGAGTTCGAACAGGACACTGACAGTCGAGTGTTACAGCAGATTAATGCTGCATTATAATTGCTGTGTCATTATTTTTAACAGTCAGACTTTGACTGACGTTTCCTGGCAACCGAAACGTCTGATACCAGAACAGCACAGTCAGTTCATGACATCATGTGGTCATGGGATAACCAAGAACTTCAGAAACACACTTCCGTTTTTTCTTGTTGTTTAAAAATGATAAAGACTCACATGCGGTGTCACAGCTGCTTTGGTAGAAATGATAACAGAAACGAGTCAGACTGAGGCGGATTTCTAATTTGTAGCTAAAGGAATGGTTTTGACACAGCGAGTGAGTTCAATTAGAAATTTCCACCCCGCAGTGCGAGAAAAAAAAATGAAACTTTTCTTTTTAAAAACCCTGTTCAACCTCGATTTATATCAGCACGACAGTAACTGGATCTTTTGCTGGCGTTAATCTCCTCACTGTGTCACATTGTCTCATCTCGTTATCATCTCCCAGGTGATCGCAGTTAATCAATGTCACCTGATGGCAAAATGTGCTTTTACTCATTGAGCTAAACAGAAACACGAAGACAAACTTTTCGAACATCTTTCGTCGGCGTCGACCCTCATGTGTGCAGATTGGGTTTGAAACATGTTTCCTATAGTTATTAAAAGGTTTACTAAGCCTCAAATAAGAAAGTTCTCAACACAAACCACGTGCTATTTTCACTTGCATACGACATGTGATCAGGCTCACGTATGTGTGACCGCGACTTTCTTTCAGAATTGCAGTTCAGATGATGAGATAAACCTTTTCTATTTTTAGCGATGGTTTTCCTTTCGATGCATTGACATTCCTGACATTCCTTGTTTATTCCTGCTCCTTAACTACAAACACTGACTGAGCTCACATCAACTTCTTACTCACATGTCTGTACAGCATTCAGTTCACGTGTGTGTGTGTGTGCATGTTTTGTTATAGTTGTGAGGACCAAGTCTTGACAAACAACCTTTCTTGTGAGGACATTTTGCCTTGTGAGGACATTTTGCCTGGTCCTCACAAGGATTATGCTGGGATGCCTTGGTTTTAGGGTTAAGGTTAAAAATACAAGAAGTTTATGGTTTGGGTAAAGGTTAGGGTTAGACATTCAGTTGTGATGGTTAGGGTTAGGGGCTAGGGAATGCATTATGTCAATGGAATGTCCTCACAAGGATAGCAAAACAAACCTGTGTGTGTGTGTGCATTGAATTAAAGCTGAAAAAGCACTCTCCAAAATATGATCTCAACTCTCTCACACTCACACACGCACACACACACTCCTCGTGCTGCACCTTCTGCCAAAAACCCTCTATCCAAAGTCTCGAGCATGTAACATCCTGTAGGTGATGTGATAAAGTAGAGAACAAACTCTCTGCTGAGCTCATCCCTCAGGTCACCGCAGCCCCCAGAGAGACACTTCCCTATGTGTGTCAGCTCTCGTATCTGAATGGCTCCTGAGGACGTCTGTGTAGTTCAGCTGATGTGGGGCGGTGCATTAAGAGTGCCGCCGGCACACGGCAAAAAAAAAATCTCCAACTCCATTTCCTATTTGGCCTTGAATCAGGAGTAGAAAATAGCGAAGCAAGAATAACAATTTTGAGACAAAGTCCAGAAAGTGAACACAGTCGAACCACAGCTGAACACACCTGGTGGCTGCAGTGACCAGGGAGTGTATGGGAAGATTGTGGAGGAAGAAGAAATTTTGATTTGACAATACAAAGCCACATATTTTTGTTTCGGAAGAACTGAGCCGACAAATAGAATTATAAACTTGACTCACAATAACTTACCATTGATTGGTAGTCTGACTGCGCGCCACTTTTCCAACAACCTTGTAAAGTTGATTAAAAAGGCATGAAGACAAGTTAGAGGGGAAAAAACAACAAAAAGCTAAAAGTAATCAATTTTGTAAATCGTGGAAACGAGTTCCTGCCGCTGCAAATGGTAAACAATTCACAAACAATTCACCCTCGTAGATCAAAGGGTACATGGGCTCATTTGATAGAGCATGTGGGTCTGTTATGCAAAAGAGGTTAGGGGCCATTGTTGTGAATTATACATCAAATATAACAAATGGAGAGAACAATGACAAAGTCCTCATACCTAAACAGATGAATATATGTTCTACAAAATGACACATGACTCTTAGAGAGTAATGGTGGTCACATTTTTGTGGCACCAAAACTACTTGGTTAGGTTTAGGAAAGTTTATGGTTTGTGTTAGAATAAGTGTGTTAACTTAAGCAACATGAGCAGCTGGGTAAATGTCTGGTTGTGTTTGAGCCATCCATCCACCCTGTTCTCCTCCATGGACTCATCTTTAACAGTCACCAGAGGTTAGATATGGGTCATATTATTCTGACAGTCTAAACCATCTCAACTCACATGTACATTTACACAGCAGCCCATTCAGGAGGTAGAAGCATGAGTCTGATGCATTTAGTAGTTGTCAGTGGGGTTTGTGGATGAATAAGGCCTGAGCTGCTGCCGAATGCAAAGACTTAATTAGAGGGGAATTAAATCTAAAATGTATGTGTAGGGCATAATTGGTCAGTATTAGCTGAAAAAAAAGCCAAAAAGAAAAACAGTCTCATTAAGCAATTCAAGCTTCAGAGCCTCCATTCATGCATTCATTCATTAAGTAGCCGTGTTGAAGAGCGCTGGAAACCCATAATGAATGGTTAGATAGATCATTGTAATTATAGGCGTTTTCCTCGTTTTCACTTCATCGTCCAATTACGACAAACAAAAAAAAAGCAGTTGTAGTGATGCTCGACCATTAAGTCTTACCTCAACTCCGCCGAGGTCGAGAACAGTCAAGTCTTCGTGCCTCTGTGATCCATGAGCCCCCCTCCCAACTCCAACTCAAGAAGCTTTGAGCATCAGTAAACGGCTGACGAAGAATCAAGCTGTTCACCGGCCGGTTTCACAATTAAGCCCCAGTGTTTACAACGCTATCACAGAGAGAGTCTAAGTGGGAGATCTGGGGGTTGCACCTCCCTCTTATTCAGATGCCTGCCAGGGCCTGTTAACTTTCTGGGTTCAGTGAGATGTAAAGAGACTCCACGAGCGCATGGGAGACTGGGGATGGCTCACAACGCCGCTTTTCATCAGCTTCACCCCCCCCCCATCACCAGCTCCGTGCTCGATCCTGCAGAGACGTGGTGGAGGCACCACCGGATGGATGGGGTGAGCAGAGGAAGGATAGACAGAGGATAAAAGAGAAGAGAGAGGCAGAGGAGGAGGAGAAAAATTGATGCCTTCTGTTCCCTTGACCATGAAATATTCAGATATTTTAGGCTGTGTTTAGCTACAAAAATCACATCTTCTGACATTTGTGCAGCATTTTTTCCATCTTTCCAGTTTGATGTAAGCTGAGGGGAAACATGAATAATGAAATCTGATTTGTGAATGTTGGTTTCTGCCATTGGATTTGTCTGGACAGTTATTGAGCCACTGAGCCTTAAAATGGAAAAAAACCAACAAACTTTTTCATAGGATTTAGTTTTTGATGTATCTTGGCCACAATACAAAATTAGAGAAATGCTTTGCGTCTAATTTGCTCAAAGAAAATGCTCCAATTAGGGATTATTCCATGTGTGTATTTGGCAGCTTTGCAGACTCTGAAAGTTTCCTCAAAGTTCATGTCAGAGCACTTTTTTGCAGAAGCGTTTCCAGCGATTTTGCATCACCATAAGCCCTCGTGGACTCACCTCGAAAGGCACCGGGAAAAAAAATCCATAAAGCACTGAAAGGAGACACTGGGATTTAGAGGAGTTACAGGGCTGACTTCCTGGAGTCGACAAATCATCTGACGTTTGGGACATCGAGCGCAGTCGCCTCAGTCGATCGGAGCTCGAGCTGGAGTCCAGAAAGAGGCCGTGACCGTCCTGCTCCTCACCTAACAAACAACAGTGAGCCAGGTGCAGTCAGGTTGAAACACACCTCACTGTGTAATATTTAAGTGAGTCCAGTGCTGCTGCTGTAGAAGGGCTGTTTGACACCAGTCAGATCTGAATAGCCTGCAGGCTGATACACTGCAGCTACCACAGCCTGCATGACTCATACTTCTGAATCAGCACAAGGACTGAACCTCAGTCCAACCTCAACTTCATCCTTAAACAAACTTTTGTAATTTCCTCAAATGTAATTAAAGGCTTTCACATGACGAGTCACAGAAAACACAAGTTGTGATGTTGCAACCTTGAGTTCTCGATGTTGCAAACAGTCTGCAACAGTTCAAAATGATAAAGTGGAATTAGGCCAAGTATAAATTACAATGTACCACAGTGCAAATGAGTTACATGAAATAAATCATTACACTAACATAATATAATTAATCTAAGTGGTAGAGAGTCTTTTTGTGGTATAACTTTCTGATTTCAAGATGAGATGAGATAACTCTGGGAGCTTGGAGTCATTTCTTCAGCCCAGGCAGCTTCAGCTGACTGTGTGGTCTGTGGGTTTGTTTTGAAATTGGCTTCTTCTAGCTGTCTGACATCTAACTACTGGCAGCTGTACGGCAAGCCGCATGCTCAGTGTCAACTTGTCCGAGCGGCAGAGGCGAACAACGAAGGAAACACCAGGGAATCCAAGCAAATGCACCTTTGAAGAGATTTTCTTTCTACTCACAGTCATTTAAATCTCTCCAACCCAGTCTCTCTCACACACTCTGATCCTTGCACTTCACCGACTTAAATACCCTTGTGCCCATTTAGCACGTACCACATTGCAGGTAATTCCAAAACAGAGATACATGAAAAACCTATATACACATTCAATGTATTTACATAAATCCACAACCAAACAGAAATACATTATAAACAAACCAAATCCCTATTTAATAAATACCACCCCATACATGTTTTATAGACATATATACATTATTAGAGTACAAGAACTCCCCTCTTCCCACTTCCCACATGGCATCTCCCTCCCGGAACTAATAAAAGGTGCCCGAACCCCCGGGGAATTCTTTTGCCCGGACACTCTGAGAGGAAGTGGTCAGGCAGAGGTAAGTTAAGTCATCATTTGCTTTACAAGTTCTTTTCCTTAATAATGTCCATTTCACCATCCTCCACCATCCCACACCTGCCATTTTGTTCTTTGCAAGTGATCCAAGATGGAGTAGCCTGGCATCATGGCTGCCACCATGTGCTCCAAACAATTGAACATCCACACAACATATAAATCAATAAACATGTTTCAAAACCAATGGCTGTGCTCATGTAATGTCAATGTACTGTTTTAATTCCATCTAGTTACACTCAGTCACCACAGCAACGCATGAAATACATCAACGGTCTGAACAGTGGAATCATGTAAACTGTTGTAGTTTCGACACTCTCAGCCGTCCTGGGTCACACAAAATAAGATTTGTGGTCAAAATGAAAAACTTCAGGTTCAAGCTCCAGCAAGTGAGAAGAATGGAGGAGAATTTCAATTTACCCCAACTGCTGGTTGCAATAAAAGAAAATAATCTTACTGTGTTCCATCCAACATGGGAAAAGTTGAGCAGCATTTTTTTATATCCACAGGCCATAATGTGAGATTCTTTCATGTGAGGACTACAAACACAGACTTTGATGCACTGTTCGAACTCAGCAAACTGTGGCAGCGGCGCCGTGGACGCAGCAGGGTCTGCCAGTCCGCTGAATTAATCATGCTTTATAATCGCGTTGTGTCTTTTCGATTGTCAAAGACGTCTTCATCAATTTGACCAGTTTTGAATTCAAACCACTGATCCCTGCGGAGCTCTGTCATTGGTTAAAGGACACTGTGCAGCTCGTGGCTGGCAGAGCGTCGGGTGAATTATTAAAACGTTGTATAAAATATGAGGAAAAGTGAAAAGGACCCCATCAAACTCTGGTGGTGATAAAACACTGTAAGAGAGGTTTCTATTCAATAAACTTGAGTCAAACTTCTAGTGATCCACAACAGTTGAGTGAGTGACAGTGAACCTCGTCAAACCGCGAGCATCGTTTTAATGACACAGCAGTTTACATAAAGCGTTTTGATAAAGACCGAACACGAGCTTATCTCTCTGACCTTTACCACACTGTTAATCCTGCGTTGCTCATTTATTTGCGTCTGACTCTAATATATTCACAAACTGCATCCAGGCTCATTATTTACCAAGTTGTTTCTGCTGACCAGACATCTGAATGGATAATTAATGGGTAATTAGAACGCGCAGTAATTAAACAATGAATCTTAAAACTGCTGAATCGAGGGTCTGCGAGGATCTGTTATTACGATAAAATCAGTGGCTGCTACATAAATACGTGTGCGTAGTTGTGCACTTTTTTGTTTCCGCGTGAGTAAACACGCTCAAACTAGGTGTTCACGCCAGAAATGTAGACGCTATCTTTAATCAGCTCAGATGATTTTGCAAATTACAGCAGCTATAAGGTGTTTTTAGCTGGTCATGAAACTTGTATACTGTTGCCTCTATATGACCTATATATGCAAACAAGAGCATCAGTGAAGGGTTACTTTTTCTATCTCTGAGTCATATGTTAGCCAGTTAAAAGGAAGCAGGAGGATTTTTTTTCTTGTATTTTGTAGTTGCAGTTGACCAAAGAACAAAAAAATAAAAGAAGCTGAAGGACAGCGATAGAGCAAAGGATGAAAACACGAGTCAACCTTGGCCGGGTCATTCGACATATGGGGAGAATTGTGGGATTTCAAAAGAATCTAAACCGATCCTGAACTGGCTGCTTTCCTCCAAGACAGCTGTATAATATGTCTATTTCATCTGTGAAATAGACTGTGAGACGTGGTTGACAGTCCACGGAGGTGCAGGTCAAAGTAAGATATTACTGCCATACAACTGGCTTATAATGTAGTATTCTGTGTTGGCCTTGCTACTCAGCTATACTATTGACTGTTATTATGAACAACACATCGCAAAACTGAACTAAACTAAAAAATAAAGTTTACTTCCGCCATCGTCATATTAAAGTTATCACTCTGACATTGCTGGGAATAGATGCATTACCTCATTGCTTTGCATCCAAAACAAATTCATGAACTAGCCCGATCAAGATCTTTACAACTTGCAGAGGTGGTGCTATGAAGTAGCATTACCACTTTTGTCCACAGGGGGCGCCAAAGTGAACAGAGAATGTTCCTTGCAGTGGACTGGAAACATCTCACCCAGCTGATTCCAAAAGAACCAAATCTACCAGCACCTTTAAAGCTCACTAATTAACATGTAATCTTGGAGCACCTTCCTGGCAAACAGTGACACCAAGACTCAAGACATAGTTTGGTGTATAACCCCTGTGAAACCACATGGTGTTTTTTGTTTCGCGTAAGGATGGAACAAATGAGAGATGATGTATGAGTGGGTCTTTAAAAGAGCTGGTGGGTGGATTCTGTAGCCTTTGGACGGAGCCGGGCTGTTTCCCCCCTGCCTCCAGTCATTATGCTGAGCTGAGTTAAGTGGCTCCTGGCAGCAGCTTCATATTTCGACATGGGAGTATTGATCTTTCTTAGTAACAAAGTGAGTAAGTGTATTTCCCTAAATGTCTACTCCTTTAAACTGAAGGCGGTCAATTAATGTTATTTTTCAAATTTTGCTTTTTTCTTGCTGAATTCCCTTCCTAACCGAATCCTCTACAATCTCTCTTCCTTTTTTTTATTTTTTATGTAGACTGAAGATTTAGTCAGAGTGTTGTACTGCAAGTGTTGGGGTGTGTATCATGCACAGGGCTGCCATGTCTCTGCGTGTGTAAATTAGAGGTCCTGGAGCCAAACCACAGTGGCAGACCTTTATGACGGGACCTTTCACTGTTCACTTGTAACTGCTGCTGGCCTCACTTGGGTTTATAATGGCCTCCAATTAGAGGTGGAGACACTTTGAAAAGTTTATGACACGGAGTCAGTCGGCTCTCGGTACTTCATTATTTTATAGGAGTATAAAGGGGGAGTAGTTACAGCAACCACAGCTCGACTTTGAAAACTTGACTTGAGCTAAAGTTTTGTTCATGCAAAGATATTGCAAAAGTCAACTCATCATAAACTTTACACATAACAGCATGTAATCAACTCATCATATAGAATAAATAACAAAGAAATAAAAGAAACAAAATACACCAAATGAGACTATTTGAATGTTTTATTAATATGTAGAAAATGTATTAAAAAAGGAACTATATAGTACATGTTTAAGTCAAACTAGAGCTAAATTTGACAGTAATATCCAAGGTTATCCAACAATAAATCCTTAGTTTCAGCATATATGAGCTTTTCAAACAGTCAAGATCACATTTTGTCAACATTTACATTTCCATGGCAAGATTTCAAACCAATGCAGTTACAGTATCTGGCTTATATAACAAATGCCACCAAACATGGTGGTTTCATCAGTTGATTCACTTGTAAAAGAAGCCAATGAAATAAAGCATTTTTCTTTTCAATACCATAAAGGACCTTATTTCATTATTAACTTACGCTTTACAGAGTAATAGGAAAATAAATAGTGGTGCAATAAATAAGAGGGGAAAACGGTTCCTGTACTGTAAGATGCTCAGGAGAAACAAACAGTGATTCAGTGTAGAATGTGTTCCAGTGACTGAGACTGAGTATTTAGTTTTAATAATGCAGGAGATGCTCCTTTAAAACCTGATCTTATACAGCAGATTGGAGAGCTGACATTTAACATAATGAAAAACATACAGTGCAAACAAAAAGCCAATTTAATATCTCCCCTCGCCTCCGAAGATAAAGAAAGTACTTGATCAGTTGTTGCAACAAGGAAAACATCTTACATGTTCTTACTTGATGTTAGAAGGAATGACATCAAATTATTCAGAATACCAGTTAAATAATGTGTCCTTTTTCAAGCATGTTGTTTCACGACAAGACGCCTGTGTTTGCCCACTTTCAAAATCTTTGTTTTCCTGAACGCTCTCAATGAAGAGTAATATTACTAAGAGTTTAATTACACTAATGGATGTAATGCAAAGTTTGTCCCAAGCAAGATTAAGCAAATGGAAAAGGGATCTACAGCCTTGATTCCATAAAAGGTGAACACAGTGTAAAACATAAATAAAACAGAATGTGTTAATTTGCTAATACTTTCTGACGTATGCTGAACTGAAAACAATACAAAGACAATATATTTAATGTTTGACCTCATCAACTTCATCAGCTTATTCTGATCAAATGGCAGCAATATGTTTTAAACAAGTTGGGACAGGAGCAACAAAAGGTTGTGAAAGTTGTGGACTGATCCAAAAACACCTGTTTGGATCATTCCACAGGTAAACAGCTTCATTGGTAACAGGTGATAGTATCATGATTGGGTATGAAAGGTTCTTCCTGGAAAGACTCAGTCGTTCACAAGCAAGGATGGAGAGAGGTTCACCACTTTGTCAAACACATGATTGTATAAAGGAGATTAGTATGTGGGCTTGTGAACACTTCATGAACTAAGTTGTCTGTAAACGCAGTTTGTTTGCAGATGATCACATTGTTTTTATTTATGTTTTACACAGGAATCAGGGTTGCACACTGTATACGTATATTTATAGTGGATACATATGAAACGAAAGACAGGACAGAGGCTTTTCTACAGCAGGATGGTTTAAACTTGACTATTCTTTTTTTGTGTTTTTCTTATTTGATTGACAGAAAAAAGCTTAAATCGATGAAGGACGGTTGGAAAAAAACATGTAAAATAAGCTTAAATATATACCAGTTTTCGCCTTGAAAGATTTAAGAGCACCTCATAGTTTACCATGAGAGAAATAAATCCCTCACAATACAAATAACATTCTGTTCCTTTTCTGCAAAGCTTCATGACCTTTGTTCCTTGTACAAAAAAAAAATGCACCGAGGCAAACTTCATCTAAGTAGTTAATGAAATAAGTACACAGAGAATTCCCTACTCTACTATAAATCACTGTGGGAGATGGATTGCACGAGAGGCTCTGAAACAGTCACTTTGACACTGAAACATAAATCAGACCTGGGAAAGGTCACGTGTTGAAACGGTTTGTTATAAATTATATTCTGGGTTATGTTGGTTTTATTTTGCCTTTGAGGGCATTTTGACTGTTTTCACAACAGCTTTTAGACTGGAGGTAATGTAAGTTATCAACGTCTCCTACATCACAAACCGTTTCAAGAGCACCTTTCTACCCACGTCAGCAAAGAAATGTGTCACTGCAAATCAATCAAAACATCTTCTTATGACATCTGTTATTTACCATCAGGCTCTTGATTGCAATTGTAGCCGCCTTACAGTCGGCTCCATCCGTCCCACACATCACAACAATGGTTAAAAATACAGTGGTTAAAGGGGAAAATGCTTCAGAGTTTCTGAATGAGTCTGCATCTAAAGGGGGAACACACCAAAAGTCACATTATCTTCAGCTCTATATCTACATGAGTATATTAGTTAGTAGTTTATAGAGGGGAGAGTCACCATTGTTTTCAAGTCTAAAAAGGACCAAAAGCACATATGAAAAAATACACACAGTCACGTGATACAAGCCAAATTTGCTGGTTTGCTTCAATGAGAAAACTGAATTGAAGAAACTGACAGAAGTAGCCTCCACAACAATGAAGTTTCCAGTTGTTAATATTTGGATTATTGAATATATATGAGACCAAATGTTGCTTGCAGCGATGGTGGCTTGATTTCCCAAGGATTGTATTGGACAATAAATTTAGTTTTTATTGGTATAATGAAGTCAGAGAGGAGGCCTTAGCCACTTAGTTGCGTGTGGTTTTTGTCTTCAAACTCCTCAGAGGTAATTTTCTTCCAACAGAAGGAGGCAGGAAACTCAAAACAAAAAACATTTCCAGAAAACTGCAGTCAACTAAACGCACTGGCACCGAGCGCTTTTGTGCAACAGTGTGAACACTGAATAGAACAAAATGCTTGGTGGGCACGCTGCAGATTACGCCCACCCTGCTAAAAGAATACATTCTCTGCCATGTTTGCAGAATTCATTGTTTCACCGGGAAGCTTAAAACAGCAAGTAAAATAAGGGCACAGAAGAAAGAAGAGGCCAGGCGAAAATCTGCACTATGCCCACCCTGACTGTCTTCTGCATAGAATTTAGCGTTCACGTTGCATAAAATACCGCCAGGGGACATGATTACCATACAAGTCCCTGAAAAGTGAGAATCTATTAATGTAGGGGGGAAAAAAGCTGCTTCAGTGACTTTGGTGACAGAATTGGCATCTTTCCAAACAGCAGGCCGAGTCTTTATTATGCAGATCTTTGGTTAAATGTTACATCTATCACTAGTACCATCTCTGCAAGCAATCGCAGCATCAACAACTGGGGTGAAACAGATATTAAACGTTTGTAAATTTGCTTGAAAATAAAGTCCAGGAAATAATATTAAACGCCCGTTGAACTGAAGAAATACTGTTGTGATTAAACAATAAGCTTTGCTGTGTTCCCACTCGTAGTGCAAATACTGTCTCAGTGTGGCTACCAATAATAATAAAGTTAAAGGTTGGTGAGTTTGTTTTAATAATTAACACAAAGGATATTTGTAATTAACAGTAACACAGCGAGAGAGAGAGAGAGAGAGAGAAGTAAAATAAATAGATGGTAATGAAGCTGTTGCTGGTGCACTGCTCTGTGAGTGATGATTCAGGATGTTCAGTTTTGCTTTTTTGATGTTAATCAAATCATCAGTGTTTGTCATCATGTTTTTATGATTAAACCAAGGCATCAAATAATATGAAATAGATGGACTTTTGTCACAATATCAGTTATAAAAATATATATATCTTACAGTTAAGGGGTTTAAGGGCATATACAGTATATTTTTTGTTAAAAGTGTTATTATTTCGGAACGGTTAAAATAACGCTAGCTCTCGCAACTCTTGAGGGCGTTTCAGAGCACATTTCCTCGCATCCCAGGGAAAGGCAAATCACTTAAAGAAAAAAAGAAGCTTCTCGGTTTTGCCTTTCCGCTTTTTTTTTTATACAGCAAATAGAACCATTGTCATTCAAAGTATTTAATAAATTACATACAGTGTCCTCTATCGTCTGGGTAGAAGTACAGCAGGGAAAGACAGCTAAAGCTGGGCAGGAGCGGAGGTAAACAGAGTCCGGACGTTGTGTCAGCCTCTCTGCTGTTTGATCATCTCATCCATGGTTAAAACAGTTTCTCATTATTGGTAGTATAGTAATAATAATATGGTTTAATGAACTGAATATTAATAAAATATTAGTACCTTTTTTTGTCATAACCACTTTTATCCTTGCAGCTTCACTAAAGAGCTCAGAGAAACTCATCACTGAACGCTGCCCGAACTCCATTCATCTCCGGCTCCGGGGCTGGGTGGAGGCGGTTTGTTTATACAGGGGCAGACCGCCTCCTCTTGCTGCTGATGCTACGGAAGTTGAACGGCCTCATCTTCATCTCCACGAAAGGGATAGAGAACTCGTGGCCTTTCCAGTGGTACCAGTTAATACCCTGCAAGAGTGAAAGTGTGATGTGAGAAGCCGCTTGAAATCAACAGGGTTTTCTAGGCGAGGAGCAAAAATGCCAGATGCAAGATGGGAAATGTTACATCTTCAGTAAAGTGCGTTCAAAGCAGGAGGGCAAAAAATCCTGATTTAAGAGCAAGCGCAATTACGAATTTAGTGCAATTACAGTCTCACTCTAGCTAATCCCCGTCGCTGCCGAAGCCCTCCCATTCGCAGCTCCTTCCTCTGAAAGGCAATTTCTCCTTTATGCCCGTCCATCTCGGCTCCCACCTGGTCTCATTTCATGTCATCAAGCAGCAAAGAGAAAGGTACAGAGCACAGCCAGAGAAGCAGCGATGCTCCAGAGCCTTTGTAGTTCGGCTTAATCACAGCTTCACACAACACCTCACTCTCTTTCTCCAGCCATTTCAGCATCAAGCTGAGAGACAGAGAGAGCACATCACACACTCGTCAAAAGACAAGCCCTCGACGCTCAAACCTCACCTCACATGCAGGAAGCAAAAAGAAAAGTCAATTTCTGTGTCAGAGTGAGATACCACTGTTTATTCTATTGAATCAAACTCGTATGTGCTCGCTTCATGATTTGAGTCTGGCCTTGTCCTTCATGAACCCACTGGTCTGAACGTCTGAATAAACTAAAACCCTCATTCCAAACACACGATATAAGCCCTTTTGACCAATCAATATAAAGATGCATCATCTCTCCAAGTTTCATTAGCATTCAACAAGTGGTGCAGCAGCCTCTTTTTTGACCTTTCATTACAGCTCCTCCATCAGGCCAATCAGTGCAATAAGTATGGAGATGGATGTCTGCAGTCAGTTTCATGAAATTCATTCTACAAATTATGAGACTTTCAAAATGAGAAATTAAAACCTTTAATCACATATTCAGGACAGTTTATGTGATTTTTTACAAATGGCAAATTCCAACACCAAAAGATTGGGTTGAAGGGTCAGTTCACCAATATATATTTATTTATTTTAATAGTTAATTAATAGTATTGGTGCTTTGTGACACATCACTGTTGAATTTTAAAAACTTCATTTTAGAATCATGTGAAGGCCGCAGATGACCCCCGGTGTATCAGGGTGGCGGCTGACACCTCAGTTTCTAAGTTATCTCACAACACGGACAAATTAAAACCAAAATTAAACTCCCCCGTTCTTCCCACTCTGTGCATTGTTCACAGGTTTTATTTCCTTTACAATTACATGAATTAATTCAGGAATGTGCAACATGTAAGCGCAAAACTTCGACCCAGGGACCTTCTCTGAGACCAGTTCACATAATGAAGCTCACCCACCTTATTTGTCATGTTATGTCATGTCAGTTAATATTGCACTTTAGTGCTGCATCTTCCTAATTCTAAATTGAATTATCACAAAGGATTTGACACACAATAAATCTGGAGCTTCTGGACCCCTGGGGCAGTTTTACTGGAAATCCATCCTGGTCTTGTATCCACCCAGGATACGACACCACAATATGTGCTCTTTCATAATTTGGGTAAACCAACCATTAATTTCCTTTTAACCCACACCACAAAAGATGTTTGGCTCGACAAGAAGCAGATGAAATGATTTATTTACCCTCTGATCAAGCTGGCGCATTTATTGGATGACTCACCTGACTGTGTCTGGACTCGCCGTATTTGCCGTTGAGGTTGGCCCGGTGGCAGTTCTTGTACCACCAGGCTCCTTTGTAAGACAAGGCACAGTTAGTGACAGCGATGTCGTTGTCTCTGTCTTTTGTAGAGAAGGGCCGGCCCTGGTGGTAGCTCAGAGAGTCACCTGGTATCAGAGGAGTGAGAGAAGAGAGAGAGGGAGAGAGATGGAGAACCTTGAATAATCACCGAATGCCAGGCGATGTTGGCATATGGCTGCAGTGAATAACGGCATGATGAGGGGGACATAAACGGCCAGGCAGGCAGGAGGGAGATGGAGAGACATGACAGGGGAGAGGCAGAGGAAAGAAGTCCTGCTGCCGGCTCTCGGAATTTATTTAGGCAGAGAGAATTATAATTATAAACATGAGGGGATGATGGGTAATTCTGGCATATGGTCATGTTGACAGACTGAGAGATACATGGAGAGCGAGGACGAGAGTGGAAATGTGGAGGAGTGCTGAGGCGGGTTGCAGACATCAGGGAGAAGGAAAAGATGGAGGGGGAAAGAGGCAGGAGAAAAAAAAATGGCAGATGGCAGAGGAGGGATGGCAGAGGACACACACTCGTATTACAGCACAACATGATTCATGTAGCTTTTGATGTTCAAGTCCTCGCTGACATTTTCTATACAGTGAGCGGGTTGACGACGAGGCTGGCATCCAAAGGCAAAATAATGATGTAAGTTAAAAAGAATATTCCTAATGCAGTCGGTCACATACCAGCAGTGCCATTGTACTCTCCTATCCTGAGCTTGTAGAGGTTTCTTGCATCTCCAATGGAGAATTTGTCATAATTGGCATAGACCGACTCCTGTCCGTCCTTCATGTCAATTCTCAGCTCATAGCGGCCCTGAGCGGCGATCCTTTGGACGTTGTCAAGACCTGCGGACAAACAACACGTGTCATACTGTATTTCATATACTGCAGTGCACATTTGAGACAAATCTTGATGTTTGAAAACTTTTATCTTACAATTACACAAGCCAAGGAAGAATCTGGTTTTTAATCACAGCCGAGTAAGAGCTTCAAAACCAGATTGAGAAATCATCCCGCTCATACTGATACAGAAGTAATTACACTCATACTGATAATGGACGTCATTACGCTCATATTGTGATTGGATTTCTATGGAGCCTTGATGCGAGCCAGTAACAATGGACGTCAAACTGATGCCAAAACATGGAGAGTAAGACAAAGTAACACAGGTGGAGATTTAAACCAATACAACCACAATGGAGGCAAATATTTAAGTGTTAATGTGCAGTGATCTGATAAATTATCATTTTGTGTGTGTGTCATTTGTAAAGGAGATCAGTTTTATTTTTTTCTAAAAATCTGTTTTGAAAATGTTCTATAAGAAACAAAATGCATCATGTCTGTCGTGTCTCAAAGATAAACACAATGTGCTGTGGTGAGACACATCGAATAAAGAAAAAACAACTCATACTCTTCAAAGTGATTGATTCAGATGACAA
The DNA here is from genome assembly GCA_037975185.1 of Centropyge bicolor. Lineage (NCBI taxonomy): Eukaryota > Metazoa > Chordata > Actinopteri > Pomacanthidae > Centropyge > Centropyge bicolor. Next base: position 999,005 of record JBBMOC010000023.1, on the reverse strand, counting down.
AAAAAAATCCGCCCAAAAATACACTAATGGGAAAAAAGTACAAAACCCCAGGAAGAGCAACAAAGGAGGGATTCATCTTCCAGGACTGACAGACATGAAATATAAGTGTACAGAGTGGAGAGAATTAGCAACAGTAAAATTTCAATATGGATCGACTAAATGACAATATCCCATTAATTAACATGTAAAATTTAACATGTAAAAATATATAATAATATTGATCAATGTGGAAGTAAAACCATTACAGAAAGTAGAAAGATGTGCTGATTTTTTCTGAGTCAGTGACATTCTACCACCTGTGCTCACACCTTTTTTTTTCTTTCTGTGAAATACAGTGTGTTCCCACATGCAGCTTTGCAGGTTAAAGGCTGTCAGTCGTCTTTGTCAGCCGGTCATATGGATGTGGATGATTGACAGTGTCGAGAGCGACGGACGCTGTCACCACCAGGCCTCCCGCAAATGCCACCTGTCGCACCTTTCTGAGATAGGCGGCTTTGCTCTCTATCTCCAAGGTAGCAGATACGAGGCTTGTTTGAACCCAGACAGGCGATAAAGACCGCACAGCGACCTGAGAGATTGGAACTGCCTTCACTATCAGATTACTACAAGCGCCCATTCGGAAAAGAGTCCCCCTTCCAATGCTTAACCTCCAACAGAAGCGTCACATGCACGCTTTTTTTTTTTTTTTTTAACTCTGGGGGGAAATTCGAGGAAAAGAAATAAAAATCCTCGAAGCTTCGCTGATAACGAGCAGGAAGTAGAAATCAGGAGGGGAGGGAAAGTAAGTCTAACACGTCAATGGAAAGCAGATACAATCTATGTTACAACCCAAAGGCACTTAGGGTGACGGGGGAAAAGCAATTGTTGTAATAAAACTGTGTTTAACATTCAGTCATCTCTAATTTCCATTGTATAATATCACTGTATTATCAGCAATTAATCTTGCACCCATAATTTCTTAGTTTTTTTTTTCCTCCAACGGTTTTATGGGATCACACTGCTCTACTGCAAACGGCGGCAATTAAAAATGCATTTTGACACACTACCGCACTCTTGTCCTATTACACTACCAATATTATCGTCGCGTCACATTTTATTACCAGCCTTTCTCTCACGCAGAAACAAGGGGGGGGGAATTTAAAAAAAAAAAAAAAAGAAAAGGGAATGGGATAATGATCACACATCGCACGCAGACACCCTGGTTTCTCTCTGTTATTACATCATCAAACTGACATTGTGTTGGGCATGAAAACCGGCTGAGGTCAGAGAGTGGGGAGAACAGATTGCCCCAGAGAAGCAATAAAAATGACCGTTTTCAAACTGTAACATAATAATGAAAGCTTAATTTCCATATTCTTTACTGCCGGCCAGTTAAGTGCCTCTTCTTCTCAGTTTAAGTGGATTTCATATCGATGTCTGTGCTTCCATACCGTTCTATATATTGCCGTTCTGTGCGGTAGAGGTGGTGATTAGCTAAATGTTGGCTGTAACGACTCTCCAGGGCTATGACAGTAACCTCATCTGTAGAAGGAGGAGTGAAGGTCAAATGGTTTGAAACTGCAGTGACCATCTGTATGATGATATCGTTTCCTTTCTGTACACATGGTACGTTGTAAAAACAGTGCTTACACCGTGTGTGGTTAAAATACACAGCAAAGGACGTAACTCAAAACAGTACATAGGCACTCTGATGTGTAAGGAGATGACAACTAATACACAGGTTACTGAAGTGCTTTCTTAATAACTTATACTATCACATTGTTTTATTGCTATTAAAAAACATTGTTGTAAACCTTAGCTGTCCTAGGACTAGTGCTGGGTGATTAATCGTATTCACATCATAATTGCGATGTTAAATTTGCTTGATGTGGAAAAAACATGACATCGGGCAAAACGATTCCCCCCTTTACTATGGTAATTACGGTAAAACGTCACCGCGCTGCCTGTGCCTGCTGCGTGCTTGCCTTTACTTCCTGTTTCTTCTCACTACAATAACATGTCAGATGCTGGGAGCGGGTTTGTCCAAAAAAACACATTTGAAATAAATGTCTTTTTTTAGTTTTACCAAAAAATTTAAATTAAATCGAAAATCGACTTTTTTGTGAAAAAAATCGGGATTATGATTTTAGTCCACATCGCACAGCTCTACCTAGGACACAGTCACAGTCACAACACTGGGCTCAAGTAGGAGCCACCAGCTAACTAAATCATACTCTGTTTTAACCTCCCAAGGCATTACGGTAATTGTAGTTCCAAACCTTAGAACATGATTACCAACCAAATTAAAAATGGAAACAACTTTTTTTTTTTTTTTTTAAATGACCAAATGCATTAATATTAACATTTTTATGTTATTGGGTTGTTGTTGTTGTTGTTTTTTTTTTTTGACAGTTTCAGGGCTATACTAACACTTACCCACCCACACTATGACATACTGTTAACCCTTTGCCTGACTTATTGGGCATTTTCCAATGGTCAAACACTTGCAAACCATCTTGACACTGCTGACTTTTTCACAAAATGACAAAAGAACTGGAGTGAATGAAGCTGTGTGTGTTTTCTTCACAACTTTCCATCACGTCGTCCCAGTACAACCTGCACCTACGTCAATAACCTCCTAACATCTATTTCACGAGGACACGCATTCAATCACCCTCTGCCATTTAATTACATAATGTTCCAATAGTGCTTTGTCACAGAAGACATTTTGACATGTCACAGCAGGAAAAGCACAGGTGTACATAGCAAAATTAATGACGGCTGAATGAATTTTAGCAGCTTTAGTTTTAAGGTCGTCGTGTTGTGCATGCTGGCTCGCTGTCATGACTAACTGGGACACTTGCACAGAGCAGAGTTAATGTTATTACTAACACCTGTGCTTTTCCTTCTTCATGTAAAAAACCTGTAGTTCCCTGTTCAAAATCATACAAACCATGAGATGAACGGACAAGTCAGTCTCGCACAACAGGCTTGAAATTTTGTGCCGTTACTCTGAGGCTGCCGTGTTCCCTGCTGGCACGTTATCTGTAATCTGGCATCGCCGGGAGAAGCTTTCAGAGGAGCAAAGAGCGGCTCTTGATGCCTCACACCCTGAGGTTACATTAAGCTGCTTTTATGCACTGAGAGGACAGAGTACAGTAGAGGATGGAAGAAAGAAGAGAGGGAAAGTGCATCCTGGGAGGCAGTAAAAAAAAAAAAAAAAAAAAAAAAAAGTAAAGCAAGACCCTGGAGATGGAGGTGCCCTGGGCTGGTGTGCGTCCAGAAGTGGTGAGAGGGCAGATTATTGCTGATTCAGCTCAAGTGGAAACGGGTCAGATGAAATGTTGTACTCACTGAACCAGATATGCTCTGCAGTTTTTAGATAATACTGTACGGATAGAGCCATTATAAATCTGGCCGGTATGAGTCAAACCGTTGGCAGGATGCTGGGACATGATGCCTTCAGGTCCCTGTCAGAAACAGCTAAAACATTACTGTCACTTCACACTGTGTTGGGTGCAAAGAGGATGGATTTCTCCTCGGTATTGTGCATGTAGTGTCATCTTATAGAGATATATCTGCCTTGTGCAGTAATTTCCTCCAGTCTTGTTGAAACACAAAAAAGTGCTAAATTATTAATATACACCAGCAGACGCCATCCAACTTTTTCTGTCTTGATAAAATGTTAAGAGCTACATTTGAACACCCTCCCAGTGGTGGGACACAAACGTAACAGGAGCAGCTGACGTTATTATTCAATTCAACTCGATAACAGCGCAAACTACAGCTTTAGAAATGATCAGCGAGGCCACAAATCTGACAGTCTCAACAAGAACTGCGAGCTTTTATACCACATTCCATTATATTGTCAGCTCCTGTTTATGAGGGGTTCAATCTAAAATCCCTTTATGCTTTTACCTATTACAGAGTGCTTAGTCACTAATGGACTCGAGCGTGCCACAGCGATCTTGTGTTATGATCCAATATGTGTCAGCTGCAAAGTAACAGCCCTCCCTCTGTTATAATGTGGCGATAATGCCGTGCCATAAAATTCCCCCCCAGTGTTATTTAATTTCTCTAATCAAAAAGTTCAAAAAACATTTCTTCTCAAGGTCCTGATTCGCACGATGAAATATTCATGTAATATTTCCCTTTAATCATCTGCAGCAAAACAATAACATAAAAACCGGCCCATGAAGAAACATGACTCATTTGCACATTTTCTAATGAATATAATTATTGTTTCATAATGAGATTTTTTTTTGGGGGGGTGGGGGGTTAGCAGTCCATCAAAACAGCGAGGATGTTCTTTTGTTTTGCCTTCGAATCAGAGTGACGTTAAAAACAATTACAGAGTCATTTCAGGGAGAGATGATCTTTCACAGAATCCAGTAATGAATGGGAGAGACTTGGTGAAGTCAAGTGCTGAAAGATGAGATGAGAGAAAAAAAATAATCTTCATACAGAATGAAAAATCTTACAAGAAAGGCTATACTGCCTGCACGAGATAATGGAAACACCTCTCCTCTCCATAAAATAGATGTATCAATTGAAAGCAAGTGAAAGCTGCGGCCCTCTATTGATTGTACCTATTAAATCCACCTCAGTCACGAAGACGATGTTTTGATAAAGAGGATGATTCAGTCTTCAGGATAAAACTGGTGGCAGGTTGTGTTTGAGATCAGCCTGTAACCCATAAAATGCAGATGAGATAAGGCTAACCAGACCAACCTGTGAATTTTTTAATAGTCAATCAGTATCATTTTAGGTTCATCAAGAACAAAAAATAAATGGAGACAGACTACTCTGCTGTTCCTTCCTTGATTTGATTGAGTGGGATCCTTCAGATTTTTATTTTATCCTGCAAGTAATGTTTCAACTACAGAAGCTGCTTTTATTCCAGACATAAAAAAACTGGACATAGTGCTTCTCTGTCCAGCACCTAAAGACTTGACTTGGGTAAAACCTTGTATTTGAAACAACACTGTACACATTTTTTTTTCTCTAGATGAAGTCTTACCGAGCCAGAATTCATCCTCCAGGTTTCCAAAGCCAACCCGATAGTCGCTCCACTTTCTGGAGAAGTCTGTCAGGCCATTCTGACGACGCTGGAACACCTAAACACCAAAAGATGATCAGAAAAAAACAACTCAATTTTTCAAACTAAGATACAAACAAAACTATGTGCCATGATCAAAAGAAGTGTTGTGTTCGACCCCATAAAATCTCATTTTCTCCCTCTTTCTTAACCTGACACAGTTTTTTTTTTTTTTTTTACATTTGCACATATTACAAACGTGTTTGCAAAAAGAAGGTGTTGTTTTCACAGTGACTTACAATCCAGCCTCCTTCATCAGTGGTCATGTCACAGTACACCTGAACACCCTGGCTGGGGTCTCTGTTGATGTAAATGGTGTAGACGCCGCTCAGCGTCTCTCCATTCAGCAGGTGTTGGGCACAATTTTGAGGTGTGGCAAACAGACGACTCCCTGGAGAAAAGCAGAGGAGGCAAGAGGACGAGTTATTATTTGCTTATTTGTGTGTCTTTTGACCTAAATAATATGGCATTTGGCAACAGTCAGGATTTTTGCAGTAACTAATATTTCGTCAGCTGCAATGGATTAAATGCCTTTGTGTTATGAGTTGCTCGTAGTGATGAACCCACTGAGACTTCACCTCAGCTCTATGGAGAGTTTTAGCATCTTTTAGCTCATTGTTTTGTCTTCATGGCCAACAGAAGAAGTAGAAGTTTGCTATATCAACTTTATACAGTGCCAATATTCTAATAGTGTGTTCCCATCTTGTTCTGCTGCCCCCAGGTGGCCAAAAATATCACTTAAATGAAAGTAAAAGTGACAACCTTGTTTGAGTGACATATCTGGCATCCAATTACACACTGCCAACATTAAAGATTAGAGCACACTGTTCAGCTGTAGGATTGCAGACAGCCACCCCTGCAGGTGCAACCTAATGGGAAGTCTCCTTCACTATGCTACAGGGAAGAGAGATGAAAATTGTACCTGACTTCGGGGACCCATTATTGTGCACCTTTAGTTATGGTGACTGTAATGTGAAATGCAGTGCAAAAGGGAAAAAACATCTGTGGGGCCAAGAAAACTCTCCCCAGTTAGAATTTCCGAGCTTAAATCAAAGAACACAAATACATAGTGTGTGTGTGTTTGTGTGTGTGTGTGTGTGTGTGTGTGTGTGTGGTTGGGTGCAATCTACCTGTAGTGAAGGTAGTGGAGACTACAGCGCTTGTGTCAAGTCCTCTTGCAGCCTGAAGCTTGACAGTGTATTCTGTGGTCTCAGCCAGTCCCTCCAGTCGAATCCATGTGTCCTCTGAATCTAGGATCAGCTCCTAGTACACACACACACACACACACCCACACAAAGTTTGTGTAGCTATCCGCATCGGATTGACTTCCATTTATTGACAGCCTCATCCAAATCCTAACCCTAACCTTTTCCATAACCAGGCTTTCGTCCCCATGACGACTACAGGGCCAGACAAGGTCTGTGTTTATAGCAGAAAAGGTCCTCAATAGGGAACAAAGCGTGCACACACACAAACACACACACACACGACCAAATTCATTCACATACAATTAAAAGATATTAGATAAAGAAATTGCCTTCTATAAAAGTAATCATTTAATGTTTATTCAGTCTAAACCTCAGGGTAAAAACAAATTATATTAGAATCCCCATAAGTCACTGATAAAACATTGAATTGAGCCTGTGAGTTTTACAAAGATCTACAGGATGGCAACAAAGAAACCTGCAAGCTATTTTAACTCAGGAAACACATGACGGCTCATTTTGTTTTCCGGTAGTTCAGTAATCTCAATCTGTGAACATAAATATGTATGGTTTGTTTAGAAGGAATAAAATAAAGATATTAGGTAAAAAAAAAAAAAAAACGACAGTTATTCAGGATAAGCTGTTATGTAAGAAAAACTTATGCTGTGATCTTTTTTTGCTATTTTGTATTTTGGGCTAGATGTCTGGTATGACACAAAAAGTAAAAACAAACTAACTGAGCAGTAAAAGTTATTCTTCCATTAACTGCAGGACAAGTCTGGCTGCTTGTGTTTTCACATACGAAAAGTGACACTGGAGGAAAGCAAAAAAAAAAAAAAGGTGAAAGAAGAGAACGAGATAAATGACTTCTATTGGACAGCCAAGCTGCTATTTTTGGTAAAGAAGTCACGGTATAGTAAAGTTACTTTTCTTTGTTTCTGACAAATCGTCTTTTATTGAGCTCGTCTTACGGCGCCAAGACGTTTGACCGTTTTCGAGAGATTGCTTTCTGTGACGCCATTTTCTTAGATGAGAAATCCAATCTCAAGTGATGAACAGAAACGTGAACACGTCCATGCTTGTCTGAGTTTGTGTGCATGTGTGTTACAGTTTGCCCTGGATACACATTAAATATGAACAAGTTAAAATGAAATATTTAACCAGTTTGGGGAAAAGAAGAAATCACACATTTCCAGGCAATGTGTCCATGTGAATTATGCAGGGAAGCAGCTGGTAAATGGTGTCTCTGTCTCCGAGGATCTGACATTTTCCCACCAGGTTTTCCGGGTCAAGATAAGATATTTATTGCGAGTGCAACAGCCCTGTCTTATCAAGTATAATAGATACCTTCATGCACTCGCTATCGATCGTGTGGTTCAGTTGGTGATTGTATGCGTATTTTCCCTTGTGTGTGAGTGTCTGAATGGGCAGATCTTTATCACTCCAGGCACGAACATAACCAACAGCGATACGTGCGTTTACAAACTGTAAATGTTAATCAGATAAGAAATTAATCTCACAGCGGCTTTGTGTAAATTACAAAAGTCTATTATCTCTGTGAGAAGGGAAGCTGCTTGAACAGCTGTAAATCTCCCCAATATGCGGTTAGATTACAGCCGCCGCATGTTTTCAGCCAAGCCAGACCTCAAGTGGAGACAACCGGAGGAAAATCTCACAAGGACCACTTCAATCTCAGGCTGCAGTGATCGTTTTTTTTTTTTTTTTTTGCTCGGAGCGTGAGTTCTATGACTCATTTGTTGTTGAACGATTTGAATTCAAAACGGGGCACTTGTTGAGGCGGCTCACCACGGCGAACGAAGATTTGAATAAAATCCAGAAGAGCACGATCAAAGGTGGTGAGAGGAATATAAAAAAAAGAAATTGATTTTTTTTTAATCTTGCAACTTGGTCTGCAAGATCTTCCAGCTTTTTAACCTTTCTTTCAACTGTTGTTTAGTGCATCAGTTTAATAGGAAATTAAGGTATGTAATTAAGCTGAGTCATTAGTTTTGCAGTTGAAAATAATGATACTAATGTTATTTTTCTCATCATAAAACGAAGGAAAAAAAGATCTCTGAAACAAGATGAAAGGGGCTCTTTTTCCTCTCAGCACCTAAACATGTGAGTCAGTTGGAAACTGTTACTAGCTGTGGGCCAACAGTCTTTCAGTGGTATTGAGGAGGAAGGACAACACAAACATCTGAACACAACAACATTACACGTGCAGCTTACTTCGTAAGCTCTTTAATGTGCTGCAGCTGAGCAGCTATTTAGCAGCTAACTAGCCTGCAAAGTGACGCGAGCGGTGAGTGTTTCCCCGGCGGATATTTGTTTGGTCGCTCACTCAGCAACTGAAAGTGCAACACAAGACATACGTCCTTGTCTTAGACAGATAAGTGAAGTTTATTTGTGAGTTAGATATGAGAGAGTTTATGTGGGTGTGTGTGGCTCTTTGTGTTGCAGGCTGTTGTCTGTATGTATGAGCTCCTATGATAGAACAGCAGAACAATTCTATTGGTTTTATCAAAACAGGTCCTCTGTCAACCAACTGATTAATGTTAAAACAGGGAGAGTCATAATGAAAGCAAACAGTATTAAATATGAACTTCTCCCTTTTGGGCTCTGATTTGTATGCTGTATGTTTATGTATTAGGCAGATATGTATGCTGTAGGCGAAATAGGCTTTAATTTCAATTTGATTTAACATGTAAATTTATGCAGAGGCTTGGAAATGGCATACAAAATGTTGATTTAATATAACTTGTATGTAAATGTCATAATATTTCTGGAAAAAGAGTTTCTTTAGAAACAAAGCATTGTTTTGGAAAGAGGATGAAAAGGCAGAGTGTGATGAATGATCAGAATGATCAACAATATAAAGAAAGGAATCGTTTCAAGGACAATGGTCTGTTTTCATTGGAGAGTGACAATTTAAAAAATGGCATAATCTGAATTGTTAGTGTTGCATTCTTTGTACATGAGTGACACCCGATGGTCGACCACACAGCAGTGCCACACATTCAAGGTCAGTGAGTGTGTGTGTGTGAGAGAGAGAGAGGGATTCGTCCTAGACTATTAGTACATCAGTATGGATGTGTGTGTGTTTTGCCAGTTTATAAGATCATGCCACCACAGTCTGCATCTGAAGGGGACGGTCTGTGTGCATCTGGTTGCATGTGTGTGTGTGTGTTTGTGTGTAAGACATCTAATTGCCAATAAAAGGGAGTCTTTTGCAGAGCATCTTGGGAAATGGTTCTAGTCAATTTGTTAACAGACTCGGTGCGTTCCACGCCGCTCCTACTGATGTGCTTTATTACCATTACTTGGCCACATCAAAAAGTTTAATCAAAATAAACAATGTCTCTACAGAGACACATTAAAGTAATACCTCTATTAGAGAGGCAATTTCACTGCGTTCTTCCCTTGTGTGTGTTTCAATCTGTGAGCGTGTGTGTGTGTCCCTAAATGCTTGCACGCTCCACATCAAGGGATTACATGACTGAAAGATAAAATTTAAATTTTCAAGTGCTTGTCATAAAGTAGTGACTCTGCATTAACTTTCCCGAACATTATTCAACTCTGGTACATTAAGTTGATTAAATTGGGAACATTCTCTATTTTCTAAATCTGAGAAGGCGTTTCAATATGTTCGACAATATCTGCAGAATTAAGTTTCTATTTTTGGCTGTGTGGATTATAATACAGGTTTTCCTCCCTGACACATGTTTGCAGCTGAAGCATCGATACTCAACTGGATTTCCACAACCAAAAAAGATATGGAAACACATTTTGGCTGCAGATAAAACGTTAACATACTGGAGATGGAATTACGGTATGCAGTATATGAACAGTGTGTGTATGTGTATATCTGTGTAAGATAATAGGAGAAAGTTCAGCCACGTGCATTACATACTTTTCGGCTGCCGTCGGTTGACTTGTAGGTGAGCATGTAGTTGTCAATTTCTGCGATTGGCGGCTGCCACGAGATGAGAGCGCTGCGGTGATTCACTTCACTGGCTGTCAGGTTCAGGGGAGCGTCCATGGCTGCCAGGAAGAGAAAAAAAATATAAACTTTTACCATCGCTTTTACAAAACAGGGTAATTTTCATTTAGAGGTGAAGTGAGTGTATGAACAGACCAAATCGATTCAAGTCCTAAAAGCTGAATTAGTAGCTGATAGCTGAGTGTAGAAGTGTAAAAAAATCAAAATCAAAGAACAGTCAACTGGGTAATTTATTTTTCTGCATTCCTCACATTAGGTCATATCAGTTAAGGCAGCGGTGTCAAGCTCAGAGCTTCGTGGCTCTGAACTATGGAAACAGGCCAAGTGCTCTTTGTGCTGCTCTGTTAAAAGTATTCTCAACATGAAAAAGAAAAAAAACCCCAAAAAACATGCAGATGCTTAACAAAATGTATTTTAAGGTTAAGAACAGCTTAAAATATCACCAAAGACACCAGCACACACATTATTCACATCCCTGCCATCTGGAAAGCACTAACCAGTTTAACAGTGCACAAACAGCGCACACACTCTACACACACATGCGTCATGTAATAATGATTTGGATGCATTATGCACAATTAGAAACAGTGTGCTTTTACAAAATGCATAAGCTGTACTACCCAACCAAATGTATTACATTTAAAAGGCATTGTTGTGTATTATTTAAATACGTATTATCGTCTAAGTTAAGAACATACAGGACACAAGTATTTTCTTGATGAATTAATCTAAGAGGTTTTCTACATGACAAAAAAAAACTGCAGGCACCACGCAGGCTTTTGATCATCTAATAGTTAATGGAGAAAAGCTATGGCTGACTCACTATCAGGAGAAAAACACCAGACAATAATAACAGCAGCATCAGCAGCAAAATAATCAGCTACTGGCAGTAAAATTTGGACCTTGAAGATATAAATGGACAAACTGGAAATTAGACCCGAAATTGAAAAAAAGATAATCTGCAGAGGAAGGAATGCATCAGTCTGTGTGTGCACACTCGCAAAAACAACACACACCTGAACTGGGCCAGACTTCAGCACAGCAACAGCATTTCTTAGGTTGACTTAGTCTGCTGTGCTGCCATGGCCTAGTTTTCTCTCACTGGATAAACTCAGTAAAGTGGCAATGACCCAGCCTCTTAACAAAACATGAAATGATGAGATTAAATAACTTGTCTAGTTTATTTAATGTGGTATGCCAGTACTGCTGAAGGTCTCCTTTTCAAAGCATTTCGTTTTCTTTTTTTTCATATTTTTCTGCCACTTGAAGTGTCGGCTGTCATGCTGCCACTCAAGATTCAAAGGCAAAGGCTGATGTTATTATTGCATTTTTTATGTTAACAAATCCAACAAAGAGATCGTGTACAAGATCATACATTTGCATCTATCTGAATATATATTTTTTTACCTTTATTTGATAGTGTTGCAGTACAGAGAGACAGGAAATACATGCAAGACGAGTTCGCTGTTGGAATGAAACCAGGAATAATATGTAGTCTTAAACCACTTGACATCAGGACACCACCATCTTGAAACACTTTCTGATTTCTCTGCTCTTCTAGTGAATTGATTCAAATCTGTAAAATATATAAAATATAAATGTTCCGACAACTGAGCTCTGTACTTTTTTTAATCAAAAGTCACTCAAACCAGAGTAAATGGTGCATATGTTGCTCACTTTTCTCCACATTAATACCCATTTGATGCTTTTATGGCAGGATGGTGTATCAGGGATTTGACTGAAACTAAACTATAGCACCCATATGAATTGTAATTAGTGAACATGTTATCCAGTGTAATGTTGTGGCTCATGAAGGTGTTAATAGCTTTTGGAAAACAATGCAAGTCAGTGACACAGAAGGATGAGATTTTTAGGCTTTGGCTACACAGGCAATATTTGTGTCTTGCTTTTTTTTTCAGGGTTGATAGTAAGAAAAATATTTGCAGACTCATTCTTTAATGTGAAAACCAATGACAAGGATAATTTGGTCCTCGATGAAAGCTGACAGCTGGAAACTGCCTATAGATGAAACAACAAAGGGAACATTTGTGAATATTACTATGGGAGGAGAGCTTGTTATATTTAATTCATCAACAATCAGAAGAAAATATAGGAAAGAGACAGTGCAGGTAAAAAAAAAAAACTACAGATGAGCAAAGGGGCATTTTTGCACATGTACTGTAAATGTATTCCATGGGGTGGGATAAATCGCCACATCAGTAATCCTCAATCCACATAGGACTGAGTGAGACAAGCATTGAGTCCCTTTACCATGTTTAGTCACAGTGTATCACAGCCTCAAAAGCATTCAAGACCGTGATCAGCAAGCCCACCCAAGCTTTACTGCACATTACATCACACCATCCAAGTATAGTCTTGGTCCCAGCACAGCTTTAAACAAGGCCTGATTATAGTGCCTTTGTTGATACTTTAACCACATCACAAGGAGACTCACCTCAATTTCCCCACCTTACATCACCCTTTTTTGAGTCGATATCTGATCTTCCGACACGGCAGCGGAAGCAATGACACGCCGTAACCTCATTTTACTGCTGATAGAAAATAGATGACCTTCTATTCGGAAAAAATCCGTTTCCCGGAGTTACATCATGACTCTGGGGCACGTCGTCAGCTGGTCGCCCCAACAAGCACTATCTGCAAGGTAGGCAGGGGCGCCGAATCAAATGAAGTGCTGCGCTTTGTGTGCCGCGCAATCCCACGTCACCACCGCTGTGAGTGTGAGATAAAGACATCTACTACAAGACTGTCTGTTTCTGTAATTCTCTTTGTGTGACTCTCTGTCTTCCACCATTCTTCCCTCTATAGCGAAACAAACATGGACTTCTATAAACAGAGTGAACTTTTAACTCCTCTCGAGGACTCGAAGGGCCAAAAGCTTAAGTGTTCGCTAAACACCCAGCCCTGAATTGAACCCACCAAACTCTGCACACACACAAAGAAAATCCATCTCTCACACACTCTCTTCTCATTGAAATCCTGATGTGTGTGTGCACATATGGAAAGATCAATGACAGCTCGGTAATTAACAGCATGTACCCGTCTTGATAACCTCCTGGAAGATGTGGGGTGCCTTCTCTCGGAGACAGTGATAGGCAGGTTCACATTGTGTGGCACGGGGATTGAGTGAGAGGGAGAGGGGAGGAAAAAGAGGGAACAAAGAGTGTTTAAGAGTGAGATAAACACAGCGCATTGCAGATTGTGCTAAAGTCCGCGGTGACGTGTAATCTCCTCCTCTCCCGCACCTTCTCGTCTTTATTGACCTCTTCTGCGTCTCATTTCTGCTTTTCCTCCTCCTCCTTCCTCCTTTTGTCTGTTTCCTCCTATTCCCACATCAACCTGGGGTCTTCCACTCCTTCGCTCTCCTCCTTATCTCCATTTGAGCTTCTGTTTCTCCCCTCCTGCTTCCCATCCTTTGTCCACCTCCTCCCAGCCTCCTTATCTGACAGGCTGCCATTCTAATTCAATGTGCCGGAGAGTGAACAGAGTTTATCTTTTGTTCTTGTCCTCCCCTCGACTTGATGAACACCGTTGCCGCATCATGCGCTCGTGGGGGGATAGATGAGAGGAGGAAGAGGCAGGAGGGGAATTTTTTAATTCATAGAAATGGAGGGGCCGGCAACCTACCCCCATTTTGCCGGCCTTTTTCTTTCTCTTCATTTCTCCAATTAAATCTGTCTCCTTGCCCCCTTTCCCCCTCCCCCTCTCTCACTCTCTCCCACCAATTAAACCTTTGCATGGAGCGTGCCCATGCAGGTGAGCAGGTGCCCGCCGGAGTTCCTGGCAGCTCCGAGGCTCTGTCTTCAGACGCCGAGGTTTGAACAATGGGATTGAGATGAATAGGTTTGGCTGCATCTAATGTCTCATTAACGCACGGTGTAAACAATGCGAGCGGAAAGAAATAAACACACACACAGAGAAGCAGATGGGAAGGGCAGCATGGGCAGCGGCAATTTGTTGTAGGAAGACAAGAGGGAAGTTTTTTTTTTTTCTTTTGGAGAGGATAGCACATCTCTATGCCCATTTGCAAGTGAATGATTCTGCGCAGATGATGTATAGGTAATTCTTTTGTTTGTATGAAGCCAATTCAAATTTAAATAAACACTGCGTGGGTGGATCTCACATATGTTATTATGGAACTGAGCAAACACCTTGTTATTATCAGTAAAATCCAACTGAAATTAAATGGCTTTTTAAATTTAGATTATGTGGTTTTATGATTGCGCCTCCTAGTTTTGCAGTAATCCAACAGGATGCCAAGCATTTGAACAACAATCACATTAGCTCTCTCCTACTAAAAGTCTGCTTCTTATTTAACTCACAAACACGAACACACATTTTCTCCTGCATCTCAGCTTGTTCAACGACTACAAACAAACATCAGTCTGCAGACTACATAGCTAATTATCTGCTCAGCTGCAGCATATTAAACAGCTTGTAAAGCGTAACCTGCAGATGTCACCTCGGTCAGGTTAGATGCTGGTGTGGTCGTTACCCTTCAATACTGTTAACAACACACTGTCTGTTCATGACAAGCAGGCTACAGCACAAGTTAGTTTGCTCTGTCTCTCGTTCCCTATGGTGTAACACCAGCACTCTGGCAGCTGGCCAGCTGTCAATCAAACCCCTCCAGTTGGGTGAGATGAAAAAGAGCTTTTCTGATATTTCCCCAAAGAACTTTTATGACATTATTTGTGGCTATACAAAGGGATGGCTATAGGGGATTTCAGTTGGACTTTAACAATACACATCATTGACAATAATAAAGAGCCAAAAGGAGCTAGACAATCCATCATTAATGCTGGTTACAGAGCTTCAAAATTCTGCACACAATTTTGCATTTGAGGGCACCCCACAGCTTTACACAGCATAGTTTGTTAAAATTTTCCTGTAGATCATGGGCCAGATTTCTGTCGAGGGAGCTTTTAGATGACATGACCTCTTCAACCACTTCTGAGCTGTGGTCACTGAAGTTATTAGACTGTAAGTTCAAGAACAAAGACCACGCCTCTTTGTCATCCAATTTCCTGCACCTATCAATAAAGGTGTGACTAACCCCCCTTTTTCCTCTGTCACTTCTCAAATCCTTACACCCCTAAACATTTTCTGCTTCCTCTCCTCCATTTTTCCTATTGCAGGAACCACAGGGGGGAACGATGAAGCTACAATGTTCAATCCAGACATCGGCCCCAACTGCTCCCTGGACTCCTTCCATGAAAACCTTCCAGCTCTCACCAATCCTTGATCCCATCAGAGCCCAGTTAAACACTTGATCCATATATATCCCACCTCTCAATACTAATCCCACAACATGCAGTAAATGTATGGATGTATGTTGTATATTTGTAAATATGACAGATGATTTACAAATCTCACAAAAGTGAAAGCTTGATAAAAAATGACCAGTGACATTACAATGCTGGGTCATCACTTTTTGCATGTCTGCTGCTGTAGCAGAACTGGTGTCTGACGTCATCATCAGTCTTGGCAATCTGCTGCTGTAGCACTTTTATACTACATATATGTATAGTCGAGACAATTTGAATTAATAATGATGCAGCATGTGATGTAACCTTGTGAATGGCATTTTTGCATGTCATTTACCTTCTATATTCAACAGCTTGAATAAAATAGTTTTCCTCACAGCAACAACTTCATATTTGCTGCATATATCAATTAGACCTTGCTCTTTCACTGATCTCATTTGTTTCCTGGTATACCTTGTCAGATTTTTGCTATAAGCATCCAAAATACAGACGCGACAAGCTTTTTTTCCCCCATTTCTAGGGGCCTATATATGAGAAAGTACAATTTTTGTCACAGACATAACATGTTTTCCTGATAGTACTATAACATGTCTCATATATTAAAAAGAATCACACATCTGGTGTCATTAAATCTGGAGATATAGAGAGCCAAAAGTGCTACCAGAAGCAGCATATAACTGAATAATTTGTACTAGAAATATTATATTCAATATCATAAAATGAATGTTTTTAATGTTGTTGCAGGAGTTCTAAACATTTTACCATAAAACAATTAACAGGACAGATTTTACGGAGACACCAGTTCTTCAAAGTACATTAAAGTGTCAAAGATGCCTCAATTGCCTGAAGAATGGAGATTATGTTTCTGTAATAGCAGCACTCAGCACTTGGTGAACAACTATCAGCCCGAGCTCAGTGAAGCTGCCCGCAGCAAGGATCTCTGCTGCTTCAAAAACTTGCCAAGCACTTCTCAGCAAGTGGGCTCAAACACATCTGAGGGAAAAAAGTCCCGGTGCTGCAGCCTACAGGCTTATAGAGACACCCGTAGCAAAATCCCTTATTTTCCACCCCTATAGCTTAAATATCAGCCTTTGGGGAGCTGTCTTACTCTGTGTTGAACTCTGGAGGCACGGAGGCCAGACAACAAAACAACTCTCAGCTGTGGTTAAGAGGCTTGGGAATCAACAAAGAAACTCCACCCCCAAAATGAATGGCTGAGGCAGTCTTGGTCATATGTTGGTGTGAGCCAGACTCATCCCCCCCTTTTTCTCCTCCTCTCTGTGTGCTGTGTTCAGTGTGCATGTGGAGAAACCATTACTCCCCAATAGGAGAAAAAGTCAAAACCTGACAGCCAGAACTTTCTCTGACCCTTCACCTCGTACAATGCATGGACCGGAAAAACTGGTTCACACCTTCTTTCCAGATGTCAGTCTTAGTTTGTAAAAAAAAAAAAAAAAAAAAAAATCCAGGGACAGAAAACTGCAAAAACAAACAAATAAGTATGACACACAAGACGAATAATAGACATATATAGATAGACCTGTAATACATAAGATATTCTCCAGTATGACATCACATTCAATTATCATTCTACTGGTAAGAAACTGGAGTTACTGCCTTGTAAGAAAGTTGTGTTGGAGACCAGCAGTGTGGGTAAAATTGGCTGTGTTGTTGCATGTTTTGTTGACTTAGACTCACTTGCTCTCCAGAATACATTTGTCTTTTAGCCAGTTATTTCCAACTTCATCATCAGTCTCAAGAACAGCAGAACCCTTGGAGAGCTGAAGAGCTCTTCAGCTGTTTTAACAGTAAAGATGGAAATTTGTGTGTGCAAAACCATTATCTTTTTGTAAATTATTATAGTGCATTTGAAAGCACTTGTTTTTTAATGAGCTTTATAAATACTGTAAACACTGTATATGCATGCATCTATGAACAGTAAATTTAAACTTTAAGTAGACAGACAGGAGTGAAAGACAGAAACCAAGCAGGAAACACATGGAGACGTGAAACACTCATAGCCAGACCAGGCTAATCAATGGTCTCCCCCTCTCTCACAGCCCGTTCACAATGTGACATTTGCCACTGGAGCGGAACAGCCTGAGAAAACAAGCTTTGTGAGCAGAACTGAAAACAGGCTTTAAGATTTCAATTAGAAAGTTTAATTAACAACAAGGGAAGATCCCTCTGAAGTTGGGGTTGACAAAGGCGCCCCCTGGTTCGACATGTCATCATTAGTCCTGCAGGGGTGAAGACTTTATTAATGTTTGCCCACGTGGTGCACAGACATGAGAATACTGCCTGGTACATTTGCATAAATATGTATGCAAGGCCAGCACTTTTAAAATTCAAATTACAGTCCAAATATGACATTTGAATTTGTTCCTTTGTGAAATTAGATAAAGCTATAAAGAGCAATGTCATTAATTTCAACTATAAAATATTCATGTTATCCTTTTAAAAGGCCGCATTCTAGGACAACACAAAAATACATCATGGAGTGTTTTTTAAGAACTACATAAAAAATAAAAGGAATAACTGCAGGTTCAACTTTGTTAATATGTGTACAACACATGCTCATGTTTGTTCTGTAATTCCAAGATATATTCTAATAATATTGGTTTAAGTGTGACTAGAACAGACATGGAGCCCCCGCAGATGTCCCTCATCTTGAATGGAGGAATTTGATCACGGTATGAATAAATTTAGTCTGTTCCACTCAGACGAGGAGAGCAACAAAGGCAAGCACCCAACCGCTCGCTTGATTCAATAAGACATGGTATTCAAAAACAAAATCCTTGTCCTCTTTGCTCACTCCATGGTGTTGCCTACAGTACATCAGCAATTACACAAATTCTTTGTTTAATATGAGAGAGACTAACCAGGGTAGAATCTTCTATTCTTTTTGCTCTCTGGAGAAGCTAAAGTACATGACATACTAGGCAGAGCATCTGTTTCCAAATTAGAATCACCTTAAACTGCCAAGAACATGTCTGAGTTACTAAGCATGTACAGCATTGACATGATTGTAGGTACACCTAATTTTCCTGAGCCCCATTTATGTTCTGAAGTCTCTGCAGCCCAGAGCTTGTTTCTGTCTCTGCTGCAGTGCAGGACAGGTAACTCTGGCTCTTCTCAGGGGATTACGAACTCCTCTGCTGACTGAAAAGTTTTGTTTTATTTTCCTGCAAGAACTCTAGAAAAAAAAACAAAGTTTACAGAGTTGCAACTCAGCTAAACTGGAACAAATCCTTCACCCCTAACTTTCCTCTCAATGGAGCAGGCGATAAAGGTGAATAAAATTAGAGAGGTGGGTCACCTGGAGGTGAAGCGGGAAAAAAACTGAGGAGAGAGTTCACGAGTTTAATCCTCATGACAGCTTGTGTCTTTGAGCATGTCAAAGTCTCTGGAAAGATGCTGACCCCTGTGACATATGTTCCTGTGCAATGAGTGTTGCACAGAGATAAAGGATCAAAGGTTTCTAAGTGCACGCTGTGTAGGAAATGCACAAATCTATCAAGGGTGTAAAACCTGTGCTGACAAAAATACCATAAACTATGTTTAGCACCTGACACATCACCATCCAATAAAGCATGCAGTGCACAGTCTCAAACACCAGCAATTAGATCTATCCCCTGGAATGAGCAACGAGGCTCTCAGATAACGTCCCCAACAGCTCTGAATCTCGTGCTGCTAGAGAATTTAAAGCTTATGGTAATCTAATCAACAGAAATAATCATTTAATTTTGATTGTGATATCATCATGGCAAAGGTGGAGCCGGAGAAATGATTTGATCATATATCTAAGGGAATTAATTAACACTAAGACTTGCAGCTTTACCAGCTCTGGTGCATCACCAACCATGTACTGACTGTGTTTAATATTCATTTAGGGTTAACAGAATCTATATAAACAGAGACAGAAACTAAACCAGATCACTTCAGGGTTGATGGTTATTATTCATTGTCCATCATGGTCTCAAAAAAGCATGTCAAGAAGTGACCATGACAATATATAACAACAATAAATGCTATATCAACCAACCCTACATCCATCCATTCATCCTTCCAATTAACTGCCACTTCTGTAGGGTTGTCATGGTGTTGATTAACTTGTATGGTATTAACACCAGTTCTATTTTCTCCTTTGTGACATACTTATATATATATATATATATGTATATATATATGTGTGTTGCACTTAATCCTCAGGGAGAAATACATCTGCTACATGAGACTCGTTCTAACTACTTTAGAAACAGTGTGAAGCCATCGCCCTTGGTGAAGGACAATGGCAGGAGAATTCCTAAATAACCTGCAAATTCTCTTTGGGTGTGAATAAAACCAAGCACCCGGGGGGGAAGCCCTCCCGCTGCGAGGCGACAGTGCTACCTACTGCGCTGCATGCTGTACCAAAGAGCAGCTGAATAAAGGGAGCACATACGTGTTTGGAGGTTGGTGATGACGGTGCCGCTGGTGAGGGGTCCTTTGGTGGCGTAGAGGGCTACAGAGTAGGTGGTGCTTGGCTTAAGGTTGGACAGCTGGTGCTCCTGCTTGTTGCCTTCCACAAGGAAAGTATCAGCTGTCACTGGAAAACAGAAGCAAATGACACATAAATTTATATGTTTGCAACATTTGCACCGTCTCATATATATATATTTTTAGTTTTGTCTAAACAGATCATATTAATTGTATCTCTTTAAAGGATTTCTACATGGTTTATGCTTTTGGGGTCAACTCTGGGGTATTTTGTTTTAAAATATGATGAGTACTCTATAGTATACCGGATACTCCAGAGAACATTCTTCACCACAGATACTATTTCAATGTATATCATAAGAATCATTTGAAGACATTTTCATGACTAACACATTTGTCTTACTAATTTAAATATGGTGAATTCAAATAAATTACCACTCAACAGCCAATCAACATTTTCAGCCATAAGAAACTGCCTGCAGAAACTGACTAAGAATAAATTACTGATGAAGAAAATAATTGTGTGACAAGGCTTTAAATTGACTTGGGAAGACATATGCTTTGGTGTCTATGACTCACTGACAGGATCGTGTGACGAGAGCTGCATTATATATAAACCTCACAGTGACAGTAATGCTAGTGAGGATATGGACAAACCATATTTTTTCCATGTTACGCTGTTAATCTATTTTATATGAAGTTTGACTGATACCATGATGGTTTGGATTTTATGTGGGTGTTCCTGGTTGCCAATAAAAATCTATTTTGTAATGCAGGACAATACTCAATGAAATATGAGATTTATTGACCTTGATTTAATACACTGACACTCAAGGGAATTTGTCCATAACTTACATTGCGCTTCTCTACACTCTGGAAGGGGGCTGGTTTCCAAATATGTGTCCAGCATATAGATAGGTCTCTGCAACTGAGATGATCTGGCTGCCATCCAGTCAGTCAGGGTGTAATTTACACATTGACTCGAAGAGCTGAGTAACACAGATTTCTTTAGATAATTCAAGGCATGGCTTAGTCAGTGGGGTCAAGTGCAAATTAGAGAAATAGCTTCCCATGACATTTTTTCCAGCCAGTTAATAAAAACCAAGGGAAAAAATAATGGTTGAGATCAAGTGTTAAACACTGACTGGTGAATTGCAAAAAAACGTGCTTAGCAAAGGCTAATGGCTGCCAACACCGTGTGATGTTTGTTTGGATAATACAAAGCCTTTGAAACTTTTTATACCTTCCTGTTTTTTTCACTCTAGCTGTCTATGTCAAGTTGCTTTAAGTTATATCCGTGGCTGGTCTACCTACTGTTACTTGGCAGTCATCCACTTGGTTCCGGGAGCAAATTATAAACTGTCTCTGAGAAGCAATATGGTTATCTTGAACCTATCTGGATGTGGCTGTCAGACAGTGAAGACATGGCTCGCATCAGAAAACATATGCTGTGTAAAAACCGCAGTGTTTGTGTCAAGGCTTAGTAGTTCACCCGAGCATAATAAACCGTTCTGAAAGCAAGACAAATGGATCCATATTGCCTTGAAAAACAACTGTGAAAACCTGCCACAACTCCACACGCTGCACCTGAATGACCTTAAACAAATCTGCTCATTGTGCTCTGACTCTGCTGTCAGATCCTACTGAAGTCACGGCTATGACATTATATGGTTTTATTCATTCAATTGTGCAGAATGGGTAAAGAGCTGTTGTCAATAACAAGCTGATAAGATAACATTTACTGTGCTTTTCAAAACCAAGGTTACATGAACAGGTGGCAGAATCAATAAAAGGGCTGATCTGTGAGGGTCAGGGTCCTGGAGAATTAAATAATGGCCAACGTAAAAAGAGAGATGGACAGATTATAACCTGAATTTTTCATGACTTGCAAATGTGCAGCACGCACTTGACAGCCCAGAAATCGAGGCATCAGAAAGGAAAGGTCGTTGATGATTTTATCCAAATGACTAATTAGTCTATTCTTCTTCTTTGGTGGTGGTAAGTCAATTCATCCATTCATTGTCCAATGAACAGCAAATTAATGAGAGCCTCTAGATGACAGTTCGGACAACTCACCCTGGTTATGCGTGAGAGTCAGCACGTAGTTGTCGACACTGGAGAGAGGGGGGTTCCACCTCAGCAGGGCTCCTTGGGGAGTGATGTTAAGAGCCGTCAGCTCGGCTGGCATGTCCATTGCTAGGATTACAACGCAATGAAAACATTAGCCCAATGTATTGTGTTTTAAGAGAACAGCTTTCAGGATAGTTCATGGAGACATTTTCCTTGACATCTAGTGAATATGACCACTGTGGAGAACTAGAAGTACAAAGGTCAACTCACCGAAGGACATATACAGTACAAGTTAACATGTGGGCTGTATTGGCACAAATATATTAGAGAGAAATTCAGTTTTCTCAGAGTATTTATGCATTTGTTTGTTTTTTTGTACAGTTTACAAAGGTGAAACAGAAAAAGCAGCAATTCCTAACATTTAAGGAGCTATGTTTCTAACAACTGTGAAGGTTCACCACATATCAAAGCTCTTAACTCGCCCTTAGCTGCTGGCTGCTGCAAGATTTCATGTTCAATTAGTTCTCAGGAAGAGGCAAATACAAAAAACAGGAAAACACAATTTGTCTGGACAGTAGCTTTGTCTCTCATTTCCCATATATTGTGGAAAATTACATGAATTTATATGCAAAATATGGAGATGTGTGATACTTTCAAATGCAGAAGGGTTGTCATTTTGTACACAGCGAATTGTGGTACAATTGCGAAGAGAAATAAAATATCAATTACAGCTAAACAATTTTGAATGGAGTACTATTCAAATGGAACACCATTATTCAACCCACATCTGAGTTACAATTATAGAAACCCAGACACAGAAAAAGCTTTGCATTCATCCAGATTAATAATGACTCTCTTTGCCATTTTGATCACTGTTTCCTCAATTCGAACACACATCAAAGAGAAATTATGCAGGAAAAAAGGCTGCAGAAAGTCTCAGATATTCTCCTGAGCCTACTGTTTCCCCACCCTCTTTCTAATTTCATTCTCAGGCTGCTGGACATGCCAAAATTGAGTTTGAATTTAATTATACCTTTAACCTCAGTGTTTCAACCCCAATTTCTCCTCAGGCGTGTTATTTTGGCACAGCGGAGAATATGGCAGGAGAACACAGAACGCTGCATGTGCTCCAAAGATCTGCCCAGATGAGGTAATTAATATTGCCCTGCCCTCATCAGAATAAAAAAGAATTGAGCTCATTAGCACACCGAAGTGAGTTTGAGTCTTTCTTATCGCTACGATAGACGAACAAACCTGATTAAATCATTACTTTAATTGCAAAAAGGTTTAAGTGAATTTAATGGAGGCTTGCCAAGTCAATTAAATTGGCAATGGAGATGGAGTAGAGATGGCCAAAAAAATAAAAAAAATAAACAGGTCATCCCCTTTCATCAGGCTCAGTGATAATCCAATCATCACTCTCCATCATCTGATTGCACCGGTAAATCACAGGCTTGAGCCAAGTGCATCATGCTCGCACTCGGATCTGTATCTGAAAGTCAAGCTCCAGTGCTTAAGATCATATTTGGATTCAGGACAAAGGACAAGGTTTGGAAAAAAGGAACAAAGGCTGCTCTGGGACTTTTATGGGCCTGTGGTGCAGTCACATGCTGAGGGGAAGCTCACGATTCATCCTTGAGCACCAGCTGCCAAAAAAAACTGTATTTACATTTATTGCCAAACTCTATCCAGGAGTACAGGAAAGAATATACATTCACAAATTCCCTCGTTATGGGACTAATAAAGGAATATCTTATATTAATGATCATGTGAATTTGGTCGTCTCCTCCAGTAAAAAGTAGACTTTCCACAGAATAGTAACACACTACAACACTGACCACAGAGCAAATCGCAACCAACCAAGTATGTATGTACAAACACTGGCATGATTCTTCCATATTGTTATAAAAGCTGTACGACAAGGGAAAAATGAATTCACGTTCTGTAGTGCTTCTAAAGCTAATTACAGTGTTTGTTCTTTTCTATGGGTCAATATAAGACAATAGACAATATTGTAAATGCTACAAATAACATTAAAATGATCAGGGAGCAATGTTAAACTTATTTTACATAGAGCTTTGTATAATGTTTTATTGATGAATTTCTGGCTAATCATTAAATCATGTGGATCAAAAATAGAGTGATCAACTACAGACCTTTATTTCACCAGGGTTTATAACGGTGCCACTGGCAAATATTTGAATCTGTATTTTGCTTGACCTCAACTTCAATAAACCTCATCTGTATCAAAAACAGACCAATTTATTATAGGTCATATTTATTGATGTTTGATTATGACGATACTTAAAATTACATTTAAATTATTACAAAACTGTAATAATATGTTTGCTGTTTTCTAGTGACAACTGTTAACTGACGTGTGAGAAATGAAGCTGAAGGTATCAGAGATCATCTTACTGATCATTTTCAGAGCTCTCAGTCTCAGTCTCTAGTTAATGTTAATATCTTCACTGACTGACAGTGCAAGCTCTGAATGCCCTGATAAGAACCTAATAACAGAGATTAAGACATTATTGTGATCATGTGAAAAATATAAATGAGAGAACTTTAGCTGTTGGTGAGTACTCTGCTGCTAACTAGCTAAAACGTATTGTTGTTGAGTTATGATAAGTGCATGTATAATATATTGACAGACGGACAAGAGAGGAAAAGTTTTAGATATCAAAAACTGACAGACTGCTTTTCCCTCTCTAATAAAACATTTTTGGCCGAGTGCACAGACACCAGTTTGCATCGCATGTTGACTGTGTAACAGCCAAATGTTTATTTGGTACAAAATAAATGTTGATACAGTTTATAAGCATGCAAAGAGCTGGCCCTTGATTTCATGGGAGAAAATTGGGCACAGGAAGGTTTCAGCAACAGGACATGTTATGTTTTAAGGAGGAACCTTGTTAGTGCTTAAATACCAAGCTTTCCAGGCCAAGTTTGTTGGTGTGCTATTAAATGTCTGAATCACATGTCAGTAAAAACTACAGGAAAAATGTTTCACTCTGATTGTTTGTCATTTGCTGAATACTGTATTTTATAAGATGATCCCAGCTGTGATGTTTAGCCATGAGGTCAGTCTGCTTCACGCTGTGTCTGTAGCCATTATGCTGACCAGACTGCAGCAGACTCTACAGTTACTGAGACACACTGGGCCATTTTACTCCCCAGTCTATCTCTGCATCCCCTCCTATAATTGTGGAAGCTGCAAAAAAAAAAAAAAAAGAAGCAGGTTATCAGTGTGTGAGTGTGTTCTCCACATTAACCCCACAGCTACACTGGATGTGTTTTTTTCTCACAGTGCTAATACTCATGCAGGAGCAGTCACGCAAACCTTTTACCTGCAGCACCAGATGCTTTCATGCAGCATGTGAGCTGTGCTGCCATAAAGCTACAGGGAAACCATTCAAAGCTGATTTTACATTGTGAATGTGACTGTATATACACGCAAAAATGCTTGCTGGTACATGCATGTGAAAAATAAGACGTGCTCAATCATTACACCCATCATCTGAAGGTAATGATTAGTTATTGTTGTTGTTCCATTTAACACCTAATCTTAGAAGACTCATTAAGTAAATGGTCATTATGAAGGATCACAGGGAGTAAACATTAGTATAACATTAACAGTCTGCTCTTAAGTGTGCGATTAAAACTCTGAGTGTGGAGTCCCAAGTGTGCTGCACTATTATAATATTGTTTTCAGTTTTATTCAGGAACTACTTGTTAGCCATTAAATAATTGGCAGTTAGTGGCAGATTTGCTCATTACCTGTTCATAACTATCTTCTGTGCCTTTTTACTGTTAGTGAAAAAAATGGACCACTTGGTTGAAATGACCAGTGTTGCACCTTTAATGGATCATAACGTAAGTGGTCTCTTGCAGCAGTTAAGCAGACATTTTGCACTAAGGCTGTTACACGTGTAGAAGAGCCAAAGAAGTGTTCACCTGAAAACTGCAGGCTCCTAACAAGCCTTGCTTTTTTGACCAGAAGAAAAGGGGTTTCCTCTATTTTCTGTTACAGTGTTATAACAGTATATTCATACATCGTATACAATATACAGTGTGTATATATAGCATTTCTTCTTTTGCCAACCTCTGCCATGTCCTTTAATCATACTTTCTCTGTGTTAGTTCCCCTGAAACTTATTCACTGATACAACCTTGATTCCAGAAAGGTGGGACGCTGTGTAAAACATAAAAGAGAATGTGATCATTTGATAATGCCTTTTGACATATACTCCTATGAAACACTACAAAGACAATAGATTGGATGTTTTATGTCATCAACTTCAGTGATTTTTGTGGATATCATCTCATTCTGAATTTGATGGCAGCAACATGTTTCAAACAGGTTGGGACAGGAGGAACAAAAGGCTGTGAAAGTTGTGGACTGATCCAGCTGTTTGGATCATTCCACAGGTAAACAGGTTCATTGGTAACAGGTGATAGTATCATGATTGGGTATGAAAGGTTCATCCTGGAAAGACTCAGTCGTTCACAAGTGAGGATGGAGAGAGGTTCAACACTTTGTCAAACACATGATTGTATTAAAGAGATTAATACATGGACTCTGCTCTAAAACTGCTGTCAGTAACAGTTCATTTGCAAATGACTGAATTCTGTCATTATTTACATTTTACACAGTGTCTCAGCTTTTTTGGAATTGGGTTGTTTGTTATTGTGATTTTGTGGAGTATTTTAACAAAGCACCCATTTAAAGTAGAAGTGTATTCTCCCTCATCTATCTACTCTTGAGATAGCTTTAGAAAAAAAAAGAGAAAGGTAGGAAGAGACTTTAATGGTCTGTCTTCCAACTTCAGTTTGGGGAAAAGCGATACTTTACTAAGGGTCCTGACACTTTCCTAATGAGCGCCTTCCATTAAACAGGCCTTCACATAGTCCATTTAGCGTCAACCTTCCCAAATTCGTCTTAGATA
The DNA here is from genome assembly GCA_037975185.1 of Centropyge bicolor. Lineage (NCBI taxonomy): Eukaryota > Metazoa > Chordata > Actinopteri > Pomacanthidae > Centropyge > Centropyge bicolor. The sequence continues at coordinate 971,937 of JBBMOC010000023.1, read as the reverse complement.
AGCACTACCTGCCGCGTTTGCAAAATGAAATATGGCTCCCTGCTTTTTCATTCCCTCTGACAATAATTGATTAGGGTAGTACGTGAGTAGCAATTGCGGCGTTATTCAAGTCATTACATACTTGGCCAGGCAATGCTGGATTACTCTTCCAAATCCCCTGTTTATGTATTGTTGTTGAAAGCGGCATTAAAATGTCCCTGGTTGGGCATTGTGCGATGTGAGGAAAATGTTATAAACCATTTCTAACAAGCTTGACTTTGGAGTTATGTTCTTTTCAGGCTCTTACAGCCCCAACGGCTCTGCTCATTGTAAGTACACTGGGATTGTTAAAAAGGGGGCTGATAATAAAGAATTGGAAGAGCAAGGAAGAGATGAGAAAGAGAGTGAAAGTGAGAGAAAGAGACTCTTTTAGCTTCTTTTTTTCCCCCCCCGTTGGATTCAAGAACGTGGCCTCTCCTTGTGAATCAGGTCTCATTGGCATGCGAACACACCTTCTGCTCTCCTTAGCTCTCTCGCTTTTTCCTCTCTCTCTCTCTCTTACTCTCACACACGCACTGAAGATGTGTGCATAGCGCACTAGGAGAGTATGTTAATCTTAGGTTAGTGGAATTCTTTCACAGAGAAGAAGAGTGTCCCACATCCACATGCACGGCCGTGTGCAAGTGAGGTTTTAGGTTTTCCTAACTCGTGATTCAGTGCTAAGTTATGAGGCTGAAAGCAAGAGAGCTGTAGAGTTCTCTATTAAAATGAAGAATTGGGAAGTAATCGAGGGAGAGAGACGCAGAGAGAGGAGATTAAAGAACGAAGCAGAGAGGAACTAGCAGGATAGAAGTGAGAAAGTGAGGTGGAGAGAGGTGAAGCAAAGGTATATAGAGAATATACTTGCAAGCAGCCATTCACAGGTTCGAGCCAACACAGACAGAATGTTAGAGGTTGAAAGGTTTGGATCTGGAACTGGTGCAATGTGGTTTGGACATGACAAAGGCATTTAAAAATAAAAGCCCCAGCAAAACACTACACTGTGATACTGTGACTGGACATTTTCTGATTTACAATCTGATTTGTGTTGTGCTGTGATATATATATATATTTTTTGCATTTGTTGCACCCCCTAGTGGTACATTTGAATGAAACTTTCAAGGTATGTTTCAGATTCTTAACCTGCAAGTTTTGCGACGGTCAATAATTGTCAATATCTTGAAAAAATCTTTAAATTGATAAGGTTGGTAAAATAATGATCCACACACAATTTGGAAGCAATCAGAATTACAGATTAGGACATGATATCAAAAATGTGTTTTTGAAAAAAGTCAAAATGCATCATGGTGGAATTTAATGGCAATGAGTGAGATTCCGTCTTCACAAAGGTGAGCACTCACTTCAGACCAGTGGTTCAGAGATGTCAAAAAACGAGCTTTTCAAAAAATTCACAATAGTGGAAAATCCATCATAGTGGACTTTCATGGTTCAGGAGGCATTTTTGTAGACCTGTGGACCTGTGTGTGAAGTTTCAAGTGCAGTGTGAGAGACGTCACCTTTCAAAAATTGCGTTTTTGAGCTTTAATTACCTCACTATCATTTGGCCGATTGGAAAAATATTTCTTGGGAGGCATTAGCACATCACTTCCAGTTTCACGTTTGGTGTTTCTATGCCATTCCAGCTCACAGCAATTTGAGCCGTGGCATAAGACAAATAATGATAATAATAAACCGGCACAAAAACAATAGGGTTGTGCACCTTCAGGGCTTGAACCCCAATAAGCAAGAGAAGGAACCAGAGAGAGAGAGAGAGAGAGAGAGAGAGAGAGAGAGAGAGAGAGAGAGAGATGAAGTTGGGAGTAGGTTACCAATTACTGGGTCATGGAGTGGACAGTTTCATCTATTGCAGCAGCAAAGATTGCACCTCCTGCAATGTCAGCTGTACCCTTAGATTTTGTCTGACGTCTGTGAGTGTGAGTGTGTGTTTGTGTGTGTCCAGATTGTGTGTGAGTCTGCTGCTCTTTATAGCACACATCTCCCAGCGCGCAGCTGTTATTGTTGTGGGAAGAACAATCGCTCTAAAAGTCTAGTGGAGGAAGAGGAAGTCGTCGTTCATTTTACATGGTAAACATTTTGTCCCCCTGCCGCCCACTCGCAGCGGGAAGTTTATCAAAGAGCTGCAGTCAAAAGAGTCGTGTGAACAATATGGTTTTAATGCAGTGCCATTTCCTATTGTACAAGAGCAGAACATTACGAAAGCATACTGAAAGCACATCAAAGTGTTCAGCAAGGAAATAAACACTCAGATGCCAACAGCATTTATTGGGACTGATGTATAGTCCCGCAATAAATCCTTCCTTCATGAAGGTTATCGTGTTTTAGAAGGGTGTTGATTCAACTTTGAGATCATTTTGGAGGCTGCAGTTGGTGCTGCTTATAAATTGTATTGCGTTACACTCTCAGTGTCTTATATCAATGAGGGTAGGCTATATAGCGGAAAGAACTGTATAATGCAATACATTGCACATGGCACTGGGTACATTTCCCTTGTAGCTGACATGGCTATAACACATGATAAAAACCAAGAAACCCTATAAGAGGAAATTCTCCCCAACCAATAAAACAGAGTTGCTTTCTGTCATCAAAGCATGTTCTCCTCTAACCTGCCTCAGTCCATGTGGCACAGACAGTGTGAGTGACTTGGACACAACTTAAAAGGTTGTTGTAAGTCGATTTACAGAAAAGCATATTCCTAAATTGCCACTTCTTCCATTTTCATGAAAAACAAAAACTGTAAAAGATAACTGCTCCCAGCTACAGCTACTGAGGCTTCCATGTTGACTGAAAATGATGTCAGTGGATGAATGAATAGTCAGTTGCTGTGGATTGGTTAGAACAAAACAAAACAAACTAAACCACTGTCCCGATTACCAGGCAAGTGCAGGTGTAGTTTGTTTGACAACATGGCTGCTCTATTCTATTTCATTGTACATGCTCTTAATATTTTTTAATAAATTACCAACTCCTACCTGTGAAGACGGACGTGCTGACCACTTTGCTCTCTTGACTTCCCCTGACAGCGTTGATGCTGATCTCATATTCTGTAGCAGGGAACAGGCTGGACAAGGTGTAGTTGGTCACATCGCTGTCAATCACCACGCTGTCCACTCGACCTGCCGGAAGACATCAGAGAGAGACCAACATCAGAACTGCTGCCGTCACTCCAATCTCGCATTTCCTCATGTACTGAGAATATTGCTTAGCCGACCGGTGTGTGTTTTGCATCACAGAGTAAATATTTAATCAACGCAGGATTTTAATTAAAAATTTAATTAAATTTTCACTGATAAAATGTTACAATTAATTAGGTATAGTGGGGTGTGTAACAAGGTTCCCTGCTACAAAATATCTTACATCAGAGAGACCTGCAACACCAAATGCCATGTTCATTTAACTGTAACATGAAAATGCAGCATGTCTGCATGTCTGATAATATAATAAATAGCATGTTATGTCTACGCGTTAGAGTAAAGAATATGCTACCTCTGGCTGACTGGTAGGACAGCTTATAGTATTCAAAGGGAGCCAGTGGTTTGATCCAAGAGATAGTCACTGCGTCTTCAGTCACATCTGACACCGTCATCTCTTTAGGTGGGTCCATGCCTAGAAGGGAGATGATGTGTGGGGTTAGCAGAGGAAAAAGGTGGCCTCTAATGGACAATATGGGAGACTGAAGGTTTCAAATGATGTCTAAAGGGATGATCTGGCTTTCATGGTTGACAGATTTCATCCAGATCCCAGTAGTGCAATAGGAGCACATTATGAGGCGTATGATAAAGCAAGTTCAGGAATTTACATAAAAATCTAAAAGATTCAGCGCCCTTGAAAGGCCAAAGTAATCCTTGCTTTGTCCATTTTTAATCTCCTCTTCATTACATTTACATAAACAGACCTGTCCTTGGTCCCTGGCAGCACAGGCATTTTTAATATGAATTTGCAAAATAAATAAACACCATCAAAAGATGTTCCAGAAGAAATTCAGTTCCATCCAGCTAAAAGAACACAATGGGGTAGTATTAGCATTGACACTGAGTTGGGCTTACTCAGAGGAGACCCCCCCACCCCCACCCGCCTCCACTGACAATTTGTTTTATGTGTCTCCTGAGACTATCGAGCCGCCGCGGAAAAGGTTACGGCGAAAACAATGTGACCACACAATTAAGCTGATGACACGTCCTGAGCTTGTAGAGAAAGAGAAACAGGGATAAAGAAAGTTAGAGAGGGGGAAAGAAAAAGCAAAAAAAGAGGAAGAGGAGATTAAAAGATCACTTCCATCTCTTGGTGTGGACAAGGGGAGACACAGGCAGGTCTTGTAAACCAAATGCTCCACTCACACTTTCCTGCTTTGAGAAGAAAAATAGCTATTATTCACATGCAGAGGGGGGTAATTTATAATTCACGGCCAACTCATTTAAACTGAACTTGTACAACAGGTAGCAGCATGTATATAAGTTGTGATTATTTATGTATGCATATCTTACTAATTATGTTTGGTTTGGCAAAGGTGGTACAAAAGAATAATGGCTGAAAATGTAAGAGGCCGAACAGTTACAGAAGAGTTGCGTCAGAGATATCTAGTCCTGTTGACTTTATCTTCCGGGAAGATCACAATTCAATTTGCACTGTGTAAGCTAATAAATGAATGTGGCCCTCAGGCTGGGGCAGCACGGTTTGAACTGATCATGGCAGCAGAGTGAGTATTAGTCTGGTAAAACCAAACCACCTATTACAAGCGTGGTTAAAACACAAGACCGGAGACAATTTCAAAAGAAGCACATGTAACGCTAAAAGCACGGCTAATTATACAAGGCAAGTCAAGAGTGCAGCCTCTTATCAGCGCTCGCATTCGCAGATGCAAGATCAAAAGCAGAACGCTAAAAATTACCACAGGCTAAAGACAGGTGGAAGAAATACTGTACATCTGTCTCAGAAGCTTGTCCAATTTCACCCTCAAAATCTGCTTATCTGCGTGTGGGTGAACGTAAAGAGGAAGAGAGAAAGAGCGCTTGAAGCTGCCAAGGTATTATATGGAACTGGCACAGTAATGAGATGACAGCATGCAGGTGTCTTTGGCACCGACGCCAAGTTAATATCTTTATTGTTCAACGCTGACTTTGGTTTTTTTCTCAATTTGTCTTCAGTCCTCTCTAATTTTCTCTTTTCATGGTTCTCCTTTTTGTCCCAATTTCTAGGAAAAAAATAAACAGAAATTCTTTTTTCTTTCTGTCTCACCCATTGTCTCTCTCTCTGGCTGGTTATTATACTTACCCTCTCTTCATTCACTCCTACCCCAGATGTGAACAGCACACTCGCAATCAAAAGAAATGTTTCTGAGAGCTCCTTTTCACAGTAAGCCAATTAATGGAAAAATTACCCAGTAATGCTGTGTAATATTTTAACAAAGACAGACAAAGGTGTGAAGGATCACTGTGGCGCAGTTGGAAGAAAAACATTTTCATCAAAAGAAACGGAGAGAACTGATAGAGAAACTGCGAGTGAGCGAGAGGAGATAAAAGAGAAAGAAGCCTGAAAGGAAAAGAATCAATTCAAATGAACAGGCAGAAAACAGAACACGGTACAAAGAATAGAGCCGAAAGCTTCTCTTACACTAAATATTACAGGAACAATTTGAGGGCGTCTGTCCTCCTCTCTCACTTTCCTCCTCTCTGCCCTTGTCTTTATTAGAAAACCATTTGTCAGCAGTTTCTCAAATATCATCCAGTGTTAGGATTGAATATGAGTTTAGAATAAATATGAAATTACACTGGACCATTGTGCACAGCAGCCATTGACTAATGTGGCAAACCTCAGCTATCTGAGAAAGAAGAATAAAAACAATGAAATGAGTTAGTATTTTTGATGCTGTTTCAAAGGCTGACTAAAGAAAAAGACAAGAAAAGAGAAACCTTCAAGCCACATCTCTAATTACAAAATTCATTTTGCTTTGGTTCCATGCAAATTAAATGCTACAAACAGCAGTTCTCCAAATATGTAATTTAAAATCACTTTGCATTTCCATTTAGATTCTTCTCCTTTTTCCTCACTTTATTTCACACTTTCTCCAATTTCTCCACTTTTCTTCCCAGGAAATACTTTCCTGAGAACATTTTCTGGTTCTCGACCCCTTTTCATTTCTCTTTAATCAACATTTGATATGTTGTCTTTGCGCTATTTTCAATTAGGGTTCAAATGATTTGCAAGCCATCAAAATCTGTTTTTATCAACAGTCCCAACTTTTTATGGAATTGGGGTTGTAAATAAATCGCTAGTTGCAGCCTGAGGCACGATCTCATTTTAAGTTCAGAAGGTACAGAAATCCATGCATACTGCCCATGCATAGGCAAACACTATTATGAAGCAAGGATGCATAACTCATACAAAGTCAAAAACCTTTACTATTCTCATGTTCATGTATCCTCGTCTGTGTGTCATCCCAGAGTGATCTAGCAGCTCACCTGTAGTGAGTGACGCTGTAATGGGCTCAGAGGTAACATCCCCCTGTATTGTGATAAGACTGATGGTGTACGGAGTGGACGGCAGCAGCCCCTGGACCAGCGACCTCGTCTTGGAGCCGTCCAGCGTCACCTTCGAGGTGTCAGTCCCGTCGGCAGAGCTGTAGCTCAGGATGAAGAGGTCGGCAGGTGGGGCCGGGGCGCTCCAGGCCACCGACACAGAGTCTGATGTGACCTCTGACAGGTAGAGGTGGGTTACGGGTCTGATTCCTGGAGGAACGGGGGGTTTAAAGGTCATCGGAGAGTTTTCAAGGACAGGTAAAAAAAAGCCGGTCCACAAGCAGGAAACAGCGAAGAAAGAAAAAGAAAGAAAAAACAGCTGCTTGTTATGGAGATGACAGACAAGCAATTCAGTGATGGATGGAAGCAGTCGTGGACGGTGTAACAGATCGTTTATAATACAGTTGAGAAAATTAGCCTTGGGTGTAATCTTGATGGGGAAGGTGAGAGTCAGAGCAGACCACAATCATGCGGAAGTAATGATTTAATTGGTCATAAAAAAAAAGAGAGAAGCTAATGAGATTATCCTCCATAAAGACGAAGATGTGATGGGACTGTTCACAATAAGACAATGGAGAAATGATGATGATAGCAGATGCTGTTGTCAAAACGTATGACCTGGACAGGAGATGATGTAATGAATACGAAGAAGTGTAGCAGCTGACACAGCAACAAATGCAAGACAATTTGAATTTAATTAGCCGTGTGTGGAGGCATAAATAGCAGGGAAGATGCAGTGGCACTGACTTCTGCTGTTCAGATTCATCCAGCTTAAAGACATCATGGGGAGTTTTCTTGGTAATCAATCATTTGAAACCTGCATTGTTTACACTGACCTGCATCTATGTTTTTCTCCTCTTTACTGGTGAATGACTACCTTTCATGGCACATTGCCTTTACAAACTGAAATCTGTATCCCCACACTCTTGGGGTGTATGCACGTCCTTGTAAAGAAGTTGGTAGATTAGAGGTAGCAGAGGACACACACATTGCTCTATAGCAACAACAGAGGTCCAAAATTCCACGATACCTTTAAAGATAAAAGACAATGGACTTGCTTTAACTGTGGATTTAATCATTATCTTCACCATGTGTGAAGATAAGTTGGTGCATCACATTCTGTGGGTCTACCTTTGGATTTCATAGCACAGAATACTTTTAAAGATAAAGGTTAGTCTACTAGTTAATGAGAGGTGCTGCTCTCTTTAAAAAAAAAAAAAAAAAAAAAACCCTGATGATGTTATCGAGGTGTAATACAAACTAGGGTCACAGACTTTTACTGGGAAAGAACACTCTAATGAACACGACCTACTGGTTGCATTATGCAAAATGTACGGTGAAGCTATTCTGCAGCCCCATACTAGAGACTAAACGTCAGGATAGAAGCCCTTCACTGTTCAAGTATATGTATATACTAAAGCACATTTTCTCTTATGGAGGGGTTTTCTCACTCTTGCTGCTGTTAGAATTATAGATCATAAATAAAAATCTTGGAAAAGTGAATAAATAAATTATTGAATACATGAATAAACAAACGAATGAATCCATTAAACTTTTATGTAAATGAAAACATATTCTAAATGAACAATCCTCTAGTGCTCTCTTGAGTAATGTGGAGTAAAAACATGACTGCAGTGATAAATAAATGAATAAATGATGAGAAATGTGCAGATAACCACTTATAGGAAATGGTAGAGTTCATGTTCAGCAACAAAGAGACAAGGACACATAGTGGTGCCCTAAAGACGGTCTGTGATTTATATTTGATCATAGTTCAAGATCAAACTCATTTAGTAGACTTTTTTTCCCTTATGACAAGTTCACCTGAGCGGAGGCAGACAGATGTTGCCAATATGGCCAAGCGAACAGTGGATGGGAAGATGACAGGTAATTAATTATTTTTTCCTCTGATTCCTTCATCTGTCATTTTATCATTCTCTCGTCTCTCCTCTCCAGATGGTTAGAGTGGTGTTACTAAAGAAGCCACACACACAACAAAAGAATGATGAATGCGATGACGATCTCTATGACGGCGCCGATGATTATGATGGTGACAACCGCCCAGACGGTCACGGTGAAGAAGAAAAGAGATGATGATGATGATGATAATGGTGTTGATGACAGCGGTGAAAAAAAGAATGACAAATCTGACAGCAGGTAAGCACATGCCCATCATTATGACGCCATCCTTTGTGACAACTGGAAACCACATCAAGCTTTGTGTAAAAGTAACAAAGAACCAGCAGCGTAGATTGACAGGTAATCTGACATACAGATGGATGCATTGACAAAAGTCTGGAGAAGAGAAAAATGTGTTTTGATTGAAATTCTCAGAGAAAGAGGAAAAGCTGCTCGAGCAGACGGGGGCCAAGTGTGACGACAAAACTACAAGAATGTGGCATTGAAAAGGAATCCGAAGAAACACAAATACATTTAGATGCAAAACAGACGAGCAATTAGGGAACATTTGTAACAAGCTCATTAGCTGACTTGAATAATTTAGCTCCACTAATTGCTTCTTCAAAGCCTTTTAGGGTCCTCCATTCTTTTAGTGTGACTCACCTTACCTGCTGCCACACTTTAGTTTATTAGACTCAGCACTGAACTTCATTACGCACCACTGTTGTTAAAACCCTTCTCTATCTTTCTGCAGTAATAGGCTGATCTTTCATGTTTTTATCTGAGCTGAGAAAACACTCTGGAGTGAATTTATCTTTGTTCTGTCTGATAATTGAGTGAATTAAATGGATGCTGTGCAGCAGCCTTGATACTCTAGAAAAGTTTAAATTAAGCTTTCGCTAAGAGACAAAGGAGGACAGTTGGTTTTCAGCTAATAATGATCCAGCACAAAAGTAAACTGTATGATTATTAAACTGTATGATTATTCTCTCTACCTGTGAAGGCATCTATGGTAGCTGCAGTGCTCTGCTGTCTTCCTCTTCTTGCTGCCACAGTGATGGTGTACTCAGTCCCAGGCTCAAGGTCCGTCAGGGTGGTGGTGATTACATCTTTAGGCACCGTCAGCTGGAAGAGCAAGTCACAGCTAAGCACAAATTCAGTGGGATTTCTATGGACCTTGTTGGTCCTTATCGTAATAAGTGTACTCTACACAGTCCTGATTCCAAAAGAGATGGGACGCTGTGTAAAACATTAATGAAACAGAATGCAAACATTTGCTAATCCTGTCCAACATATACTCTATTGAAAGCAATATGAAGACAATATATTTATTATTTAATGTTTTACGTCAAATTGATTTTTGTAAATATCTGCTGATTCCGAATATGATGGCAGCAACAAGTTTCAAACAAGTTGGGACAGGAGCAACAAAAGACTGTGAAAGTTGTGGACTGATCCAAAAACACCTGTTTGGATCATTCCACAGGTAACCAGCTTCATTGGTAACAGGTGATAGTATCATGATTAGGTTTGAAAGCTTCATCATGGAAAGACTCAGAGAGGTTCAACACTTTGTCAAGCACATGACAGTTTGATTGAAAACAGTGTCCCAGCTTTTTGGACAGGATTTTTACACATGCATGTCAATTTATCTCTGTTACTGTATGAATTTTCCATTCGAGGTTCGTCTGTCAAATTCTTTACCTCGGTAGTGACGCCGGAGGAGGATGTGTAGGTGACCTTGTAATGGTCGATGGGGCCCTGGACCACACCCCACACAAGTGTGATGGTGTTGTCTGTAGAAGCTGTCACAGTTAGATCCATGGGCACGTCTAGGCCTAAGAAAGGGGAAGCAAGATTTCAGTAAAGCACAGGGCCTCTTAAATGTCTCCAGATTTTTTTTAAATAAAGAACACCCAGCATTAAGACAAGCTACTGCATGAGCATAATAACACTGTGACCCAGCACCTGCGTGGGTGTACACCAGCAGGGTGAGTTACAGATGACGATCTCAGATATTTAATTGTATATTTTATTTTAAGATATTTGACATTTCAGGACTGTTCCTACTCATCTGCGATGAATGTCCAATGACTGATTGAAGTGTAGACAGTGCATGGGACATTACCTTTTGATATTTATGGTTCTTTTTCTTTTTTGATTTTTGGTTCTGTGCACCTGTCACTCAAGACACTTCAAAGTGTGTGAAAATAATTTATTCTTCATCTCATCACAAGTTAGTACTAACATCTTTCTTTATATGCACGTTTTCAAATTGGAAATAATTAACTGAAGGTGAAACACTGGAAAATTGGAGAAAGCAAATTTTGGCCTTATTTATTTACTGCATTTCTTTTCTTTCTACATTGGCTACCCTATGGTTGAACTGACCCAAAAACTGACTGTGGAAAGCACAAAGAGCTTCATGTGGTTGCGTGGTTGACAGCTGAAGTTATAATGTCATGTAATGTTTTCAGATCTTTTCTGTTTGTTGCTATATTGTCCTCCATCCTCCTGTTGCATTTCACACAATACATACATTAAAAAATATTGCCAATAAGTATTAAAGACTCAGCTGACACAGAAAACTTGGCAGACTGAGAATGAGAAAAGAAAATCAGGACTGGTATTGATTAAAGTTGAATAGTCAACTTCCAGGAAGTTTATTTCCAAGAGGACATCCATGTTAACATAATGATCCCACAGTGTGTATTTAATATTTTTCTGCTTTGTTCCTCTCTTTGTCCTTTTGTTTCCTGCAGCAATGACACAACTTGCCCACTGGATCATCAATGTTTAATTCTGATCTAATCCTCTACAGCACTGTTTACCTGAACCCTCAATGTTTTTGCAGCTCCTTATCAAATTTAGTTTTTTGGGGGTGTGAGAAGTATGACAGAAAGAACTTCAACTCACAAGCCACTGTTAATGGATATTATGCTTTTAGCTTTCAGCAACTCACACTCAGTTACATGAGCACTGCTGTGTGCCAGGCAGGCGGGAGGTGTTGTCATATAATTTAAAGCTATTTGAGAAAGTTGTGATAGCTGTAGTGCATTTTCAAAGTTCAAAGAGAGTGCACAAAATAGTGGGATAGAAACAGCTTGTTCTTAACAAAAAATGGAGGCATAATTTTGCAAAGTGCAAAATACCTTCAGCCATTAAAATAATTGCAACTGGAGGAAAGATGTGCTCGACAGTCAACGTGATGGGAAAGATTAGCAAAGCACCTCCACGCGCTAACATTTCAAACAGAATGTTAAATGGGGTCTTTTTTTTTCTTTCAGCCAAACAACTCAAAACACAATAAAAATTCAAACAGCCGATCAAGTGCTAAGGTAAAGAGAGGGCCATTAGCAAAATGGTATGCATTCATACGGTGTTAAAATACTGTAATGGGAACTTTGATCCAAGCTGGTAATATAAAACACACACGTCCCTAAAATAGCACAAGTCTTGCCAAATTTGATTTGCTTAATTTATTTGAAATGGAACAGGAGCAGCGACCACATGAAGAGCAAAAACTGAGAATTACATGGATAATGACAAACGGGCTACCCAGCCTGATGTGAAGCTGCGATTCCCAGTGCAACACTATTGTGTGTCTTTCATGCATGAGTTGGATTACCAGTAGAGAACAGAGCTGCAAGGATCAGCTGTTTACTCTATTAGTAGACCGAAAGAAAATTAATCGCCAACTATATAATTGATTAATTGTCTCAGTAATTATTCAAGCAAAAATGTCAAACATTTGCTGCTTCCAGCTTCTTGTAACTGTCAATATTTGATGCTTAGTAGTAATGAAAAGTCTTAGGGTTTTAGACAAAAGAGGCACTTTGTCTGATCTCAATTTGTTAACATTTCGAAATAAATGATTAATAATCTAATAGTGAAAAACCCTGTATTTTAATCAATAATGAAAACAATGGCTAATTATAGCCAACAGTGTAACAGTTATTTACTCACCTGTCCTGGCGTTCATTGTTGCTGGTGTACTCTGATTGCTACCTTTCATGGCAGAGATGCCGATGCCGTACTCTGTGCCTGGCAGCAGGTCTGATACGCAAGGACAGAGAGAGAATGGTTTGCTAATTTAACACACAATGAAGGCAGAGAAATAATCATGCAGACTTGTCTCACACTCTCCTTCTCACACAAGCGCATGTCAATTAGATGTTCTTTTTCATAACAGCCCAATTAGCTGTACATCAGTGATGAGGTCGAGGGAAATTTACATGTAATCAGTATGATTTCGAGAGGATTTTTGCCTCTTTTTTTTTTTTTTGCCAAGTGCATAATTGATCCGTTTCAAATCAATTCACTATGTCCACAGTGAGTTCCTCCAGCTACAGAAATAAAGATGAAAAGATGAGCAATGGAAATGAGCGAGACAGTGACAGAGATTATTAGTTAAGAGAGAGAGTGGGGGACAGAGAAAATGAGGGTGACAGAAAAGGAATGAGAGGGGAGGCAGCATCGATTGCAACAGCCCAAAAGAATAACACCAAGACCTTTTGCTTCTATTCTTATTCCGGCCGTGCCCTTTCCAGTACTATGGCCTTTCAGAAAAAAACATCCCAGCTGACCCCTCCTTCCTGACAGCCTTTCAATATGCCCTCAGGACAACAAGCATTTCTACAGATACAATCAGTAGCCTGTCAACCAAGTGTTAGCTCTGGAAATAATTCTGCCATGTAAAACACACAGGAACTTCCCTCTTCAGTGCAAATTAGATGCACTGTAATAACGAAGGCATAAGAAAAAAAAAAAACACTGAGCAAAACACCCCCACAGAAGCTGATGAAAAAAAGTTCGATAAAAACTGACAGCACAATGAAAGAATGAATGAATAAATGAAAGAACACATGGCTCACTTACCTGTGAGAGTGGTCTTAGTGGTGGCTCCCTCATTGCGTGGTACAATGACTTTATCATACTGGTCTCCTGCTAAAGTGCTGTACACCACCTGGTAGCCCTCCACCTACATTCAAACACATACTGTATATTTAAACACTTACAGCACCAAACTGAAGGAGACATTTGAAAGCAATTTCAAGAAAAATGAAGGACATATAAGATTTTAATGAACAGCCAAAACAGCTTTAAACATTACCCTGCATTGCTGATGGTTCAGAGAATAAATGGCTTATTTTGCATTAGCCCAGTATGAAATTTGGCTCTCTGTCAACACTCTGCAGAATCATGGGGATGAATAAATTTGTAGTGCTAACAGGCATTAAGACAGACCAGCTTCTTAAGTCTGGTTGTGTAGTTAGTGAGCCCTGGGAATATCATTGTGACTACTAAGTGAGACAACATGATTTATTACATTTTCATTCTGAGTGAAACCTTCAGTGATCGCTTGCTCCCAGTAAATTTGTTTGCCACTTTCCCATTATTGACATTTACCGTGTTCACAAAATGCCGACCAACCTGCATGCGATGATAAAGTGCTCAATACAAAAAGACAAGAAAAAGGGAAGGAATGAAAACCTGCTTTCGGGCAAGTACGCAGGGCGGACCAAGGGGTGGCGGATAAGGTCAGGGGATTCACGACAAAAGAGTTGTTATCTTTACAAAAAGGACATAGTTTACATGTACTGAGTGACATGAGGGGCACCTAAGGTTGTGCTGAGATCGTATACAAGCTATGAAGTATTCAGGATACTCAGTTTTCAAACAAGGACAATGTTAAATTGGGAGGTTTAGCATGAAGAGGTTCCAGTGGTGAAAGTAGTACTCAGAACCTTTATTTAAGTAAAAGTACCTTTTACATAAGACTATATTAGTGATTCATTAAGAGGTAGCAATATTTTCATGCTGTAGCTTGCTAATATAGAGCTCATTTTATAGCACAAGTATCACAGAACTCTGCTTATATTGAGTAAATGTACTTGACTTTTGCAAGATAGTACCAGATCAAGCCGGTACTGTCAATCACAGTATAGGTAGTTTTAAATATGACAAACCAAAAGAAAATACTGATGTTCTCAATAAATGATCAAACTTTGCTGTGTGGTCCTAAAATGCATACCCCACCCATGGATTGCTTACATTGGCTGAAAAGCAAATCATGAAGATTAACTGTTATTTGCTATTTGGTCCATGTCCAGTTACCTCAGCCTCACTGTTATCCCACTCAAGCTCCAGGGTGGTGGAGGTCTTGGAAATGAGCCGCAGGTTCTTGGGGGCATCGATCTCTGAGAAGAACGATAAAGCTGACAATGTTGGGGACACTGAGACCAATTCTCAGGGATTGTGAACAAGCAAACATCAGCGATTTCAACATCTTCTATATACATCAACTGTTAACTACTACAGCTGCATGTAACAAGATATGATTTAATATACATATCCATCCTGTTAGCAACACTCTGCAGATTTTACTTCATTTGAATAACTTTGGCTGAGATGTTGATATTTGCATTACATTTTACTTTAGATGTAGCTGAAAGTAATGTCAGTTTGATGAGGTTCACTTGTTTACATTCAAAACAAATTAGGATAATGTTTCCACAAAAAAAAAAGAGTGCTTTCTTCTGCACAAGCAAAAGCAAAAATTACCATGAACAGATGTCCACTACCATTTTCAATATAAATAAACAGTATGGTATACATTAGGCCATATGTCATCAACTGTTCTATTCTCAGAGGCGGGCGCACAGGATCACACACACACACACACACACACACCGCTATCACCACATCTGCTCGCTGTCAGACCTCACCGGTAGTAAATTCAGTGGAAATAGATCCGCTCTCATTTCCCTTCCTCACACCGCTCACAGACACCTCATAACGAGAGCCAGGACGCAGAACCTGTGGAACAAAAAAAAATATGGACAGTTTAGTCTGTTTAATCTCTTTGCATGGATGTTTCCGTTTGTTCTTGTTTTATCTGCAGACCCAGAAGGCAGGCAGAGTCTCGGATTAGATAATTTAACAACCATGACAAGAGCGCACACACACACACACACACACACACACACACACACACACACACACACACACACACACACACACACACACACACACACACGAGTAAGACTATACTGAGTAGAAAAGTAATAACCCCAAAGACACCTCTAACCCCAAAGATAAATGGTTTAAGTTGTGAGGACTGGCTTTTCTGTCCCCAGATGGCAGGTGAGTCCACATAATCTGTCTGTATGATCAGATCTGTGGCCCCACAACATGATGAATTGAACGCACACACATAAACACACACACGCTGCTGCCACCGCTCACCTGCAGGGAGTACTGGCTGAGTGTGGGCTGGAGGCGGAAGGTGGTCCGTGGACCCTCTCCTCCCACCAGGCCGTAACGCAACACAATCTGATCAATCTTTGCTTTCGGCGGAGTCCACTCCACAAACGCTACGGTGTCTGACACGTCGCGCACAATCAGCTGTGTGGGGCCATCAATCACTGTAAAACAAAGAAAGAAAGAGGCATAATTATTGAATGTCCTGTTGCTACTGTTACAAATAAAGCAGAGCCATAAGAGTGTGTCACTTTTTGACCTGAACTAGGTACCGCACAATTTTCTGGATAACTTGCTCTTAGGTAGAAAATTGAACTTATTTTCATTAGTATTATCTATCTAATAATCTGCTGATGATTTTCTTGCCTAATTATTTGGTAAAAAGAATTACAATAAATACAATTTCCTGATGCCCTCGTTGATGTCCAATTGCTTGTTTTGTCAAACCAACACTCTAAAAATTCAATATATTAAGTCTACTATGACATATGACACTGTTTCCCAATCTTTTTGGCTTGTGACCACATTTGCTTTAAAAAAGACTGAAGAATCAGTTGCCAATTTTTTTTTTTCATAAACTAATTAATCATAAAATGTTTAAGCTCTACTTTTTAGAAATTTAAATATATTTGCCTACAAAACCCTTTCAGCACAAACAAGCTAAACTTCTTAAAATGATAATAGTAAGCACAAAGAACTGTAAAAGAACTTGGCATAAATAAAAAACAGGCATTGCCAAATTAAACAAAATCAAAAAATAAGTAAACAAGATTCCTAATCTGGCCAACTTTTGGTTTGGACGAAATTCAGTCAGTAATCACAGGAAAGTTAAAAAGAAAGGATGAAAGTTCATGTTAATACACCGTGTTAAGCTTTTTGCAGTGGTAGACCTGTTATCAGAAAAAGCTGTTCTCTGACAGCCAAGCATGTAAAACTTATCACACCTGACACATGCTGAGACAATAGACTTTATCTGTTAAGGTGCAAAAACATAAACCCTGATTAAAGTCTCTCCATGCTGATTCTGGAAAACAACACTTATTAGGTGTGAAGTAGAGGGGGCATTGGGACTGGGATCCCACAGGAGGCAATGCAAACCTCATGGGGGCAGCCGGTTTAAAATTTGGGAGCAGGCGGTCAAAAAATACATCGAAAAACACAAAATGAAAGTTGTAGAATTTAGTTCCTTTATGTGTGAGTCAGTGATCACACTGTCATGAATAAACACCATGTAAACAGATCGGATCCAGCAAGTCCAGGTGTGGAAGTGATTTGTCCTGAGAGGCAGTTCTGGACATTCAGACCAGACTTCAATGCTGTGTGGGAGCAGTGCCTGTGGAACGGTGGTCCGTGGAGGTGATTTTGTACCGAACCGCTGTGATGAAGAGGGAACTGAGCCGGAATTATTCGATTTACCAGTCGATCTATGCTCCAGCCCTCACCTATGGTCATGAGCTTTGGGTAGTGACCGAAAGAATGAAATTGCAGATACAAGTGGCCAGAAACAAGTTTCTTTTTTAGGGTGGTTGGGCTCACCCTTACACATAGGGAAAGAAACTCAGACAGAGTCACTGCTCCGTCGCACCAAAAGGAGGCTGCTGGGGTTGTTGGGATATTTGATCATGATGTCCGCTGAGTATTTCCTTTGGAGGTTTTTTGGGCAAGTTTTCCTGAGGGTACGTTCCAGAACACGGTGAAGCTTGCGAATGCTTCATGATCTCGCAAAAGGAGATGAATAACAGTGCTGGGAAGAGTGGGCTGCTTAGTTTATCCTGCTGTCACTAGGTCAGAAACTAGATGGATGAATGGATGAATGGCACAAGAGAGAATCACTGCACATTCATCCAGCACCTTGATGCATCAGTGCCAATATAAAGGAATTTCAAGTCAAGGTAATGGGCTGTTAAAGAAGTCATAATTAGCACTCTATTTCATTAATGTGTTAATTACTTCTTTCCACAAAAGCTACGGTTTGACATCTGTTGCTTTAACCGATGTGTGGGAAAATGCTGAGGCTTTTGATCTCTAAATCAGCACTTTTGATGATGATTTCAACAGGCAGTTAAACGGGCCTCAAAGCTACAACTTAAATGGGATTCATGCACAGTTTCTGATGATAAATTTGAATAATTATCCAATTAAGTTTGAAAAAGGTGACAAACATGATTTAGTGTTCAGGAACCAACCCAAATAGCATAACACAATGCTTAGTTAAACATACATGTTTTAAGCACCATCCCAGCATAATTATTTTCTACTGATGGCCCCAGGGTGAACTTATGTAAATGATATATTTCACACTCTGACCAAGCAACACAGAGGAGATTCTCCTTAAAGAGCACTCCTCCTTTTGAGATCTAAATAAATCCCAGACTCAGAGTTGACATATTGCAGGCCCACCTTGATCCTTGATGTTTCAGAAATTGGCCCCATGGGTCTCCTCCTAGAAAACATCCTGAGAATGACAGTTGCTGAGAACCAATTCCCACATCAGCTGTCCTCTCCCTCTGGTTTTTCTCCCGACTCCTCAACCCGTTCCCTCCATCTCCGAGGAAGGATAAATCTGTGTCATGAATAATTGAGCAACTTCAAATTTGTCTTTTCCTCTTTCTTTATCCAATAAGGTGTCCTCCAGTGGGCCGCCGTGAAAAATTAATGAGCGCCATGAATTATTAATCAATACTTAATTACAACCCATGAAACGAACAAAGACTTGACAGGAAATTGATGGTGTTTTGACTGCAGACATCAGAGTTTGAACTGTTATGGACGAGGTTTGAATTGGATCTATTACAGCTGTCCAAGTAGTGTCAGCTAGGTGAGGAGTGAGGCCAGTACCTCAGTGAGGTTTACGTCAGGGACAGAAATAGTGGCAGACAAACAAATACGACAATGTGACACTACAGATGCGAGGGTATTTAGTTGTGTGTGTGTGTGCGGCAGTCTTGAAAGTGGAGGGAATACTTCAATTATGCTACATTTGGTTCTGAAATGACAAGTTGATTTATTGACTGACTGACAGAAAATTAATTGCTGACAGTAAAAAAATAACTGCTTATTAATTTAAGCCTTTCATCAAGCTAAAATCCCAAACACTTGTTTCTTCCAGCTTCTCAGATGTGAGGACTTGCTCTTTTTCTCTGTTATGCAAATGCTTGTAAATTGAACATCTTTTGGTCCAGGACTGTTATTTGGACAAATAAGCAACTTTAAGATGTCACCTTGGTTTTAATTGACAGAATAACCTCATAAAAATAAGTGTTACTTGCAATGCTATTCCCATTTACTATATGTGGATGTACATTCATTTTATCAATTTATATGACTGATGATATCATAGCCTAATATTAAGGTTCATCTTTACTGTTTCCATTAATACATACATGTTGTGACAGTGGCAGTGACCGGCTGGCTTCGACCCTGGTCTCGCAGTGCCACCAGGTTAACAGTATACTCCTCCCCTGGTCTCAAGCCAGTCTGCACAAAGGAAGTGATGGTGCTGGGCAGCTGTGCAGTCATCCCTCCATCATTGTCCTAGGGAAAAAAAAACAGAGATAGAAATGATGAGATGAAAAGAGGCTGGAACTCATTTTTGTTGTTTTGCATATTTTGAGTAAATGCCATCTACTGTGTGGCTTAAGCTTCTTCTCTCAGCGGAGATAAGGGATCTGGCAGATAAAAGACACTCCTCACCAGTAAGACATAAACAGTGAGTCATCCAGTTAAACTCTCTGCAGTAGATTTTCTGAAGTCTATACTTTCTATCCTATTCTTCTGACTTATTTGTAAACTTTAGCACATTAAATTCCCAAATGGTGTTGCTTGGCAGAAATGGGTATGTACGCTACAGTGATATTTCTCAGGCCATATTCTGCAGAGGCAGCACTCTGTACATTTCCAAAGGCCTGTCACTCATCCATATGGAGCCCCTGCTATTCCCAGCTGTTCTCATATAGCCAGTGTTGCACATGCACTTCCTGCCGACAGACAGATGTTACACCTACTGCTGCTCCAAGATCCCCAAAAGCCCGCGCTACCAAGGCTCAGATTAAAACAGAACATGTAACAGCTTGCTACTTTCCTGAATTAAAACTATAATTAGAGATGTAATCCATTTAATCACCTCAACTAAATTACCAGGGTGGGCAGTAACACACAACGGTAATGTTCCAATAACAATTGGTGTTCAATCTCAATAATAATACAGTTAAATGAAGGCAATGTTAAATTATACAAAATGAATCACCATAACAGTATATCCCACTCCCATCTCCCGTGTCAGTTGGCTCGTAATTAGTCATCATTCTTTCTGCCGACAAGGTTGCCGAGAAGAGGAATGACAAAGGAGGGTTTTTTTGGTCCTGGTGGAGGTATTTTTATCGCTTTAATTTTATTGAGGTGAGAAGAATGGAGGACTGTTTGATTGCCCATTTGTGCTTCTTGGTTACTTATTAGGGTAATTTAGTCTTTCAGGTGAGACAGTATGTCGTTTCATATGCCTATTAAAAAAAGTGAGAGGAGGTGGTTCTAATAATCCTCTTACTATTCATAGAAAGCAATAAAATAATATTAGATTTGAAATGAATTGCATCAATGATTAATATTTTAGCTTTCCTGCAAAAAAGCAAATACATTAGATAATTTTATGATTACTTTGTATCCGAAATGTATTGATTTAAATGTTTTTAAGCAAAGGAGCCAAAATCTTTCCATCCAGTTCTCGATCATGCAACCACAGGCTAAAATCAAATTACACACACAGCTGAAAGATCTCCAAGAACAAAAATTTACCCAGTCTTTGCATAAATTATCATGCTAATGCAGAGACTCAGGAAAAAGCCTGGGCTACTAGTGAGATGCTAACTGGAATTATTGGGGGAAAAAAGAGAGAGAAAAATTATTGTGTATGAAAATTTGTAACATTAGATTTTCCTCTTCCTCCTTTTGCCATCCTAATATATTTAAATGAACAATAATCACATCCCCAATCATGAAAGCTGTTCACAAACTGTTGACAGTGATGTCTGTGGATTATCAAGAGCAACAGGATATAGTCATTGCTGTGAGTATCAAAAATATAATTCCATTCACTTCCTTTGTATTGGGGTGGTAAGAGAAATCTCAGAGGCAGGTTTCTCAAAACCAGAGCAAAAAAAAAACACAGTTAGATACTACTAATAGGGGTAAATGAGAAAATATGTTTTTGAATTTGGGTTTACATTTGTTGAACCTCTCTGTAATATCTAATGTATTATCGGCTGCTTGGAATTCAAATAGTTTTCCTCTCACTACCTGATAAATAGAAGCAGCTTCAGAGGCTCAAATGAGGGAGAAATATTGATTTTTAGTTGATCATGGAATCTGCCTGTCACTGCCTCTCCTACTCAGGAGTGCAGGAGTTATAGCCACAGGCACGATTTAACATCATTGCAAGTCCAAGGCATTATATAAACAAATGTTTCATGTCCTATACAGAGAATGCAGATTTATGTAGCCTAATCATGTGCCTTGACCTTTGAGCGCTGACCATTTTTTGACTATTCAACATGAATCATAGTGCTGAGAATTAGGGAAACCCTTATCATTATGTATATAAATGCATATAAATCTTGAGAATATTTCTCAAGTAATATATCTAATACTCATGGGATTAGTACAGAATGACTAGTAATAGTTCTATTGGAAGCAGATTGACTTTATAGTTTTATCAATTTATTACAAACAGCCCAAAATATGACATATCAGATGTGTATGCTGTTGATGGTGTGGTATGTGCTACAAAGACACTTTCAGTATGGCACTTGCTGAAATGTCAGATACACAGTGTAGCTGTTTCTAACATTGTTACTGTCAGGTCTCGAAGCTCATGCCCCCTCCTCTCTCCTTCCTTTTCCTTTTTACAGAGTGGTGAGTTCTGTGTTTGTTCGCATAGGCCAAAGCTTTCATGCCTACTTCCATTACGAGATTGTCAAAATTCACAATCCCCATTGCTGGATTAAATCCACAGGGGGCGGGACTGCCAGCTCATAATATGATTTCCCCTGTGGCTGGAGCGAGGGAGGCAAAAGCCAGGAAAGATAGAGGGAAGAACATACACAGGAAGGGATGGAGGGGAAGAGAGAGGTGAAGGAGAAAGAAGGAAAGGAACGAAAGGTACCTTCGGGGTTGGGAGGAAAGGGAAAGAGATCTCAACAAAGTGGCGGTGAATGGAAATTAAAACAAGAGATTAGGAGGGGGGGGGGTTTGGAAAGTGCTAGAAGAAGATAGATGGTGGAGAGACACAGAAGATTGGATAGAAAGAGAGAGGAGGGAGAGCTGAGAGCAATAAAATGAAATTAGAAAGCCCATTGCTTTTACCATTCAGAAACATCCACTCCTTAAAAGAGCTTGAAATAAACACAAAAAGCATGCGTACATCAGACTTGAGGTTTGAAGTCTGGCCGGACCAAAGGATATCTCCCCATGAGAACACCTTAAAGAAGAAAAGCAATTACTGTGAGAGGGCATGAGATTAGAGTACCTGAGTTTACACTGGGAATTAGAAAGAGAAATGTTTTTGCTTTCTGGCTTTGAACCTGGCCCTGCTCTGGTTTTACTGAGGGGTTATTCTGGAAAAGGGTTTAATGGCTCATCCATCTAATAGCCAGTAAGCTTAAGACAATCCGCTTGTCTAATTTGATATGGGCTTCAAGTTGAGCAAACCCCCAAGAAAACCTAAACCCATCAACTTATTTTCCCGCCTGTTTCTGCAGAGAATTTCAAAGTCATTTAAAGGTTGACATTGGTGAGATTGGAAAATAATTCTTTTCAATAAAGTATATTTTCCTTGGTCAAGCAGCAGAAGAAAATACTGTTGTGTGTGGGAGTAGTGCGCCAGCCGATCCTTCTGTTCTTCTCACACACAGCGCACTTGTCCTTCAGCGCGCTGTAGCGCAGTCTCACACTGCGACTGACAGTGAGCACATACACTCAGTGTTCACTCAGCTTTACTCTACCTTGGGGATGAAGCTGATCTCCCACCCATCGAAGGAATAGTAAAACGGTTGCCACTGGACCTCCACTGACGTCTCTGTGATGGATTTGAAGACTAAACCATCCGGATTGGAGAGATCTGGAGAGGTAGCCAGAGACATATTATTGTTCTTCGGTGACCCACACAGCCCATAAATCACCACCCCGTCTCACGCTGAACGTGTCCAATGCCGAACCTTTCTCTTAGGCATTTGTTTTGTGTTCTATTGTCTCAGTCTTCACCCATTTGTTTTCTTTCAATCATCAGGGAAGCTGCTCTAAGGCTGTCATATAAGATTTTTAGAACTGTTATTAATGTAAAGACGTCATATTTATATTCATATTTTACAACACTTGCTTCATAAGACACAATGAAAATACTTTGTTTCTGCTTTGATATGCAATGATTCCCACAGTATAGTGGCACCTGTGTCCCCATAAATCTTTCCAGATAATCAAATACTACATTTCACAATTAAGTTCTGCAAAGACAAGCCAGCAAATCATATAATCACTGGAAAATTGCCGCGTCAAGCTTAATTGCCCTAAATTGACTTTAGTACTCTGAATTCCGCAATCACTGAAATTAAATTCACTTATCTGTGAAATCGAGGATATTTCTGCCAGCCACCACCGAACAAATGGTAACACGCTGTACTGCATGTAGACAGCTGATGTACAGAGGATACAACATTCTGTTGGCCAGTAAAAATCAGTTCGGTGAGTTTGCATAGTTCTGATACGCATGGAAGCAACTAGTGTGTTCCTCTGTTAGGTCCGATGACCTGGCATTAACACCGGCCAGGAGGTAGAAGCTGTTCATATTTCTGTGTGTATTGGAGTGTGAGTGACACCAAGCAGGTGTTACAGATAGGAATCACAACAAGTTGGCGCAGAGGAGCAGGTGGTATTCTCACTCTATTGACACTGAGAAACATCTTGGGGAGGATTTGATGAAAAAAAAAAAAAAGAGAGACGGTGTGTGTGTGTGTGTGTGTGTGTGTGTGTGTGTGTGTGCGCATCCGCATGAATGGTTGCGAGGATGCATGTACAGCACTGAACGAGACAGAGAACATTTTGTTGTGAGATACTGAATTGACGTATTGCATTTATACTGTGTTGGCCTTGGCTTCAATGGAATATCCTTTAGGGCTCCCATGTGGACACGTTGTCAGAAGAACCCAGAGGACTGCACTTACAGGTCGAAACGGTGATGCTGGCAGGGACGCTGATACTGTTGTTAATGACAGCAAACACGTTGATGTTGTACTCTATCCCTGCCCCCAGGCCTGAGATAGTGCAGGTGGTGGTATTGCCTGGAATCCTTATCTCTAATTGGACACCTGACAGAGACACATAAGAAAAAAAAAAAAAAAACGATAGATGGATGCACTATTTTTAAAAAGAAGCTATGTATTATTTCAAGACATTGTGAATCAACTGAAGCTTACATCACGACATTCTTTGCTGCTGGAAGACCAGCACAGCTCTGTACTTACCTCCGGCGCTGCTTGGTGTGTAGGTCACTAAGAAATCTGTCAGTACAACCGAGCCCTCCCATTCCAGGTCAATTGTGCGATCAGTCACGCCTCGTATCCTCAGGTTCATGGCCGGTGCCACTGTTGAGACAAAAAGCATAAAATACGTTTCAACAATTGATATCATTTTGTAGGTATTATTGGTATCTGCAGTATATGATAATTAGAAACATAACCACTATGTCACCTATAGAACTACTTGCCAGTCTATTACATGTGTCACAAGGTTGCAGCTTTATTCCAACTCAACGCATAAATTGCAAAAATCTTCGTAATTTCAGTGTCTCTCACAGGCAGCAGTTACAACAGTGTGCCCTCGTAGATCCAGTGTTTTGGTCTGCTAGGGAGAGCGCAGCCTGTCCAATCAGATTTACTCGTACACGGGACATCTTTCCTGCCAACTGATCCAATACAGAGCTACACAGAAAGATCGTCTACCATTGCCAGGAATTAGTCGAATCATTTCGCGAGAGAAATTATAACTGATATGACTTGTGGACATGTGTTTACTGGCAGATTACAGAATTTTACATTAGGTGTATCAACTCGACATGTTATTTTGCCAAATTAGCAAATTTGGCAAAGTACTGCAAAAGCTAAAATATAGCTACATGCTTTGGGAAATGACTGGCAGTAGTAAGAAGTGGTTATTTATACTAAACATGAAAAATCTCTGGTATGGTCCAATATTTGCAAGTGCTACAAAAAGCCCAAAATCTAAGTCCAAATCCCGTGCCTGTTCACTTTAAGGCTGTGTCAAGTTGCCTTCTGTGATCTCCATGTAAAATCAATATACTGAAAAAAAAACCTTTCAACTTACTGAGTACATTTCAGTTCCAAGCAGACTTTTTTTTAGATCAGTTTAGTTTAGTTTTTTGGACACAAGAGAAATGACCCCAGCTCACATATCTACAAAGTGTCAAGCATCCAGTAACACAATTAAGTCCAAGACGTATTTCCATTGTGGTCGTGGATGTAAAGACAGCATTAATGCAGGTGCAGAGGTGACATTACAGAGACCTTTTTTAACTACATCACATCAATATACATTCCTTTTGTAACATGATACTCAATAACAGGCAAATTTCAGTTATGAGCACCTCATATTTTTGCTGCTTTATCTTTTCATTAACTGCATGATTGTGCCGTCAAGGGTCAATGAAGGTCAAGTATATTGCAGAATTAGCATAACTCAAGCCCTTAGAAATATTGTTAATGCACACAACATCCTTACATTTGCCATTATCTTGCATACTAAAAACAGTCTCTGCATCTTTAATCTGGCTAGACTGCACTGTGTATATGCATTCGAGCCCGTAAAAGAAGCCAGTACTTGTGGCAACAAGAGGCTGAGTGTTAACATGAGTGAGAGAAGCACTGTCATTCATTCAGGGCTGAAGTGGAGATAGTCAAGCCATAAGCTTGAGAAGGTGGTGTTGAATGTAAATGTGGAGGCATAAACAAGAGTGTTTACAGCTCCCACTGCCAAAAACAACGAGGAGGAGGAGGAGGAGGAGGAGGGGAGACAGGTGAAGGACACGAGGAGGAGAGGAAGGTACAAACAGGTTTTTCTTTGGTTGAAACGACAAGACGGATTCTCAGACACAGACAGAGGAGAGAAAAAAAATATACAAGATGCACTTCAGGGGAGTAAATGACTAACACAGAAAAAAGGGAAAATAAGTGAGAATTAGGATGAAGCAGAAGAGGAGAGAGAGAGAGAGCGAGAGACAGAGAGAGAGAGAGTAAAGGAGCAGTGAGTGTGATGGTGTGATAAATAACCTCTCATCATCTCTACATCCTGTGATACAGGACTACAGCACAGCACTGAGTCCTCCTCAGGGATCCTTTGGACCCTCTTAGCCGTTCCAGCTCCTTCCCCGCGCACTCGACAGATGGGCGCATGCTGTACAATAGTTTGCTCATTTCGAAACGGAGAACCTGCACCGGGGACGACTCCTGCAGCTTTCACTTAGCTAGATTTATTTCATCAATTAGACTCAGCTCGGCCAATGTATATGAAACAAATAACAAGTCAAATGAAGGAGCAATAATCCATGGGATAGAGGAGGAGTGATTGATTGAGGTCATGCAGGAGGCTGAGCAGACGAGCTGCTTGAAAGTAAAGACTCCATTAGAAAGTAAAAGGGCAAACTCACAAGTGAGCATTTAGGAAAAGGTTCCTCTGAAAAGTTAGTAAACAACGTTAGAGTTGGAATCTGACCATTTTTACTGCACAGAGAGAAGCAGCGAGGGTCTCACCTCGTTGTTTCTGTCGCTGTTATGTGAAAGGTCGTCAAAGAGCAGCTAATTTGAATGCAAATATATTGTTTACTCCATTGAATTTCGCAGCACTTCTCAATTGCGGAGCATCAAGAGAGTCTCTGACCTTTGCGACTGGGCCAGTGTCCAACTTCAGCTGCAGTTTTCAGTTCTCGACTTCATCTCCTAGATTTCCTTTCTTATTCTAATTTTCAGTTTAAGCACATTTTGTTCTTGGGCTGCCTACGTGGTCTGAGGATGACAAACAGTTTAGAAGAAAAAACCTCATGTCTCTGCCCAGGTAGACGCTGTGTGTTTGCTGTACTCGCTCGCTGCTTCCTAATATTAGAAACATCACCTCAAAATACTGCATGTGGACTAATGTGGACTAATTCAAATGCTGAAGGTTGTGTCTTCTTGATTCATGGAAAAGTATTTCATGTGTGTTTCCCAAGGTTTGTTTCAAAAGGGCAGCTTGCTGAAGGTTATTCAAGAATCTTGCCTGGAGAGTTTAAGTCTCATTAGGTCTAATCAGTATTCTATCACAGGCAGATAGAGCCGTATCTACTGAAGTAAAACCTTAAAAGGTAACACTCCAGCTGACAACGGAGGTCAGTGCATCATCAGAGGACTAACTTACCTTCAGGCTCCTTATGTAATGACATTTCTCTTGTTAATTTGCTTAAATGACTGAATTGAAATTTTTAGTGTAAAGTACCAGATTTTAGGGATTGTATGTAAAAGAAAACATCCAGAATAATACATATTCTTCATGCTCCACTATTTTTAGTTTCTACCCTTTAAATCGGGATCAAAGATTCAGTCTGCTGTTGTTGAACCAAAGCCCACTGTGCTACGAAATCGTTTTTTCTTGCTCTGCTCTCTGCAGTAAAAAAGTCTTACTGTGCTGTATTTTGTCTGGGTTTCATACAACCTAGTTACAAACCAACCTTGGGTCCTGCATCACAAAGCAACTTCACATTAGTCTGGCTGGGTTACATTGTTTTAAGAAGTCTAACATTGATGATCCTGGACATCAGGTATCACAAAGCTGGTGAACAACTTTCTTTGAGTACCCGTCAAGCTATAGGCTTGCTCACCTGAAGGCAGGGGGACATAGGAACATAGCATTTAAAAATATATGAGATGAGAAATCAGGTATCTGCTGTGACGTAAATAATATTGAGGTAGCAAAAAAAACACACCATATAATCACAAAAACAGTAGTAATAAAATGATAAAAAAAGAAATAATATAAAGACCAAATACTACAAGAAATCTATATATAAGTATATGAATTACTACTATTAATACTACTATGTTATATATGTTACTATATGTGCCTTAATATGCAGCTGACAAGTTAAATGACTAAGAGAAATAAAGTGTTTATTATCAATCAAGTTAAAGATCAGAGGTTGTTATTCTGCTCTTTTGTGTGCTGTTCTTGTAACGCTACTTGTTATGCTGCTAATTATATGGTAATTTTGCTGGTTAGGCTTTTCATGTCAGACATCATATATCAGCGCTACTGTTCTTGTACCCATAAGACATTGTTTTTGCATAGCATATAGTTTGTTTGTTTACATTTTAATTGGAAATGCCATTTTTAGCTGCTCAAATTAAGCTAAATATTCATGTAAAGACTTAGAATAAACAACTCTAAGCATGCTGGGTATCATGGTCTTCCCCTCCTATTCAGCTTGAGTGCCCAAAAAAAGGAGAATGCTCGATGTTTGCTAAAAGATCAGACGCTTCTTTTTTGGTTGGCAAAAAGCACCAAAATACATACTGTCAAAGATGCTTTGTCATAACAGAAAAAAAAAAGAATCAATTTCTATTCAGTGCAGGAGAATGGTTTTGGTTATTGAAGGACTTTCGCAACACAATTTCAGTCACAACCGTGATAACAGTATGTGTCCTCAAGCCACTGAGACGGTCCATGAATGGCACGCAGCTTTAGGTTGGTGCTTGATTGTGTGATGAGGTGGACTGTCACATATCTATCAAAGCCCTCTAACATCTCAGTTCAATCTGCCTAATAGTATAGCAGATTGAAACAAAGCTCTTTTATAGGCTAGGCTTTGAATTGCTACTGCTGAATGACCTGCTGTAAGTAAAAAAAGCTGTGCTATTCAGTGCTTCATCTAACTCAGCAGAATAGGGCAATAAAATAAGATAATAAAATCGGCATGAATGAGAGACCGGCCCAGCGTAAGAGCAGCACTGAGATTCGCAAATATGTGAGAAAGGTAAATGTCACTTGTCACACTCAGAGGACATCAACAACATGAGAATGTCAATGCTACTTTTCCACTGTTGCGGCAGGACTCTTCGAAAATGATCTTGGACTTCCTCTGCTGTCAAGATTAAACGCCGCCCTTTGGCACAAGCTGATCTCTGCTTTGTGGGTGGGTATATGTTTTCATGTAAAAAGACACACTGTATTCTACCTCACGCCTGAAACATCCAATTTAAATTCAACAGCCTCCATTATTTCTTGTAGTGGGAAAATATAGGCCACCATAATTGAAGCAAAAATACATCCTGCTTTCTTCAGCTTTTGATAACATGAAGCACTTAAGCCTGTCACCCTACAGGTCTCTGGTAATTGAACTGCTTCGTTTTGTATTCAGCAAACTATCCCCTACAAGCATTGGCTATTTTAGCCTCTAATTGCAAAGAAATAAGCAATTCGGACTCCCTCACTTGGTATAGATATTAAATGGGAGGGCAGCGAGGAGGATTCAGCCTTAGTAATATGATTTGCTCTCCCTGTCTCTCTGTTCCTCGCTTCTCCGTCCGTCCTCATCCTTCACTTTGTTGACAGCCGCCTCAAATGGCAGAGGAGGATCTGATATTTTGGCGTGGAGAGCCGGGCTTCAACAAAGGCAGGCATGACTCAGAAACTGTCTCAGCTGCAGCTAATGTGACACTTCTCTCCCCGGATGAATGTGACTTTTGACAAATGAATGCTGTTACACCTTCTGCTGTCCGGCGAGTCACGCGCCCCACCACCTGCGCTGGAAGCACAGAGGGGTTTGTTTTTCAGGACTGCACGTATACTGAAAATGATGGGGGCTGAGAGCTGATTGCTATAGAAGACAGAGAGAAAGCTTTGCATTTATACCTACCTGATCAGGCTCAGATAGGCAACCACGTGTCATGAGCTTCATGGGTAAGGAGGTTTACATTCCATCCAAACACTACACTAGGTGGTCAAATTAATTGCCTCCTTTATTCTTGTTAAAGGCTTGCTGATAAATGAGACTCTGTTGCCTTATCTGTCTGCAAACGCTCAGCACTGCATTGCACTGAATGCCTTCTTTACTGGATCCCTCCATAGGCTTTGTTTTTGTTTTATATACTAAAACAATCAGTTCTTTAATCAAGGAATAAGTCTTCAGAAAATGATTCCTCAACAAATTTGATATTGTTTCAGCTATACAGCATCCACCACATTTACTGGTTTTCATGTTTAAAATGAAATAATTTGCTGCATTAAAGTATAATATAAGCATTTAGTTTTCTTACTGTTGGTCAGAAAAACAATGAACACGAATCATGAATAATAAAAAATGAGTTGCAGCCCTAATTGTTCTGTTTTACAGATGGTGTTTGCACAAATACAAAAGGACTTTCACATTCCGCCTTCATAAAAATCCACTTCAAACACTGCTGGACTGAATGTCACATATTGATTACTTCTAGTCTAAGAGCATCCAAAGCTACATTTTCTAACTTAAAGAGTAGCTTAAGGGAAAATATCTCACTGTGTGTTATTTATCAAGTGGCACAAATCTGTTATTTTCCTTTCTTATTTTTTTTTTCAGATATTACTCCCACACATCAATCTCAGCAATGGAGACACTCCATCAGAAAAGAAACCTGTTTCTATTCAAGAGTGAACTCTCTGAGGGTCACAGCGTGTCATTATGAAATCTGTTTAGGCTGCTATTTCTGCTCTGAGTTACTTGGTCACACTGACAGCGAGTGTTAAAGGACAACTTCTTTGCCCAGAGTTTCTGCCTCTGGGAACCGAACCGCAAATGTCAGACAAAATACTTTTTGTACTTGACAACAGTCAAGAGGATCAAAAGGATAAAAAGTAATAGCCCACCAGAGTTGCAGTCATCTCCAGCAAAGCCATCCTGGCAGGAACAGAATCCGTCCTTGCACACTCCCTTCTTGCTGCAGTTGTTGGCACAGTAGACCAGCGAGCAGTCCTCTCCCACATACCCGGGCCTGCACTGGCACGTCCCGTTGATGCACAGTCCCTGGTCCGAGCAGTCGTTGAGACACCTCCCGACCATGCAGTCTTCGCCTGTGAAGGACTCTTCGCACACGCACTCCCCGTCGATGCACAACCCGCGACCCGAGCAGTCTGAAGGGCACCGCGGCTCTGAGCAGTTGTCGCCTCCAAAGTCACGGTCACACACACACTCCCCTTCGACGCACACCCCCTGGCCAGAGCAGTCATCTGGGCAGCGAGGCTCAGAGCAGTTTTTGCCGGTCCAACCTTCCTCACAGATGCAGCCACACAGGTCAAAGCTGAAGCTGCCGTGGCCACTGCAGCCGGGGACAAAGTCCAAACGACCTGGGAGTAAAAGGTACAAACTTTTTAATTATAACCTATAATTATGCGAGAAAATGATGCTTGAGTCAAAGATGGAAAGATTAGCAGGCAATTGAACCTAAAGGTATATTAGTAATACTTTTACTTTGTTGATTTATTTTAATATCATTTATAAATGAGCACAGGTTTTCCTTGGGATTTCTTGCTGCAATCCAGTTCCATTTCAAAGGAAAAATATCATGAAGATGTCAAGTTTCCTATCCTTTGTGTGCATGTATTGAAGACTACTATATGTACAGAAACACAGACGCCTTCTCAAGGAGTGTAGTGTCAGTAGTGTGACCCAAATTTGCTGTGACAGCAATGTAAATCAAATGTTCACCTGCAGTGTTTTCTTTTTGTGATGACTTTTCATGCTAAAATTGCAGTTTACAGTTCAGCTGCATGGCGAAACGTTTTTTAGATGAAGCGAACAAAGCAGCCTATGGCTCACAAATGGTTTAATCGGACATGGAGACCCGAATCAGAGAAGTAGTGTCAGTAGCAGAGCAGCATTCAATAGATGGAGCATTGCGTGCATAAAATCACTTTAACATTACAACAATATGTCCACGAAGAACAGTGCTTCTCCACAAACCAGTGACATATGGTGCAAAATGCAAATAACTGATAACTAAAAACTGACTGTTGATGACCACTGACAGAAAAACATCACAAAATCAAATCATCATCAATAGACTAGAAGTAATTTTCTGATGAATTTCAAGCAGTTCTGTTTTTATAAGAAGGGACCCTGGGCTTTTAGTATTCTCGAGAAGTAATAGTTTTAAAATCATGGGAAAACCTTCAGCCTTAGTTCACATGCATCAACAGCCCTGATGGGACAAAGAGTAGTCGAGGCATCAATGAAAACCTGCTTCATTTTGTGCATTTCCATCTAGCCAGTGTCCTCCTCAGCTGAGCATTTTCATCCTCATTCTGATTCAGATCACGACTGCTGGAGATAATCATATTCTCACCGCAGAGATGAAGTGTTTTCAGAAAATATTTGAACGGGGCGATGGTGTCAATGGAGCAGATCCTTTAACCATAATATATCCTATAACTCTATCCATTTTAGTCCCCTCATATTATAATGGCAGCATCTCCTGAATAGTGAACAAAATTTTTACCAGTAGCAAAGGTTTCTCCACACCTTTTAGACCGAGACTGTGCAGCAGGGAAAAAAAGTTGCCCTGCAGCATCAATATTCTGCTGCTGTCTGTCTCCTCTTCATTCATGGTATAAACAGTTTTTTCTTCCTCTTTTACCTATAGTATCTGCTTTTTTTGCTGTTTGCCACATATGAAATCCTTTTTTTAATGTTTTTCTTGCAGTGTTTTTTCCATCTTTTCAAATACTGTAGGTAAAAGGGCTTATTTAAACAAAACAACAACAGCCTCCAGCTTTATCCATATACTTTGTTGTCATTATTAAACAGGACTCACCCATGGCTGAGGTCTCCCCACAGCATCCAGAGCCACACTGAGCTCTGAGCAGGGAAACTTCTCTCTCCAGCATCTCCACCCTGGTGGCAAGCTGCTGGATTGCGGTTGTTCCCGGACAACCACATGCAGCTTTTGGGATGTTGATGCGGTGAGTGAACGTTACCTGACGAACAACAACAGCTTTGTTGAAGTAGTGCTAACTGGCACCTCAGGGCAATATATGAAGCATATTTGAGCAATTCATTCCCAAATTACAGAACAATGTGCATGTTTTTTATTTTAAAGTTAGCACTCATTTTAGCCCTGTGGCAGGAAAAAGTTTATGGTTTTGTCTGTCAGGAATCGAGTCCATAGTCAACTTGCATGGTGTAATAAAGTATCTAAAGAAACTGGCGGGCACTCTGATGTGTGCAAATCAACATATGCACCTAAAACAAGCAGGAGTCCTGTGTGAGAATTCAAGTGGTGCACTTAGTCAAAATAGGACTGTTTGGTGAGTGTTTGGCACTCAAAAGACTGGGTGAAGTATTACTTTAATCAATTCTGTATAAAACAGTTTCACCATAGATACAAACATGTAAATGACAATGTGTGATGAAACAGATGCTGTCCTTTAAAATAATGTCTGTGCCACATATCATAAAAACTCATAAAAAGTCTCTTCTCGTCTCTCTTCAGGTTATCCTAAATACTGTATCCCTCTCTATGCTTTACTACCAACTAAAGACAAATAAAATATTGCTGATAAAAAACACCTACCTGGCTGTCAGCATCCAGCGTCTGCTCAGTGTACTCTGTTGGTCCGACTGGATCCATTGGACCCTCCATAGAAGGGCCGGACCCCAACTCAGCTCGAGAACCTTTGAATCAAAAAGAAGAGCTCTTAAAAACTTCTAAAAACAGCATGTTTGTGTGTCTCTATGTGAACAAAAGTTGCCTCCAGAACAGGAGATACGATGGCTGTGAGTTTAAACCCAAACACTCCATCGATCAGAAGACTACACCATCACCTGGGTCAGGTGGTGCGGAGGCGTCCAGGTCAACAGAGCACAGAGACTCCAAGGGAACATTGATGTTGTAGACGTGGTTAAAGACCACGGGCTGCTCCCGTAGGGTCTGGTTGGCTGAGGAAGCGGAGGGGGGCTGATTCCCCCCTGAGGTCTGTCTCCTCACTCTTGTGGTACGAACCAGCTTGTTGTCTCCTGATGGAGCAGCATGAGCTGCACCCTGGAGAGAGAGACAACATGAAACAAAAAACACTGCACGTGGTTTGTACTCAGGGGTTTCCAGCTGTTTTTGTCCTTTATATCTTGAGTGAACAGAATGATGGAGTGAAGACTAAGAAGCCAGGGGGAAACAAAACAAGATGACACTAATACTGTATATGAAGGATTTTCTCACTGGCTCCAACACAGGCAAGACAATTTTCACATTAAAAACTGGGGTTATTTGCGAAAAAATGTGGTGACAGTTCAGTATTTTCAGATTGTGTTTTCTTTGTGTCTGAAAGCAAAGAGAAATTCTAACATTAGATAAAGGAAGTAACATTTCAAGGGAAAAAGAAATGACAGGCAGAACATTTCCGAAAACCAAAAACAATAAAAGTGGAAGGAATGGATTAAACACTGTGTTTATCTTCTCAAATATAAGCTGCAAATATTAGCATGTCTGGTTAAGTAGCTTCCTACGAAACACTGCTCACCAAGCATTACTTCCAAGGCCAAAGAGCACATCATGAAATATCTATATTAGTTTGTGGGGTTACAGGTTACTGGAAAAAAAGCCACATTCAAGACTACATCTACTGTGTAGTATTTCACTGTGGGGAAGCCGATCCTGGATGTTATTAGAATTCAGACTACTGTCAGCAGCTCTGCCCTGCTCTTATTGCATTTGGGGAAGTTTACACTCCAGCAGTCACAGCCAGTGTTACCCAAGCTGGGGTTTGCCAAACACACTGTTTAGCCCTCATCCTGGAAGCCCTTTCTCTTGTAATGTTAAAAGTGAAACATGCCAAGAACAAGTGTGAAAGCTAAGCAGCAAAATCATTTGTTAGATAAAAATAAAAATTTGTGATTTTCCCTACCATTATTTTGATAATAGAACTAACTACTTCTGTAGATTTAGCATGACCTCGTGTACACAGCCATCAAGTGAATATTTAAGACCCTGTTCCAAATTTCTTTTTAAAAATGAGACAGCTACAATCATTAAAAAGTCAATCAGAGACGGGACAGTGACAGTTCAGCCAACAAAAGTGGCGGTTACTTTCAAGAAATGAGATACCTGCTTTTGTTTATTCTGTCTGACATCAGGACCTATTGTTTGCTGAGAAGTCCCAGTTTTTCATGCACATACATATGCAAGAACGGAAAGCTTGAAGGACCTGGCAAGGGTAACTCTGGGGGGGCGAGTTTAGTGTGTTTGCTCTTGGTCGCATTATATCTAATAGGGTGCACTTTGTGAGAGAAATGTACAGGAAAACAACATAAAATATTAAAAGAAAACATGCAGGTAGTCTAAATCATCACTTCACTTAGATACTCAGAACTGACCAGGATAGAACTTGAGTGGATTTGTGCCCAAAGTCAAGTGATTAACGTGGCTGCCAAAAATAGTAGATTGGAAATAAATAATGAATATGAATAAAAAGCCCTGGGCAGCACTACTCAGTAAGACATGGCTATTTTGTCGGAGCAAATTTTTACCTGCAGAGCAAGAAACAGAGCCAAAGCCAGGATCCAGCCTGTTGTGGGCACAGTGGCCCTGTGATGCTGCTGTGCCAGTGGCATGCTGGGAAGAAACCTCACCAGTCCTGTCCACTCACGCCTGTGAAGCAGTGAGAATGAATAGAAGGGTGAGAGAAGAGAAAAAGAGAGAGATGAAAAGAGATGGTGTAATTGAAGTTCAGGGGCGAAAAGCAGTCACAACCACATGAAAATGTGTTTTCAAAGTACATACTGTAGCTGTTCCTGTGGAGTTGTTAACGTGCCAATATGGAAACATATCTGTCCATGAGTGTGTGCTTCTGTGCACATGTGGGGAGTTCCACTACCATCAGCTTATCCTCTATAAGTGATAAATAAATGCCTTTGATCTGATGTAAAATAATTGGCTTTAGAGGGGCGGAAAAGAAACTCTTCAAGGGATTGTGGAAGTGGCTAAATACCTTTGAATGTATTTCACTGTGCAATAGCAAATGTTTGATCTTTCCACTCGGGAGGAACACAGAAATATTGCTCAGGGAGAGAGTTGATAGATGGATTTCAGTAGAGACATGGTTTGAGTGATGCTGCCGTAATCCTCTCTTCGTTGAGTGGGGGGGGGGGGCAGGAACACGCTGAAATAAAAGGCGCACAGAGGAAAAACTGATGCGGAGCCTTCAAGCAGACTGTCACATGTCAGCACAGACAAGACAGTGCAGAGCTGAGGCTTGCTATAAATGTGGCTATTTGAATGGATTGAGTTTTGTAACTATCGCCAAATCAAACATCTTACTCGACCTGCAAAGATGTTTTATCATGCAAGTATGGAGACAGCTGGTGATACATGAGTGGGAAAGCAATTATATCAGTGGTATGTGTGTGCGTTCATGTGTCCTGGCAGTAATTTTAAACAGAACTCCCTCGAGTTTTAGCCTGTTCATGCCTGTGTGTGTGTGTATGTGTGGGCAGGCGACCGTTCAGAAGGAGTTAAAAGAAAACATCTCACAGATGAGCCTGTGTAGTCTGTATTCGAGAGGCTTTTTTTTTGTTATCACAACAGTGCATCTCATGTTGGTGAATCAGGCTATTGCTCTCAGCTGGTGCCTTTTGTGTGAGCCAGATGGAAGTCTTCTTATCACACCTAACTGGCTCGAGGTTTTTTTTTGATCATTTAGGGTGGAAATGTTGAAACATCAGCGTATTTGCACATAAATGAGAAACAGAGAGAATCCCAGTGTGTGCGAGCCATGCGTCCTTTCAAGTTCGCCTCATTGAGGGGGGAAATGTTTCTTCTTTAAATTGATGCATACTGAATGTCCCACACTTCCTGCTTACACAGATCCCTCACACAGTCACACTTCATTTTAAGGATTGCCCACCTGAATACATCTTTCATTTCAAGACAAAGCGGAACCGCTAATGCCTACGTGTACATGTGTGGGGATTTTTGTATGTGTGTGGTGAACAGAAACTCATATAAAGAATGTTGACACATACAGTACATCATAAAAGACCCATAGGGGAAAGATAGCTGGTCATATGTTACAATCTACAGCATGCCTCGCTTCAGACAGTACTGCTAATGCTTTTAAAAATGGCTTTGGCCTTGCTGGAATCGACTCCCAATGCCGCCCGGTCTGCGCTGAAGAGATGGAAAATGTTCTACTTTGAAACCTCCCCTCAAGCATGCAGCTGCTGTCTGACACAACACGAGCCGTTTAACTGGTGAATTCACCAAACAAATGAGAAGCATGCAGATGATGAAGGAGCGAGAAAAGCCAACTGGAACCGTCTTGTTCACAGCCATTAGCTAAAGCAGTGTCCCTTTGGCTAGCTTCAGTAGATGGCTTGCATGCATGCTTAAAGGACGTGATGATGATTAATGGGACGACATGAATGTTTCGCTCTCTTCCCCGTAAAGAGCATGATATAAAACAGCTCTCGAAATCAACCGTTGCCATAATGTTGAGTTCAACCAATACTGAATGAAATCCAGTCACAGTAGACATTTATTTTCTGTTAAACTGCATTTTAAGCCTAATTTTCAAATATTTTCCAAGTAGTTTCCCAGAAAGAGCAATGTGTTTTGGTACAAATGAGAGAGTAAACATAAATGTCCTCCAAATATCGCTTTAAACCAAATTATATATTCACTTAATACTCATTTATTATTGGAAACACATTTTTCCATAAACAGTTTGCCCAACTGTTTGCTTGTTTTGCATTTTTGCACATTCACCTGGCCAGCTGTGCACTGACTATAGAACTCTTCAGGTTACACAAGTAATTGTGGACTTAATTAACAAGAAGTGTACCTTCTGATTGGTGGACAACTGCTCTACCTCCTGAGCTACAGTGAAAGTGATCAGAGGAATGGAAATTTCTACATCTACATTAACTGGACAGGCCCATCTGCTGATGAACACTGCGTGATACGATCAAAAACTCAGAACAGCTACCAAACAGATCTTAAATTGGGATTATTAAGTCAACTATATTACACATATCTCTCATGTTTCTGCTCTATACTGTTTTGATTTCACGTTTTGTGTGTTTATTTTTTTAATGACTACTACACATGACATCTGGCCAAAGGACAACAGTTGAAAATGACATACTTGCAGTGATGCTGATTAATGTGCATTGTCCCTGTAAAAATACATAAAAATGAATAAAACTCACCTAAATCTGGCCATGTTAATATATCATTCAAGCTCTATTTTATACCAGTAACAAAGAAACAGGTAAAAATAGAAGCATCATGTGATCAAAGTGTCATGTAACCTCTTTATCTCACTATAGACAAAAGAGATAAAGGTCTTGTGTATGCATGCAAAGTGTCTTGCTGTAAGGCACGCTGCTTTTAAACAGTCACCAAAAATAGACCCATACATTAATACAACTCTATACATAGTTTTACACTGGCAGTGATGAAAGTTTGAAAGAGGTTCAAAGTCTCAGGGTTATACTTTCATCATTGGATCATGGTGCAGGCTGATGCCCACGAGCATTTCCACGCACGAGAGGAGGTTTTTCATGGAGGCTCAATTAAGGACAGACCCACTCATTCAGAGTGGAGAGATTCAACATGCTTCAGGCACTAAAAACTGGCTTAATTTACTCACTTTATTTTCAGGATAGAGAACACACGCACACGGCCAACACAAAGCCAAGTGCACTGATACATATGCCATTAACTCTACAGTACTCTTGCATACACTGCCATATCCACGAATGTGCGTAGAGAAGTAAACACCAGCATCATAGATGGTATGTAACACACAAGGACAAACACATAGTGTGTCACGTATTAAGTGTTTGTAGCCTTTCATTTTAATAACAGTCCACCTGCCTTGATAGTAAACAGATCTGTCAGCAGGCAGCCTCTACATCTAAAGACGCTTTCTAAAGGTGTGCAAACAAAGAAAACCTTTGCGAAGTAATCTAGCTGGGAAACAGTGTGTACATGTGTGTGCGTTCACATCTCACACATATTCACTGGTAATTATCTTCGTGCAGGAAAATGTACATTTAATGACTTTGTCTGCGAATGCTCTAAAACAATGCTGTCACTTTACATATTACCTGGTGATTTTCTCAAGAGAAATTGGATGAGTTCACCCCCCACGGGGCTGAAATGAAACTGCCTGTTCCAATTGTAATAAAAACCATCAGGGCACTTTATGCAAAGGAAGAAGGTAAAATATTCAGCTTATACAAAGGAGGTCACTTGGCAAAATACCCTAACTGTAAAATGAATCACAAAAACCAGCATGCTTAAAAGTTTGATGTTTAAAAAAAAATCACTTTCATCTTGTCAAACTTTTTTCATCTTTGTTATATTACATTTCTCTCTGAGGTGAGCTTTTGATTTTTTTTTTTTTGTCTTGATTCTTTGACAATATCTTTCTCTTTTATCCACAATGTGGTTTACGGGCAGGCGAGTCGATATGAAAAGAGAATTGAATTTAAAAATGCACAGTGTAATTACAGTGAGATACTAATCCAATCTTTGTCGTGGATACTTCAAAAAGAGTCTTTTTTATCACACACAATTGATAGAGATGCTGGATATTGGAAGAGCAAGTGCTAAATGACAAATAACTGTGTCTGGGATATATATAAAGAAGACAGAATAATGAGAGTAAAAACATAAAACAATATAAAAAATGATGATGTATAATCTGATGATATTACAATGCCTGGATCATAAATGAGCTGCTAGATATTCTAATGTGGATTTTTTTTTTTTTTTTTTTTTTTACAGCTATCCCTTATTCAAATGTAGTTGCTGGGGAACATGTTCAGCCTCTCTACATATCCTAAGAAAACAAAGTCAATGGCAGATATTGAACAAACCATCTTGTTGAGAGCTATTTGAAAAATAATAATAGTAAACTACTGCGCTTGCGTCCTTTTCCCTAATGCTCCGGGAGTCAACATTTAGAGACTATTACCATTACACTGGTGTCTCATCTTTCACAAATATCCCCCTTAGGTACAAAAAACAGTTATGCATGCATACAAACAAACACACACAATGCTCAGTATGTGTTACATATACACACAAGAGAAGGGGAAAAAAATGAGTGAGAAAACAGGAACATATTGCAGATGAGGACACATATAATATAAATATATAATATAACTATATATAATGAATTCTATAAAACATTATTTGAGTTAAATGTGAGTGGAAGGAAAAATTACATTATGTTTTTCTTTTATTTCTGCCTTTGAATTTGACATTTATGTTGGTGATAATGCTGCATTTCAGGGTCAATCTAACTTTAGAAACAAGGAATAAAAGAAAGGAGAAAAACATAAGAAGGAAACTAGGAATTAGCTAATTAGCTAAGAATTGTGCGTCTCTGACAACCAGTCAAGTTGAACTTTATGCCTGAAGACTTTGACTTGACTTTGCAACATACTAAGTGTATTTTTTGTTTATTTGTTTGTTTTGAAGTTGAAATTTTCACTAAATTGTCATGTATGATTCCAGAGACTAATTTGAACATGCTGTCTTCACTGAGAGACTATTTTCAGAGGAGTACAGAGGAATGATAGAGAGCTTCATCACATGGTGCAATGACAATCACCTGAAGCTCAATATCTGTAAAACCAATGAGCTTGTTGAGGACTAAAAGGCTTCAAAAAAGGATGTTGCTGCAAAGAAGCTAGAAACACATGGATGCTTAACACATATCTTCAACTCAACTGCACAAAAGACCTCAGTTTCAAGGTAGACAGCCAAGACTAGTGTCACCCATTCCGTATCTGACCAAATATGAAATACAGTCACTATCTCTCCTTCTTTTCCTGACTTATAGAGCTCAATATTGGCCAGAAAAGTGTTTTTGTAGACTATTATAATTCCACAGTGAAGTTCACGTTTGACCTTTTGGATATAAAATGTCATCACTTCATCATTTCATATTTTCAGACATTTGTGTGAAATTTTGCCATAATTAGCATATAAATTCTTGAGATGTGGCCAAAAACATGCTTTGAAAGTTCACAGTGATCATGGCCTTTGACCTTTGACCACCAAAATAAAATAAGGTCATTCTTGAATCCAACTGGACGTTTTTGCCAAATTTGGATAAATTCCCTAGATGCGTTTCTTTCTTTATTAGATATCATATTCACAAGTATGGACGGACAACCTGAAAACATAATGCCTCTGGCCACATTTGTTGCTAAGGTACAAAACATACCTGGTTTAACACTCTTACTCATTATTGTTGGATGTGTGAAGCAATTCTAGTCACTCATATGTTCTCATCTTAAAACAAACTGCCTATTCCTGGACTCCTGATCCTGAATTCATGGACTACAGCCAACTGAATGTGTAGCCCAGCTAGCCTTTGGCCAAAATAGCTTGCTAACTAGTGCTGGAAGACAGATTTTCCCTGGGGCTGAATGTCTCCAAGACCCTGTGATACCAACTTGCCCGTGTTTCAGTCTTCCACTTAAGAGACTGGCCTTTTTAGATCCAGCACGATGCCCTGTGAAGACTACCAGCTGCTCCAACAGAAGCAACTAACCTCAAGGAGGATGTCTGTTGACTCTCAGATGAGTTAAATAAGAAGAATTTTCTCTGGCCAGCTTCATCAAAATGGCCTATGCCCGACCTTTAATCATATATGACAGTGTACAGTATGCTGTTTAGACTACAACTCATTGCAGAAACTCCAAAGACCGAGCTGTTCCCATAATGCACCAGTAAAGCATCCTTTGATGTCTGATCCTCACCATGACTTACTTTATGTTGGCTACTATACGTGTTGGTTACTACAAGTGTTCGAGGAAGCGGAGAGGGAAGGGTGTCAAAAACAATCAGGCCGTGTGATGCAAATTTCACTTTAGGGATTACTGGGATTTGTGGCTGCAAACACCAGGTCAAAAGCTCACACTGCAAAGGGTTTTATGCAGCTTTGTGACTTTATCGAGCAATGCTGATACCTATAAGCAGACACTGATTTAGAGGCTCATTTATCCCTTCCTGTGGATTATATATTGGCCTATTTGACCTTAATATACACTCTGTGAACACTTTATTAGGTATAACTATGTGGTGTTGGATAAGACCATATTTTGAGGTATAAATTTAACAAGGTGTTGTGGATGCTCATTATGGATTTGAGGGATTAGGTTTCTATATGTTGTCAATGATGCTGGTTTTTCAGTCACACATTCACTCTCCTGTTTCACACTAAAAGAGCTCTTATTTCCTTACTTGCATCCCTCCTTCCCTGCTGTACTGTGGCAATAACAGCAACTCTGAATATAAGCCACATCTTTCTGATTTTAATCTTTAGTCCAGCAGTTAGTGATCCTCTTGACCCTGTCTGCACACTTAATACATATTCAGGTGCAGTCACATAATCCACTGTTAACATGCAAGTTTTACGTCATAAAGTGCTCAAGCAGGAGCAAACAGTTCCTTTCTTTTTTAACGACATAGCAATGTGACTGTGGGGGATAAGTGCAGCTGCATGTTCTACAGGATGTCAAGACTGGTTTTGAAATAGGACACATTATAGATTATAAGATTAAAGGTGGAATACATCATCACTGTTTATATTAATCAAAGATTACATTTGATATCTAATGTTTGGTTGAATGAAAACTTGGTAATCCAACAACAGTGTGGTAGTGTGTCTCTCTGTACTTTCCAATTTCCCTAACCTGTCCATGGCTCCCAAGCCCATTGTTTCCTGCTCAAAAGACACAAAGATACATATTTTCATTTCATCTGTAAAACTATTAATTAATGAATTAATGATTAATACACATTTAGTGGTCTAGCGTATTTTCGGGACGCTGGATCAACTCAATATAAATTGCTGTTCCCATGTTCATCATAATGAAGAAACATGTCACCTAGTGCAATGACATGGCTCATTGGTGTGGTTTTCATAGGTTTTGGACGGCACAGAGGAATAAGTTGCATGAGGATCTGACTACAAAACCAATACTTTGTGTGTTCTAAACAGATTAGAAATAAATGCCATTCACAAAACAGAGATCACATATCGCAGGCAAAAGTCATGGCTTTCTATAGAGGCTCAAAGTTAGGTTTGTTTTTTGAGAAAAGATGTGGATAAAAAAATATTCCACAAGTTTTTTTGGGGGAGGAAAGGGGGCCACTCATGTGTCAAAAGAATTGCACAAGGATTCATTGTGCTGTGCTGTACTTGTTCTTAGTTTTGGTTGTAGGTGTGAAGAGTTGCCTTTCATGATTCCTTTGTCAGAAACGAAAGGGAAATATGACAGCTTGTTATTACCTCAACAGTATTAACAGCTGCTGTGGGAACTCCTCCCTCTCTCGTCCATAACGATTTCTTCACTATAGATGAGTGAAAGGAGCCATGACTTGAGGGAGTGTACTGTGCTTGCAGCTCTTCAGCAAAGCCGACTGGATGCAAAATTCACAATGGGTCATGACATTTCCACACCCGTGGGCTTTCTTTCAAAAACGTGCTGCACAGTCTTTACACCAAGGTTGGGGGAGGTTTGAGGGAGGGGCGCTGCACAAACTTGCTCGTTAACTGCATATATATATATATATATATGTAGTATATACACACAATATAAAGTGTTAGATATAAGAAAAAGAACAGCTCAAGGAAAAGCTCAAGATATTAAAACAAAACAGGTGCACAGAAAGAAGTGGTACGCTACAAAAATGACACAATATAATTAGAGAAAGGAGTGAGAGTAAAACGATTACAGGGATTTAATAATGAACAAACAGGAGAAATGACAAGAGGGTTCAAGAGCCACAGAAAAGAAAGCTGTAGTATGAGAGAAAACAGCTAAACAAGCCTCTCTCATCCAACCAGCTGCATCATGAAACGGCTCAATGCCTCCCATCCCACACACTGCTCATGATCACAGTCTCTCTCTGAATAAATGTGCGTGTAGGTGTGTGTATCTGTGTGTTTAACAGTTAGGGGACCCGCAGGAGATTAACATCCCCATTGGATTATGGAAGGGCTACGCACTGGAAAGCTTCATTAACTCTCAATCTGCGTGTGTGTGTGTCGCTTTCTTTCCATGGCCACGGGGCATTTTAGACTGTTGCCTCTTCACTAAGTGCTTGCTGTCTGCCCTGTAGACATACAGTATGTCTCAATCTGTGCATGGTCTCCTTCCTCTCTGCAGGCCTCAAGGGGGC
Organism: Centropyge bicolor; assembly: GCA_037975185.1. Taxonomy (NCBI): domain Eukaryota; kingdom Metazoa; phylum Chordata; class Actinopteri; family Pomacanthidae; genus Centropyge; species Centropyge bicolor. Next base: position 927,962 of record JBBMOC010000023.1, on the reverse strand, counting down.
TCAGCGAGAGCAGATCAGTCAGCCTTTGGAGCAACTCACTGTAACTATCCCTTTATGAGTCGAGAGGAGGACGGTGAAAACATTTACGAAGCAATCATCTTCTGTAATCCAGCTGCGATGGTAATCTTCACCGCCTCCCCAGCTGCTGACAAACAGTGACACACGGTCCCACAGAGAGACACCGTGATCACGAGCAGTCGAAGGAAGCCGTCAAAAGATGCTTCTGTTTGAAGATGCAGCGCGTCGGCCTCAGTCCTGAACTGGCACCAAGGGGCAAGGAGCATCCATCTGATGAAAAGTTGTCAGTGCTCTGCGGCGTCACAGTGCTGTGTCGTAAAGTGCAGTCAGGAGAGAGGAGAGCGGCCAGGTGGATGATTTTTTTTGCCGCACTCGCACTTTTCTCGTCCTCATGACTTTATTCACCTCTTTCAGAAAATCACCTTTGCTCTCCGCTGGTCCGTCTTCTCTTACTTGCCGCTTTCATTTTTCATTATCTCTAGTTGTCATTTTCACCATCTCCTTTTATCTCTTTGACAGGGTTTTCATTTTCTTTCTTTCTCTGAAGATTTGCTTCATCCCTAAAAGTCTTTTATTCACTCCTCACGGCAAATCTGTTCTTCCAGAGATGGGCTGTATAATGACGTATCTGTGGCTGATTCTCATAAACTGTACAGATGGAGAGACTGAATTCTCTCTCTGATTCGTTCATTGCATGTTCTCTCTCTCTCTCTCTCTCTCTCTCTCTCTCTCTCTCTCTCTATTTCTGTGCCAGGAGCACTGTTGTCCCCTCCTTGCTCGCCCCATGGAAGCCAAGCCATAACCTCCATTTGCACAGGTTAATGTGCAGCCACCTCAACATGAACACAGAACTAATACGAGGCCTTCTTTGCGTGGGTGATCGCTCACTCTCTCTCCCGTCTCTTGCCTTCCCTTATTCCTTCTCTGTCCCTGCTTCTCTCCGTCTCTCTCTCAATCTCTCTCTCCACCTTGTAAATTGGACTCTGGCAACATTACGATGCTTTTCTCATTATTCCCATCACTCTGGCCAAATTGCCTTGTCTTTCAGGACCATTGGGCTCTGTTCATTGGCTGCTCCCGCAACCAGAGGGCTACACAAGTCTTTTCCTGTGTCTCAGGGCTGTTTCAGGGCAAAGATGGGACCAAGAAATGGATTCCATTCCACAGCAAATAATACAACCTCAGGCCACTGATGACCGCCTGCTCCACGCTGTACACTGTGACCGATTTATCAGGGAAGATGTAAACAAATGTTCGCAAGAGGCAACATGCAGTAAAGACGTGATAAACAGTAGTTGTAGTCTGTTCAGTTGACAAAATTTTGGACTTGATTAGCTATTCATTTAATGCAATTATTCACAGTGAATATAAATAAAAAGATCCTTTTAACAAGCGATTTTTATCTTTCATTGTAGGTGGTGACCATTAATTAACATCAACATCACTGTTATAAAGGTTCTGCTCAATGACATGCAATTTGTTGGTTAAATGGTGCACTGCATTATTTGATTACTGATGAGCACATGTAACACTGGCATTTTTTATCCTTTTTATTTCTATCAGCAATCACTCTCAGGAGACCAAAATCATTGTGCTAAGAGTAGTATTTTGACAGACACAGGTGTGAGATGAGCATCTTCCATATGTATCCTCTGTGGCCACTATCTGTGAGAAGTGACAAATGCAAGAAGACAAGTGCAACCAATTAAGGGAAGTTTGTCATTTTCAATTGTGCAGTGTCACCATCATTAGTTTGGAAGTATATGTACAGTACTAAACTGCAATTTTAAGTCTGTGCACATCTGAGTTCACTAATGTTGATGGCCCGATCACACATGAAAAAACTTGACTGTATTATTAAGGTTTATTTTGGAGATAACATTCAAAACTCACAAAAGAAAAAACTTGAATGGCTATCAGTTAAAGTTGGTCTTGGGACAGTCAGATTTGAGGGGTTTAGGGTCTTTTCACACCTATCTCTTTTGATCCTAGTTTTTCAGTTTGATCCCAAACAAAATTAAAGGAATAAAACCTCCCTGGGAACATGGTCCGGATCAAACTGCCAAACCTTGTTCTGCCGAAAAGAGCTGGTCATGGATCAAACTGAACCGTGATTAGGTTTATGTCTAGTGTGAAATTGTGTTTTTGGATAGTTCAGACTTAAACAGGTTATCATAAGAAACTGGAGAAGGGAAAAACAGCACCACAAAACAAAATGAGCTGCAGTAGGACATGCAGAGATTATTATTTGGTCCAGTGACTTTATAAAGAGTGGGTTACAAAAAACTAGAAGAAAAAAAATTTGGTAGTTCGCTCACATAGGTGATGACAAGTGCCATTAGATGCACACCCGTCTATAAAACCAATCAACTACAAGTAAAGGGAGATGCAGCTCACATAGGTGATAACAACAGAACATATGTCATGTAGAAGTCTTGAATGTGTCTGCAACCAAATGTCAAATCAAAATTAAGCGTCTCAATTGTATATAAAGGTTGTTCTTGATTCTCTTGACTTGGTCTTGATTCCCTTTTGACCACAACTCAGACTTATCATAGTTTGTTTTTCCTGCATCTCTGGTTTAGCCTCAATAGAAACATCACAAACATTACATTTAAAACAGATTAAAAATGAGCAAACATAACAAGAAAAGCACTCAGACCGACAGGCAGACCAGCAGAGAGACAGACATAACAAGTAGATATAAGAGCCAAAAGTGGGAGAGAATGAATGGGATAAAGAAAAGCTACCAGAGGGGAGAGATAGAAAGTGGACAAGAGAGATCTAGAAAAGGGCACAGGAAACGGATGGACGGATGAAAGAGCATGAGAGGACAGTTAAAAATTTAGACAGTGAAGGTAAATGCTTAAGTCCTTTTGAGTTCACCCAGCTATGAGTCAGGAGGAACTGAATGGATTTTTTTCTCTTTCTCTCTCTCTCACCGTCTGCTGCAGCTGAATACCCACTGCTCTCCTATTCTGTCCTGACACAATACGTGGCTTTTAGCAAACTCATTTTCCATTTCAGAGCTGCCCGCGAGTCATTTTAGGATGGACAGGCAAAATAAAAAAATATATAAATAAAGATAGAAAGTGCTGGTAAACTAAACCAAAGGTTGCTTTGCATTTTAGGCATGACATCATAGCACAAACAACCAATGCAGAAAGCATAAAACCAAAAACAAAGCGTGTCTTGCCTTTTGTGTCTTTTCTCACTTTTGTCTTATTCTATAGTATTATCTTGTATACATGTGTATCTTGCTGTGTATATAGCATGAAACACATGTCTAAGGTTTTTAGAACGCAATGCTCCCATTTGTCTCTCCGCTATATGGTACCTGCATAAAACACATCAAAAAGCCTGTCAGTGCCTGAGTTTGACGTGCACTCGTAGTCCTCTGCCTCCCGCTCCCTTCTTTTCTCTCAATTCTCTTCATCTTCCCCTATCTTTTTGCTCAGGCATGACCTAAAACAAAAAAACGGACAAAAAAAAAAAACTTCAAAAACCTTCCCGTCTGTCACCTCATGAGCTGTTTTTGTCTGTTGGTCTCCCTCCCTTTCTAACAAGCCATTTCGCTCCTTTCATCTTCCCCTTTCAAAGGCTTCTGTTTCTTGTGGGACAAAAATGACAACGTATTCTCCTGTACCTTTCAGTAAATAGGTGGGGGGGGGGGGGGGGCTCTTCCCACCTGTGCTAGATGTCTTTCTCTTTCTTCTGTGATTTAAAGGTGGGTTGAAATGACACACAAAACGCGGCGACAATCCAATACCATAAGCTGCGCGGAAACGATAAAGCAACTAAGGAGGATCCAAAGGATTGACATATTCTTCTGTCGCTGCTGTCTGTTCAATGCCAAGACAGCGAGGGAGGAAGTGCTCCTGGCGCTCAGTAGGGATTGTATTCAATTACCAAATAAACAGCTCAATGGCACAGAACCACAATAGGTGGTTATTTTAAAGTCTGTGTTATTGACAGGCATTATTATGGCTATTGGCTTGTGTTTGCAGTGACATTGTCCCGTTTGTATGAAACCTGTTTCTAAATGTGTTCTCTTGGGATTAGAGAGCATAAATAACTTAGTGTAGTGAAAAGTAACAGTCATGTTCCAGACATGCTGAGATAGACTTTTCAATGACTTTTGTGATCTTTGAGTTTTCTTTTTCAAGACTTTGTGAAATATGCTACTACCTAAAACGATTTTCATCTCTACTCTGCTTCATCTTTAAGGGCTTTTACAAAGAGTAAAGGAAGGAAATGTGCTCTGCATCTACTTTGTATTGTACAGACAAAAATATTGTTTCTGATGCTGTTTGTATAAATCAACACAAGCTGCATGAGGTAAATGTCCAGCGTGGGCACGGAGGGAGCAGCTGTACATTAGCAAATGCTTTGCTAGAATATATGTTACAACCTTGTCTTTCATTGCAACTACCAAAATATTTTAACTGTTTTTATTACACCCATTTTACTATCCCAGAAGGCTTAGATGGGTTGGACCTTCATTACTGAGAGAGGTCAGGTTGAGTCACACTGCAAAAAGGTAAATTATTGATTAAGCTATGATTGGACTCGTAAGGCTTTTATTAATGTTTAAGCTACAAACTGTTGGGACAGATTGGTGTGCCTTTCATTACTGATCAAGCTGAAGAGAGATTGGTCAGACTTTAATCATTAAAGGGACATGAGAAGTTTCATCCATAAAATGTAAGGTAAACTACCTGATTGGTCAATTCCCTCGACAATCATTTCATGAGTGTAGGTGGAAGGTCACTATTGATCGTCCTCAGGTACATATCTGTTGGTGAGGTCTCGTTTGAGCTGAAAGAAGCGCTTGCATTTACTACATTTCCACTTTCCATCAAAAATATGAAGAATTCATCAATCTCTAAAGGTGGATTTAACCTGATTTTGTTCAAAAGCTTGCTTTCATATAAGACTGGCCCTTACCTGACCTTATTGGCAACCAGTGCAAAAAGGGAATGAAGTAGAAATTTTATTCATTACCTTTAAGACACATCTTGGACTAGAGCCTAGCTGTATCTGGGCTTTTAAGCCCTTATGAGACAGAGCACAGCTTGAGATCCTGAGGCAGCGCTGCTCTGGTCATTTCACAGTCTAGACAGACGACTATGGATTATCAAGCTTTCTACATCAGGGCCTCAGCAGACTCTTTGAACAACCTGTCTGATGAGATCAAACCAAACTCTTTAAAAACGTACTTAAAGAACTGCAGTACACTGGTCTGCATCCAGGACGTGAGACTGGGGGGGACAAAGGGTACTGATGCCGTGGATGTGGGGAGGGGCCCACAGATAATGCCTACGGAAAGGGCCCAGAACTTGGTGCCGTGCCCCGGTCTACATCTGCTTTTTGTTGTAGAAATAGTGTTCTTTGTTACAACTTGCTTTAAAGGTAAAAAAATGTTTCTACTATAAGAATTGTACAACCTGTGCACAGTGACACACTCTTGTAAGTAGTGTTGTGTTAGTTGTTTTATTTTAGCTCTAACCATATGACACAAAGGGAAAAAAATGAACAAATATATAATCAAACAAAGCAGAGCTTGCAAAGCTTTACAGTCATTAAGCTGCCTCTTCTAGTACTGAGGGACCTATCAGGCATTTTTATGTACTTCTTAGAAAATACATATGAATTTCACTGCACAAGTATAGACATTATTTATTGCACCTGAGAATAATCACCGCAAAGGTAGCCACATAGGCATCATCATCATATTGTAAAGGAAAGTTCAGGTTTTTAAGAGGTGAGGTCAGACTGGTAAGACGTCCCGTATTGATCGCAGTAACACAGGGTCAAATTGGCAAAGCTTCCAGTACAGAGGGAGGTAAGGTCAGACTGAATTGGTTATCTCGGCTACATCTCTGTACCGGGACATCAGCTTGTGATGCTATCAGTTCCAGGAATAGCCTGTTGAGGAGGAGATACAAAGGTCCAGTTCATTAGCAGAGGGCCTGTCGCAGTGACAGACTGCTCTGACTGTTTTCAGCACCGTGGTCTTAAAAGTAGAAACAGAACAAAACCTCACCAGTAAGGGAACAGCTATAAGTTCTTGTATCAAGCATGAACTAGCACTAAAACAAACTGTACATTACCAAAAGATTTTTCAGCTACACTTTCACCAAAATTTCAGAACTCAAAACATAATCTTTTGATGCCACTGTGCAATTCTGCTTATAGGACCTTTAAAGTCTGCCAGGCAAAACTTTGCCAGGAGGGCCCTCCTGGTTTACTTTAGAACCCCCATCGTACGTATCAAACAAAGTTAAAAATGTACAGATACCAATATTAGAAGTCACCATCCAAACTCAACCTTCTCATGTCTCTATGTTTAGGAAAAGTTTTCATGAACTTGTGAAAGCATTCCCTGAAGCCCCAGTCAACATCTGCATACGGACGCATTTAGTCCCTTATTTGTGATATTTTGTTTCTCAATACACTGTAGTTATTATTTAAAGTGTACATAGAAATCAATATTTATTTTAGTTGTTTAAACTTAATTTTTTATAAAGTAGATGCCCATATGTATATAGTAGTCTAGGTTGTTAAGGTTACATATAAAGTATAAACATCTGTTATTGCATTACCTTTTGTTGCTGCCACTTTCTCTGCAGGGATCAATAAAAGAACGACTAAAGAACAAATCTTAATTCACTTGATGCATTAGTGAGGTAGTATCTATCAAATTAATGTGAAACTGACTTTAGTCTTAATTTGGTCATATTTCCTAGCTCCACCCTACCAAACCAACACAAAAAAGGGATTGGAAACAGTATATGGTTCATACATTACAATGTTGCGTGTAATGACAAAAGAGGGGAAAAAACAGTGAGGACATGATGCATAATCCATCATATTCCAAAAGCTGTCTCAGGCAGGCAAGCGTCGGTGAAAATCCTGACATCTTAACTCCCCAAGATAAACACGGTGAAATCCATCTGCTGTCAGTGGAAGAAAGAATTCACATTCAAAGATTTTCAAGTAGTTCTCCAGGGTCCGTCTGTCCTTGCATTGCAGTTTATAGTCTTCTGTAACATTATGTTTCATATGATTTCCTGTGTCATGTATTCACACTGTTTACTCCCTACAGTGGAGACACACTCCCTAAACTGCTGGCATATGTGGCACAGTGTAGCATTTCAGGTTGACTGCATGTGACAGTCTCTACAGACTATGTTTGGGTGTGGCGAAGATTTACACACTGGGCGTCACATTCACACTCTCTACTGTTTTCTAAGTGCTGAATCCGTCTGCACGTTGAATTTCTGAGTCCTGTCAAACACTTCAGACGTCTGATCAGATGCATCGGGACAGGTCTGTGCAGAACGTCTCTCTTTAGAATAAGGAGCTGTTTGTCTGCTCCACTCTTCTGGATGCACCACTGTCTCCTGGTGCTGCTGCCATAATCAGGACTGACACAGGCACACGGACCATAATCCCCATTGATTAGAAACCTGAGATCAAAGGCTTCCACTGCTGTCACTCTCACCTCCTGTCTGCACTCTGCTTATGCTGCTTCTTCTTTGCTCTGTCTTTCTTCGTCTTTTATTCAATCGTGAATGTCTGTGTATGCATGTTTATCTCATGTTTGAGGTTCACCTTCTTAAGCCCATATTCCCATTATTTGTCATTAAAAAAACTCATTGTCTCATCCCTCGCACCTGTTTAAACAGCTAGTGTTGACATAGAGGCTTTCATTCTGCTAATAGCAACAAGCTAAGCTCAATCAGAGTAAACTGGCTCATTCGGAGACAAATTTCCTTCTGCATGTTTGACTCCACGATGTTTAGTAGTTTTAGTAGATTCCAAATCATGGCTGGTGCTGCGGGTGGCTCGCCTTCTCACATTTAATGACTGCAGGAGTAATAAAAGTGTTTAGTCAGTGGACAGGGTAGCATTAAAACAACAGCAGTGCCAAAAAACTGGCAGTCACAATCTCACTTTCTCTCTCTGTTTTGCTTCCTGTCCTCCTCCATTTTACTCCCTTTTCTCTCTGCTGCAATCAACGCTCTCCAAGTTTTCCATTAAGACAATGAAGATGTTAAACAGACCCAAACATCTTCCAGTCTTCATTCAGATTCTTATCCCTGCTCGGCTGGAATACAAATCTATGAATACATTTTTGCAGGAACACCACTGCACTTGGATGGGCTCTTTGGTGTTAACCTCATATATTTAAGATCAAACCACTGGCATAATAAATCTCTTAAGCACACACACACACATAGAATTACAACGTTTTACAGTCAGACCGGCTCAGACCTCCAGGTATTGGATTCCCGTCTGATGATTCAACATGTACAGTAGCTGTGCTGGCTGCAACCGGAGTTCAATATACTTAAAAAGAAACCACTGTGAGACAGCATGAGAAGACATTTTTCTTCTAAACTCTATACTGCAGTGATTTGAATTACTATAAAGTGTGTTTTTTATTGTTGTCTGGTGGCATTTTTTTTTTTACTTTCGGGAAGTGAAAGGTTGCATTAAAATGTGGCTAAGTAATTAATATGCACATAATAATGTCACTACAGCAAAGACTGTTTGAGAAGCAGCGGGCATGGAGCATAAGAGCTCCTCATCTAATCCTGTTTATACAACTTAAAGCTTTATCTTCATTATGGAGAGAAAATGATGTTTGGAGCTTTAGAGGTTGGGATGTATCCTGAGGACACCTGCGACAGTCCTGATAATCACTGTTCAAAATTGAAATCTGTGAGGAGCATCTTACCAGTCCGGTGTGTAAATAAGCACAGTAGGTCGTGTACCTATTTAGTCAGATCCCAGAGCCGCAAATTTAATTAAGTGATGAACATACCCTTGCTGTTTAACCCAATGTGTAATTAGGCAGAGGAGTGCAGCGTATTCCCAAATCAGTCAGCGCAGATGAAATGTACATATCGACGCTCAGGCTACATTGCCTACAACAAACAGCATAACCCATCTAACTAGGTACAGATGCTGCATTGAAAGGTCATTTTTGTATTATTATACATATAGAGTTTATAATGTGAAAATGCACATGAAAGGGAAAGAGGCCAGTGGTTAAAGGGACTTACGATAGCTCTGTTTGTACACCTCTGCCAACTCAAACCAAGACAGCTACTCTTAGCTCTTGTGAATTTGATAAAGAGGCATCTGAACAGCTGGTGGGATCTTAATCTGGTGCTAAAGTGACCACCAAAAAATAAACCCAATCTCAGCCGTGACGTTTGGAGCCACACAATTCCTAAAACAAGGCTCATGCAAACAATTAAGACAGTGTGCCACTGCCATCTTTTTACCAGCAGAAACATAGAGGCCTAACTGCATGAGTGTAACTGCTATTTGTTATAATTTGTGGCATTCTTTTGATCTTGAAGTTTTATCTATGGCAGTAGTGCACAAAAAATGGCAGTTGTTACTAATAACCATCCCAATCCCAATCCCTTAGTGGACAAGAAAACAGTCAACTGTTTGAAATTGAAGAGAAGACAACAGAAACCCATCCACACTTCTGGATTGAACTGTACAGCATCAGCTGGTACAGTGAGGTACTCATTTCTCCTGTTGTATCTGTCTTAGTTTGATGTTAAGTTATACTTTGTTTGTCCAGACAGACAGACAAATAGAGGCGTGTGAGTGTGTGTGAGTGTGTGTGTGTGTGTGTGTGTACCATGTGACAAGGAGTGACAATGCATTTGTGTTCCTATTAGACAGCCAGTTGTGGTGATGAATACATACATGGAAATTAGCCCAAGATGAGGCCTAATTGTCTGATTAGATGTGCTTCAGGTTGATAGATGCACAATAAGCCCATGCACATAAAGCAGTCATTAAGGAACATTAGACCATTAAATTGAACATTACACTATAGCCAGAGGGAAAAATATGGATGTTCATTAATGCGTCTCAACACGTAGGAGTGTGTCTGCGTTTGTGTGTGTGTGTGTGCACAGTACCTTTTCTGTGAGCACTTTGTTCTCTTGTTGCCAGTCTCTCTCTGACGCTGCACCTGTCCAGGGGAGGGGAGAGATTAAATTAGCATTACAGCAATTACACATTTGAACTGCTTTCTCACAGACTTAAGTATAAAGCTACACTGGAAAGAATTTGAAATATAAAAATTGCGTGGTGGTGAAGACGCACATGCTGTAGAACCTCTAACATGACCAAAGTGTTTATTACTCCCACACACTACATAACAGAGATGTGTGCAAACTCCAGGTACAAACATACACATAAGCCTATTAAAGTCTTCTCTATCTCTTATAGCCTGACATTGTGTATAAACAAAGCATCAAGAATAACAATTAGCAAGGTAAGTCAGCATATATATTCAAAGGACAAACAAACTTCAATGCCTCTTTTATAATCTTAGAGGAACAATGGGGCACTGCAGGAAAACTTGAAAAACACATGCAGCCATTTACACACAAACAAAAGCACACACATAGAAGCGAGAGTGCACACGCAAGCACACAGAGGCATAAGTACGTACACTCTGGCCTGCTGAGGAAGAAGAGGAACATAATCGAGGCTCTTCTATCAACACGGAAAAAGCACTCATTTGCTTTCCTCGTCTGGCGTGCTGCTGAGGGTTTCTGTTGCTGCACACCTCCCAAGGCACGCTCACTCAAACACACACACACACACACACACACACACACACACACACACACACACGTCCACGCAAACACAAAACCAAGCCCTGTTTGCTCTTGAGGGTGTCTCGCTCACCCTCTGAGAGATAAAATGACATGCTTTGCTGGCCGGGTTGTTTTCAGCTCAGAGGAATTGCAAATTCTCTGAAAATGGTGTCATTTTCACTTGGGCTTCCTCCAGCAAAGAAGGCTGATTAAATAAACAAAGGAACTTGGCTGTTGGTTCTTCAAACATAGCATGAGAGGAAGATATTCATCTCTGACTGTCATGAGGGAAATCAGCATGCAATTTCAGAATGTTTACACACAAGTATCATTTTAGGAACATGTATATGACAATGTATGTATTATGTATTTGATATTTTATATGCTTCATGAGGACTGTTTGGCTTGATGATAAATACAATGTCTGCCTGTGCTTTCCAAAATACTCATATGAGCATTTTCGGATCTGATACCCCCCACTAGTCAAAACACATTTTTTGTTAGTGCCATCAAAAACAGTAACATTTGACTCTTACAAGTACATATACACTGTATGAATACACAACAATTACAGTTAAGTTGGGTTTAGGCTAACCCAACACTGACATATTATCACCCTATAAAGTTTATCTGCTAATTTATTTACACATCCAGCAGACACAGAGTCACACTAACACTCATTTGGTGTCATGTTTCTGGCCAGCTAATGAAGTCATATATTCAGTTTCCTTTTAGCTCTGCATTTGGTCTCCACCAACCCCTGAGAAATGCAAGTGAACAATCATGGTTGTATTTAAGAGAAATCAATCTTAACAATGAAGAGAAATGGGAAACTAAGAGCAGCCTCCAAGTCCAAGACACAGGCTTTGTTAATTTTGCCTTCCAAGCCCTAAGAGGTTTTGTGGCACTAATAAAGTCCACCATTGACACACAACACTCGTAATTCACAATGCAGCTTGAGGACCCTGTCAGGTAAAAATAAACATGGGTTTTATTAATGACTTGAACAAATGAAAAATGCAAACATCACTTTTCTTTGCGAGGACAGTCTTGTGTTGCAGTGAAATCAGAGAATTTTGACATGTGCTTCAACATGAAATATAATAAGTCTTTTAACAAGATTAGAGACATCAACTTTTCTATTAAACAGTATTTTGGACAGAGGAATGCAGTGTTTTCTCTGTAGTAGTTTCCTCTGCAAACAGACTTTTACAAGCCCTTTGGGTGCATGCATTCAAATATACAGATATCGCTATATGGAGATGCAAAGACATGGATTCACAAACCCACATTCTACAGTAATTCACTCACAAACATCACAGCAGATATCTCACAATGATTTGCATTACCCTGCACACACACAAATACACACAGGCTTTTTGTATAACTTCTGTCCCACTGAGAGAAGTTACAGATGGTCCTGTTTCCTCCCTCAGCTTTGTAGTTATGAAAGCAACATCAAGGATTGCTTTTGAATGTAAATCACATTATGTCCCTGCAGTTTATGCTCCAGCCCAGCAGCCACGGAAAAATGCTGCTATTGCAAAAAATCTGAGAATTTAAAATAAGAAAAAGAAAAAAAAGTGAGACAACAGAAATGAATGTGTACAACAAATAAATTGCATTCCTCCATCTTGGTTTGAACTAACCAAACACAGCAGAAAGTTTTCTAAAGAAAGTTGAGGAGAATGGATTACTGATGCAGGTGTAAAGTGTAAAACAAGAATGAGAATGGAAAATAATATTTTTAGCACGTTGATCTCGCGAAGACTTACAACTCACACAGTATGGTGTGAAGGAGGAGGCTGCAGGGATTTAGTGTCCTCTGCTTGCTGACGTGTTTCACAGCTCTCATTTGCTGTGTTTTTAGTATGTTCAGTCATGGATGCAATGGCTTTAAGACAATGAAAGGTTTAGAATTTCAAACACTCAGTAGAGAGTGACACAGAAACTTTCCCTCTTCAGCCTTTTAGTTTTAAATCCTGCGCACATATCATTCTGCACGGTGCAGGTCACACATCCAAGCTAAGAAGCAATAACTGAAAAAGGTTTTTGAGGGGTTAAAACTAGCCACTTTCCAGAAAGCTAGCATCCTGATGCAATAACAATGTGCTTTCTTATAATGTGATTGAATCGCCCAAACCTAAAACTTCAAGCATATTCAAGAAAAACCTAATGTGGTTTTCAACTATCTAGAGATTTTTTTTTTTATTTTATTGTGCATTTGAATCTATAAACACAAATAACTATAATGTATATTACTGTCTATATTCCTATACCTCAACGTTATTCTATACCGAAGCTGCCCGAGCCACTACATAAATCATATTGGCTTATTTAATTGAAAAAGTATGAAATATCTCAGATGATGGATAGTTGGTATTTAGTCAGGATGGCTCACAGCCACTAGTGAATTCTATTGTGTATGAGAGAAACACAGAGAGAGAGAGAGAGACAGAGAGAGAGACAGAGATGGGGAAAAACAAATTGAGAGACAGAGACACAGATTGAAAGACATCCTCTGTTTCTTTCACACACACACACACACACACACACACACACACACACACACACACACACACACACACACACACACACACACACACACACACACACACACTATTGTACTCTACAGTGACTTTGGGCCTTGTGTGTGAATTAGGCTTGTCTCTCAGTGTGCAATTTTTTATCAGCGGACGATCCCATTTCCGTTGGGTTGATGCAGCAGATGGATTCCCTCCCACTAACCATTCATCACTCGCCACACCAAAAACCTGCCTTGCCCCTTTTACACCAATGAAAAATGGGTTTTTGACCATCTTTTTTCCCCCAAGAAAATAAAAGTCGTTTACTGTGTCATCAAACAGGTTTCATTATCCAGTCCTACTGGAGCTTTTGAGCAGAAAAAGTTTTCATTTCATTTTGTGTCTCACAGCACAAAGTGGCAACAGGGGGAAACTTTAAATTGCTATGATCATTAGTGGACAGTGAAGAAAACAAAGACGCGTGGAGAGAAAACTTCAGTCCATTTCAATTCAAGTTATCAGTATAAGAAATGCTGAGTATTTATAATCATCCAATTGGTGACGTTATAGAGGGATTAGCTGTGATCATGTTTAATGTTTAGCCTAGATTACTTCATTAAATATAAATATGCATTTAGGAAAATGCATATAATTGCAGAAAACAGCTATAGATAAATATTTAGTTCATGACCATTTTAAGCAGACAAAACACTATCCATTTGTGTTTCAAACAAATGCCCTCAAATCACCTCAAATCTGTTTAATGAGAAATTTGTGGGAAAAACTGAAGACATTAAAGGTGAAGATGAAGGATTTTTTAATGATCATGCACAAACTTTGCTGACCTTTACATTCCGACTGACTTCAACGCCTCGTGTTTTAAATTAGTCCATGTATAATTATTTACGTGATGAAGAGGGAATCAATTAAGGGAAACAACGTTCATAACTCATGGCAACAGGGATGAGGGCAAAAGGATGTTTTTTTCTCTTTCTACTGTGGTAATTAGTCAATAGCTGAATTTACGCAGACGTGTTTCAAATGTCAGGAAATTGTGTCACTAAAAATAATGAACCACTAGCGCTGCTGGTGACACCGTTAGTGCAATGAGCTCATTTATGGGATTGAGGGCAACTAAAAATGAGACTTTTTTTTATCTTTGCATAGCAGGAAATGAAATTCTTAGTTAACGACACTGTCAAGAGTGCTACTGCTGAATGCCTGTGTGAATTAAAACTGTAGGGACGTCTGGCATAACTTTGATGTTTTAAGTTTATTATGTTCAGCACAAAGGAGTTACAGGAATATTTCACGTATGACACATTCAGTTTTTAGCTGTTCTGTTCAGTTCAGGGATTCACAGACATAAACAGCGCTTCCACTATCGACCTTTTATGAAACACATTTGTGAAATATTCACATTAAGCTTCAGGCACGAGAAGCAGAGGTGCTACATCACAAAGCGAAGGCCACATATCTAATGAAAGAGGTGAGTGTTCAGACTATCATCGCATAATTAAATTGATCAGGATCTATGCGATTCAGCTCAGGAGGTGACAGTAATTGATCAATCACATTGTACATGAGCTTAGTTAATTAATAAGAGTAGCATGTCTCAATGTCAGGATAAATGTCGCCTCAGTCAGTCACACCACAAAACTCCCCACAGAGGAGAGAGTCTGAATAAAGTTGAGTTAAACTTCTAATACTTTCTTTATTGAAAATAATGTGTCTGCAATATCTGTATTATAATAAAAGAAAATTAAATTAAAAAAAAAACCATAATGATAATCTGTGGGGTTCTGCAGGTTTGTGCTTTTAACATTTCAATGTAAAAATGGGAAAATAAGTGAATACCCATCTTATAGTGTTGTGAAGCCAACATGATAAAAGTTGTTGATCCACTGAGTCTAATTTCTTCTCACAAACATCTTACTTAGCAGCATGTGATCCTGTGTGTGTGTGTGTGTGTTGAGTACAACTTCAGTACATGCAAGTCAGTATGCTTAACACGTTGTTGCAGGGGTGTTTACATGCAACACTGGGTACTGACTTAACTAAATACATACAATGAGGATGCTACATTTGCACACGCACACAGTTAACAAGCAGACACCAGCTGAAGTGAACACACAGAAGCACACATAAAACCACAGGCAGACAAACAGCCGACCGCAGGTCTCGGGCACAATAAACCCTCTGAGTCCCTGGGCCCTTATGTTAGACTTTTAATTATGACAGTAATCGATCCCATAGAGACAGACAGAAGAAGAGTCGGGGCAGAGAAACAGAGACAAGGTGACAGGCAGCCTGACGGAAAGTCAACAAGAGAATATGCAGGCCAAGTGTAACAGAGTCGGGGAGTTGATCGTGCAGATCCACAGGCTATCTGATGAATCAGCATGTCACATAACAAATTAAAAGCCTATAGATCTATCTTTAGCATCGCAGGTTACAAAGTAAAAGCCTCAGAGTGGAATTCAATAAAATAAAGTACACAGGTGCTGAGGTAATGGCAGATCCATATTAATCCAAGACATAACAACCTCCATAATTTACACTGAATGGTTTAACAATTTCAAAAATGAGATCTATTTTTTTTTTATTGTGTCCTTACATTTACGCACGGTAATAAATATATGTCAGTCATCCTAAATGATGTAATACATTTCTCATATAAATCCCTCACTCTTTAAGATATCATTACTTCACACCGCGACAATGTACAAGCCAAGATCCTTCATGTTTCTGGGTATCTTAAAGTCACCCTGACAGAAGCTCGTCAGTATTGCAGGGTAAAAGTCAAGGGTAAAACGAGACAATTTACATATGAGTGAAATCATATTGTATATTCTTCATGAAGTCCACTACATAATGTATAGGAACAAATTCTCCCAATGAAGTTGAGGATTATCTCCCTGACAAGTCCCAGTATCCTGTTTAAAAGACCAAGACATACTCACTTGGGAATAAAACCCCAAAAACCCAAAGGCCAGCAGCTTGTTAAATTTGCACAGTAACAAAGATATTTTGCAGCACTGAAAGGACTCCACATCACAGGACCTTTCTCTTCTGGTCTTTTCTTTTCATTTCTTCCCAGGTCCCTTATGTCTCTCTAAAGTGCTTTTATATATCTGAGTGTCAGGCAGAGGTCAATATGCCACTTTTTAAATTGTCACAGCACCTCAGATACCTTTTGAGTTGGTAAATACTTAAAATGAAAGAGCACATTTACCTTTCACAGCCACAGCATCATAAAAAATGTAGGACTTGACATGTGACATTTAGTAGTTTTTGGTTTCTCGGGCGTACTAGGTTGAGAAATACGACTCCACATTAAAAGCTGCGAGCTGTGTGTCTCCCGCTGCTTTGGATGAAGTGAACTGTGTCAACCAAAGAAGTGTGCAGAGGAATTAACATCTGAAATAATGTGCCACATATTAAGAATTCACACAGAGTAACAAGCAATCTGTAGGAGTGCATGGGTGTGTGTATAAGTGCATGTTTAAATATTTTCTTTGTACATCTTTTGGTTGCTATTTCACTACATTGCAACAACAATGCAAACATGATCTACTCACAACTTACCAACCTAAATCAAACTGAATACAGCATGAAAAGCACTGTTCAAATCTCTCTTTTAAAAATGAATAAAAACAAAGCTAATTGTTACACTGTGAAATGTGACAAAGAACGAATAACATGACAATTTTCAGTGAATTTAGTCAAGAGTAGCTGTTTTTCTCACTTAACATTTCCTGCAGGACACATTAATGTAATGAAATGTTACAATCATAATTATTATTGAATAGAATATCTTACTATGAACTCTGTCAGTCAAACCTAAAATAAATATTGCTGAGCTCCACGGGGCTCTTTCAAAAGCTGTGTCACTTCTGCCAACTAAATAAATTACTGTAGTTGCAGAGGGTACAGGAATATTATTATTATTACATACATAGTGATGTCTGATGTTATTGTGTTATATCAATCTTTTCCCAATTATCACAAAATACAGTGAGTGGCTATGTGGTAATGAAACATTAGTTTTGTGATTATACTGTGATGACACAATTTTTTTTATCAAAAATAGCCCCTTATATTACAGTAAGTGTTTTCATCCCCGTTTTTGGTGCATTTTCAATTGACACATGAAAAAAGTTAGAAATACAAAGACATAACAACAAAAGTCAGAATATGAAAAATCAGTTTTCAGGATTTGTTCTAGTGGTGTAACGCTAAAAACAAAATTTGAGTTCAGATGTGTGGAACGATAAGGAGGAAGTAACCTTCCCCAAATTAGTACATGAAACAAACATATATTTTTATCATATTTTCACATGGTTTTCGATCATTTGTCCTTTGACTGATGGTTACACCATCTTGTTCCGTCATCTTCTTCTGGTGAGTTTTAATGGCACACAAGTAGAGAATTAGCGCCACCAGCTGTTTATCTATTAATATTCACATAATGCGGCGAATAGAAACACGCATTCATTCACTTTCTGTTGCTGGTTTTCTGGAAATTAGGTTAACATTTGCACTATATAAGGGTGAAAAATTCTAACATTGACTAACCACTGCAGATTTAATGGAAAGCAGAAAAAATACAGAATTTAAAAAAAAAAATGTCCCATATTAAAATGTACGGCAAATTAGGCTGTGGAAATGATATGCACAATTCCACCTTATTAAAATACTGTACTATAAAAAGCATTGCACAAAGGGTTTGCAGGGAAAAATGAGGATCACTTTGCTCCCTTTTGGCTGCACAGGCTCAGTAACACACTCTGCCTCGTCCACTCAGCCATATATATGGAATATTGCACACCTTATATCACACACAGAATCCCCACTTCCCACCCCCACTCAGTCAGCCTCTCTACATCTATCTCTCTTGTGCGCGCACACATATACACACACACACACACACACACACACATATTTATCAGGCTTTAAAGGCAGCACAGTACTGGTCAGAGCAGTGCAGAGAGGTTAGAGCTGCAGGTCTGGCCGCGGATATCCTGGAGGATGACTGGGATTGTGAAGAGAGCGTGAGAGAGAGGTGGAGAGCACCACTCAATCAATTTCTATTGAATCTCACTCCAGTGGGAACATGATAAGCGATGCAGACCTAAGGGATATAACAAGCCTGTGCATTTCTGTATATTTCACGGAAACAGCCAAGTAGGCTCAGGCCAAATGGAAATTGCTTCGCAGTAATCTATCAGACAGTCGGGGCATTTGATTAAATAAAGATTTTTACAAAGAAATTAGACTCTTTTATTAGCTAATGATAATAATTTGATTCATATCAGATCCTAAAATTATACTCAGAAAGATGTGAGCTCAAAAAGAGCAAAGGAAAGCGCAGAACACTTATTAGAGCAGATAGAAAGAAGTAAAAACACACTGAACAACAGTGGAAGCAGGAATTAGAGGCTCTGTGGTAACACATTACAGAGGAAGGATTCAAAGAAAAGAAAACAAGAAAACCAAAAGAAGCCGGGGAAGGCATTTAAACCTGTTCAAATTTGCTCAAAGTTATGTAAATGCAGGCTTAACCATGGGTGCACCTTGCATGTTGAGCAGGTACAAATGAAAAACCCACAACAATGCTGGCATGAAATTAGTAAATTGGGTCCCAGGAAGGTTAATCATATTCCAAATGCGGCAAAAATTAGAAAATGTGAGAGTAGTTCTAATGGCGTCGCGGTTCTACAATATTGAGAAATTCAGCGTTTAAGTGGTAATTACTCATTGTTTAAACACATTTAAAAGACAGGTTTTTTTAAATGGAAGTTAGGGCTGAATAACAACTGCTCCAGCTGTGACTTTTTCCACATCCACAAAAAATTATTTTGTGGACGTGGAGAAAGTGTAAAATATAGCCTCTAAGCATGAATCAGATTTTTGGGTTATCCTGATTGAAATTATTATACTGCATTCAAAGATGGGCTAAATTCAATTTGTGGTCAGCCAGGTGTGACTCAATCAGAAAACACAGCTACATTTACACTATCTGTCTCCATCACTGATGTTGCATGATGTGGGAAACAGATATTTTTTCCTATCTTACTTGCATACGTTTTGGTTTTATAAAGGAGAAGAAGATCAGTTAAGTACATATCCATACCTATGTCATTATCAGAGCAACCAATTGAGATAGACTAATGGCTGAACACAAGCCTACCTGGGCAAATCTAATTCTCAAGAGTTTTTTCCATATGTTGTACATTCAAAAATATGGCACCAGGACCTAAGTGTATGAGCAATTTTGAGAAAATATTTTGCCAATGCTAGAAATCATGTACATGCCAAACATTGTAGTTAATGGTCTAAAGATGAAATCTGAATCAACTCAACAAGACATATTATATGTCGCATACAACAAAAAATACTCCAGAGGGGTTGCTTGTTATGAGAGGAGAGTGGATTTCAGTGTATGAACAACCAAAAATAATCTAGAATCTGATGTTGAACAATTAACCAGTAAGTCACAAAAAAATTATTGGCAACTATTCTGATTGAAAAATCTGAACATTTTTTGTCTCCAGCTTCTCAGATGTCATCATTTGATGCATTTATTTTTCCTTTACAATCAATAACTATCTATATTTTAACATCTGAAGATGTCACTTTGGGCTCTGAAGAGTTATGATGAGCATTTTTCATTGTTTTCTGATCATTTTATAGACAAAGTGATTCATTGATTAGAAATTCAAAATATTACTCAAAAATGAAAAATTAAAAATAATCAATTTTGTTTGCATTTCAGGCTCGGAATATAAAGTGAAGAATTTGATGGTTAAAATATAATAAAAAAGTCCTTCATGTTGAGTTCCTCAGTTCCAGGAAATAATTCTAGTTTCAAATTCAGTGCCAATCTGTGCCATTTATGTTCCATTTGACAACAGAGAAAAGAGTTCATGACCCAATGATTAATGTTTAACAGCAATGTTATGAGGTGATAGTGAGAATTTTTTGTTAAGAAAAGAAAATCTCTGAGCTGTTATTTGATGTAATAATTTAAAAATGATAGGTTTTAACTAAATCTCACCACCAAAAAGGCTGTGATATATATTTTGTCTTTTCATGTACGTTTTGACTGTGGAATTAGTCCTGAAACACAGTGCCATGAAGCCGATCCCTAAACTGATGTATAGGACTACAGAGAGACAAAAGCATGTTCAACTATATGAGTGCTGCATATGAACTATATCCTTTTCTTTTGAATAACAGACCTTCCAATAATCTCGAGAGATGGCTCTGCTTGCCGATGAGCAAAACCGCCTTTGGAAAGTGAGAGGGTGCTTTGATAAAAGTTTTTCTATTACCTCAGTTATTCAAGCAAAACCAGCGAATCAACTCTGCATGTTTCACTGATTCCCGGGAACCTTTTCATACGTTTAACAGTCATCTGCTAGAATACAGATTAATATTTTCAGCCAGTAAGCCAATAAGGGTTTCTATGCAAAGTTATGTGAAGCAAAGGGTATGTGCTCTCTCTTGTATCATCTTCAATATATATAGGTTATACAACCTCCATTCCAAAATGTTGGGGTTAAAAAAAAAATAAAAACAGAATGCAATCAATCGTTTGCAAATGAACTATGTTTAAGGTTTTACAGTGTTCTGAGCCCACATAGTAATATCCTTTTTATATTTCACAAAGTGGTGAACCTCACCCCATCCTTTCTTATTTATTCTGTATTTTAAATTTCAGAGAGTAAATGCTTTTCAGCTTTACAGCATATTGTAACCTATTGCCTTCTGGGAAGGTGTTTGTTTGAGTGTCATCATAAAGATGATGACTAAAATGTTTGTATTTCTATAATGAAAACAGTATTACAAAGGTAATGAGAAAAATGCTAACTCAGTCTCCAGAAAGAAGATTTTGTATGTCTGTGAAACTTGGACTGCTGCCTTTTCAAAATAAATGAAAAGATTTTATTTTTAAATAAATAAAAGGAATTTTTGAAGTTGTTTTTTATCCCCTGCTGTACTAAACTCTAACCAAACTTGACTCCTTAACCTGAGGATGAACAGAACCTTGACTCACTGTACCGTTACAGCCCCAGGAAGTAAACTTAATAATAGAGCTGTGAAGAGCAAAGTTAGTGTATAAACTAATGTTGACCTGATACTTGATTGAAGCATGAAAACATGGCATTATTTGGACTACAACATCTATTAAAATAGCATTAAGTGCTGCATGTTCAGGACAACATTTCTGGGCTGAGCTCTAGTTAAAGAATAGCACACTTTATCAGACAGCCCATGCAGTGTGACTCATGAGCCTGCAACTATCTTGAGATGTTTCTCTTCTCGAGACGTGGTGTCAGGCAGCCTGGCCCAGTTACAGAGACATCTCAGCTCATGAAATTGACCTAACGATTTAGCAATGAACTCAGATTCAAAATATCCAAATGTTATCTTCTAAAAACAGATGAAAAATGTGGACTTTTTTTGTTCTCTCCCTCCCAAGTTGCCTATTTCTGTGCTGTCATCTTGCCTCAGTGATATTTGTTATACAGAGAACAGAGATCAAGAGTGCTTCTGCATTGATTCTTCTGCTTTGTTATGACACTAAATTCTGCTTCAGTGCTCTCTGCTAAATGAACAAGCCACACATGTACTCACACTGCACACACACACAAACACACACTGACACACTATGACAGATAGCTACGAGCACATAACTTGATACAAGATAATTTGTTATTCTGAGACTATTGATTTGTGAGTTACGCAATGAAACAAGTCTCTTTCAGAAGCATCCCTGCAGCAATCAATTTTAACATGCTCTCCCATTCATTGCATTCTAATGATGTGATCAATATATCTTCTAAGATGCTGACGACACAGAAATACAGTGTCATTATCCAGAGAAGAATACAGAAACACAAAAAAAGACAAATACGACAAGAATACGACTACGAGATGACAGTGGTATATATGTGAGGTTCCTGAGACGGAGGCTGGGAGCACACAGCTCGCCTGAATATCATCCATCATCCAAACATCTAGGAAAAAAAAAACACGAATACATTATTCTATTTTTAGGGAGGTATTTCTACATTGTGGGGTCACACTATATGCCTCCATTATCATGCAACAAAAAATGGTCCGGGTGATATGTAAGGTAGCGAATTATCCTATCAGCAGGGAGCGTCATTTACAGATGGGGTCACAAGTAATGGAAAGTCATTTTCACCAGGGGCTTTTTTCCATGTAGGAAAGCTACAGCGCTGCCAGCTCAACTAGGACAAATGGCTGCCTCTTGCCCAAATCACTACAGTAACCTAGACTAAGTAGCTAAGCAGCCCCAGCTGAGGGCTTTGGATGCCTCAGTGTTTCCCTTGGCCATAGCCAGAGCACTGTCTGAACAACCTGCAGTGTGGATTATGCAGCAAGGAAGTTGTTAGCATGAGTTTTTTAATGAATCAAATGTTTGAATTTGGGTGCATTTTTCAGTCAGGAGGTTTTAGGAATACAAGTTTTTATTGGGTTAAAATTTCATCAGGTCTTGGCGTGGGTTAGGGCTCATGACCAATAAAGGAAGAACCCCTCAATCAAGGAAAATAACCCACAGATTCTTGATACTGGTAACGGTGGCAAAAGTGGTGGGGGTGGACATCAACACATCAGTGTCAGGAGCTGTAACAGTAAGCAGGGGATCAGACCAAAAACAGCTCTGCAGATCCATGAAACACTACACTGTGGTTTATAATACTGTGGCACAGGCTTTTACAATTTTGGAAAGCAATTATTTTATCTTTCATCATGACAATCGCAAGGTAAATGTTTCATATTGTGTTCTCGTTACAATGTTATCTACCAGTAATGCGTGCTTGCTTGTATTTACTGTAGCTGCTGAGTGGCTAATGATAGCTGGCTCCAACATGGGAGGCATAAAAATTTGTACCACAACTTCACATTAAATTCAGGAGTATTAAATGAAACATTCAGGAATAGTCTTTCTGATTCACCTTGAACTGAAACTGCGGTTCCTGATGTGCTCTGCTCAACATGGTCCTAAAACATCCTCGTCTTTCTCCCTGGATGTTGGAACCACTCACGATAACATACTGTTTCTGTAAGGCTAATCTCGGTTTGGATGTAATGTTCAATGAGTAATAACCTAACCTGCTAGTGTTGGCAATTTAGAAACAATGCAAACATATTACACTGCAGTATTTATATCATTACTGTGATTCATTTAATTTCATTCCTGATGCCTGCAGTAAAGTCCCATATGTAGGTAGTACTTTTGATTTAGACTTTACTGTCCCAGATGGAGCTTTGCTTTCACAGCTAGTTCAACACAGAAACACACAGATATAAAGACAGCAGCATACAGATAAAGACAATACACAGAGTCTCCATAAATACATTCATACATCACAGCACACAACATTGTGGCAGTTCTGTGTTTGTTCAGTTCTACAATGGCAGAGGGGATAAAACTCATGCTGAAGGAAGATCTCCTTCATTTTAAGGCCCTGTATCTGCACCCTGATGGCAATAATGTAAAGTGATGATTGAAGAGCTGGTCAGTGTCCTGCTATTGTGAGTGCTCGACATGTGGTGGCTCTGTTGTTCATGTCTGAGATTTTGGGTGTTGGAAGGCTGATGATTTTAGAGGCGCTATGTGTAACTGGTAAGCTAATTTATGTTTGAGATGGTCAACAACAATAGGAGTCTTTGCTGTGCTAATGACCAGTTCTTTTGTTTTGTCCACGTTCAGCTACAGGTAGTTATCACCATTATTAGTGCACCATTGTGTGAAGTGAGAAACTGAGTTTTGACAGGCTGTAACAGAGCTATTGCCATTGAGTTGTCCGAGAATGGCAGTGTCATCAAGAGTATCTGAAGTATTTGCTGATAGGTGACGGACTGGTACAGCCATTTGTAGAGCATATAAATTAAGGGTCTGAGGACACAGGTGGTGTTGTTACTGTGACTAATCAAAAGGCCTGTTGCTGAGGCAGATGTGAACCCAGTAGATGAGGAGATGGAGAGATGCTGAAGTGGTGAAGTTGATCCTCTGGTGGTGCTGAACTGAAGGTGAAGCTGAGACTGACCAAAGAGTGGCGAAGTTTCCTGGCGATTCCAGATGTTGGAGAAGGGAGTGGAGGAGAAATGCCACAGCATCCTCCGTCCCTCTGGTGGCGGTCCAGCTATGGTGTGACAGCTGACAGGATGTTATTCAGGATATTTTCTCACAATTTCATAATTATTAAAGTGAGTATGACTGGTTGGGTTCTGAAGGGCAGGCTTTTTTGGGTACTGATATGATGGTGGATGTTTCCCAGAGGGTTGGCATTGATGCTGTAATGTAGGATTACCAGAAGATATAGTGGAGGATGGGAGAGAGCTCCAAGGCAGAGGGCTCGAGCACCTTAGCTGGGACGCCATCTGGCCCTGATGCCTTGCCAGGCTAGCACCTGCCCAGCAGCTGCTGGACATCCTCTTGTGGGAAGGGGGGATGCACAGACTCATAAAGGGGAAGGCAACTTCTCACAGGCAGCAGATCAGTTATGAGTGTCAAAAAGTGCAGAGAAAGTGTTCAGAGCGTTTGCAAAGTTGATCAGGTCTGTTATTGTGGCTGTTTTTTGACTTGATTAACAACCTGTTAGGGATTTTATTCTTTGAAAGGCTCATATTGTGTTGATGTTTCAGAACTCCTCCTGTAGTTTGTCCTCATATTTGATTTTGGCCTCGATGTTGATCTGTTTGTTGATCGTTTTCAGGGTGGACCTGTCTTTGCCTTGGAATGCCTTCTGTTTTTCTGTGAGGCTGTGCCTGATGTTGGGGGTGATCCAGGGTTTGGGTTTTTTTTTTTTGCACATTCTTGTGGGTATGGTAATGGAAATGCAGAATTTGACAACAGATCAGTGATGACAGAAACTCTTTCATCCAGATGACCTTGAAAGATGTCCTGGTCCATGCAAGGCAGTGAACAGTGGGTTTGAGGCTTAGAACACTTTTACGATTTTTATAGTGTGGGAGTAGGAAAAGACATTGTGGTCAGCAAGCCAACTGGAAGATGAACAGATCTGAAATGTTTGCATAAGAAGTCCAGAAAATCATTTTTTTCCTTGTGGGAACATCCACATACTGGTGAAAAGAGGGCAGAACACCCTTGCGCTGTAATAATCACCAGGGCTTTGTAGCCAGCATGAAGCAAGCCCCATGAGCTACTAGCTCCGCTGCTACCTTGGCGTTAGCGCTGAGTGTGGTGTAAACAATGCTGATGCTAACCACAGTAGGAAACTGCCTCTGGAGTTAGACAGGTCTCCTTATTTTCCTTGAACAAATCTCTGATCAGATAATGTCTCATGATGTTGTTTCACATTGCAGTGGAGAGAAGACTGCAGTTGGACATGTCACTTTGTGTCAGCATCACTTACATTTTACACAAAGTCATAGCGTGTGTCTGTGAACTTTAAAAGTGAAACTCTTTATCATTAGTAAACAAGACAACTTTGATTGAAGACAGAGCAGAAGTTTCAGTAATAGACTAAGTTTGAAGACTCTTGAAGTGATGCAAGTGTAATGAGTTTTCTTGTACCTCACAAATGATGATGACAGTGGTGACTGGTGATGCATTAACACTGTACTGGGCATCTTAATTAGAAACAATAATTAAATGGCTTAAGTTAATTTTTTAGACCTCAACAGTCAGTGTGTGGATGTTAGAGACAAAAATTAAATTTTGCCTTCAGGATAACTTCCTTGTAAATGCCTAACTTCACATTTTGCATGACAAACATCCCATTTCCGTTCAGTGTAATTTACTATTTTTTTCCCTTGTATAAGGGGCTTTGACATTTCACAGTCTCATTCAAACCTTCCAACACCATCATATTAGCTGAGCAGCTGCAAAAAGAAAATGGGGCAAAACAGCACCAGTCATGTTTACACAGACAATCTTTGCACTTGTCACAAATGTCAAAAATACCAAGGCTGCATTTCAGTACCTCTTATCCACAGAAGAGGAATAAACTGCACAGTGTGAAAGTAAATAAAGCAAATTAAAGCTTCCTTGAATTAAAATTGTGAATGGTTTTAACTAGATAATGAGAGCCTCTTAACAGTTAAGCAGTAAAGCAAGTAATTGCTTTTTCATGGACTCAAGATTTTGAATTTCTATCATGTGGTGGGACTAACAAAACCCAATCACATGGATAGCAATTAAACTCTTCAGTGAACTTCTGACATGGTTCAGTTCCAAGGTAATCACATAACTTACTGTGATCCATACTTAATTTCCTCCCAGAATGTCGATGATGTTTTCTGTATGTTACGTAGTTAAAGTTTTGTTAAAGCCATGTAGATGACAGGCAGGCAAACAGACAGACAGACAGGCAGGCAGGCATTCAGGCAGATAGATAGAGTGAGTGACTGAGCGAGTGAGTGAGTTGTTTTGGCTATCTCTATACAGTTTAAATTGACCTACAGCACATTAGCACATTTGTTATGATTTTTATTGTTGCTGTCATTGAGCAAATTCATTAAAAGACATTATACAAAAAAACACTAAGGAGTTAAACTAAATATGTGACTACAAATCCATATATACAAGCGTGTACATACAGTATATACATACAAAAATTGTATTGCTGTATAAATTCTGGAGACATCACTGTAACATTTAGATTTTTGAATTTGATAATATAATGATTATAGGTTTGTTAAAAGCAACAAAGGTCCACATAATACTGGGGTTAAGACATTTCATGTATTGCTGTAAAGCTCAACCACGGAGGCCCTGCAGAGAAGGAGACATGTTATTTTACATGTTGTTTCTAGTTTCAGGGCACCAGGAAACAATAGGTTTGTGTCCAGTCTGTGACACCAAATACAGGAGGGATCCAAGCAATCCTTTTGATTTCCTGCTGTTTCCATTTTTGATTCGGTGTGAGTCACCCTGTGACCGCTTCCATATGGTGGCCTGTCCAACAGCAAGAGCAAATTGCATGATTGGACTGGTCATAGCGAATGGTTGCAGCTAACAAGTTGCTGCCCCACTCTGACCCTTTTTTTGTGAGAATGTGTGTTGCTGTGTTTTCCTCCATGTCTGTGTGAATGTGTATTTGTGTATCAGTGTGTGTGCATGTGCTTGTGAGTGTGACCCCGACTGACTTGTTTCCAATAAGGAAATGAAATCCATTGTGGGATTTTTTTTTTCCCCCCCAGCGAACCATTTTCTTTTATTACTTCACCTGCACTTCCTTGAGCCATTGGGTGTGCTCCCACGCTGCAACCACCTCCCAGACAAGCATCGGCAGCATCTATCTTGTGGACAGAAGTGCTGAGTGGCTATTACTTCTCAGCAGACCACATAAAAACCACAGCAATTAAATGCTATTGGGCCATTCGACTTTGTCTTCTTAGAGAAAAAAGGGGAGTGAGTGAGCGAGGGAAGAAAGGCAGGGAAGAAAGTGGGGGCGAAAGCACGAAAAGAGAGATCTCAACTGATGCTGCTTAACAGAGAGAAAGATCTTTATGTCGGTGGTTTGAAATGGAAAAGGAGGAATTAGAGAGTGTGAAAGTAGCTGTGAAATTAGAGCTGGTGAAATACAGTACCTGTTCTCAAAGGGATGTGAGAGAGCTCTTTAACAAAGGTACAATGGAAAGTAAAAGTAGACTGCAGCAGGGGGAGTTACAGGAAGGTCTCCACTTTTAACTAGATTTATAGTTGAGGTGATTCTGCTGGAGCTGCATTGTTGTTCCACCCTCCAGAAGGAAGTTTAAATCATATTCTCTGCTCTTCAGGCTGCTCAGCTGAGAAACACTTTTTGAGTTATGACTTTTTAAATCTATTTTGCAAAAACTGAAGGAAAAAGAAAATGGCCAAGACAGGCCGAAGCCAATGCAGCTTCAGGGCGTACAGCAAACGTTTGTCCATCTCTGTATGATGTGCATCGCATTTACCAACCGACGCAAGCTGACACGAAGATAAAAATGTGTCTGATGTCAACATGGATTAAAGCTGATGTTGACCAGCTACACATGAAGCTTCTATGGGGAAGTTCATTCAATGTAGCTGGGAATATTTTTTCACCAGTAAGCTAAGTGCAAAAAAGCCAGCAGCCCAATATAGAAACCTCAGGGTTCAAAATGTGCTCGATTGAGCTTTCAGTTATTTATCCACTGGCCACCTGAATATTGTCAATATACTGCACTGACCCCAATCTCTGTCTTTGTCTGTGTCCCACTGACCGTGCTGTCAACTCTCTGTGTCCCACTAACCACAGGGCTTTACAGCCAGCCTGACAATTTCAACAAGATGAGACCCGTTGGAAAACTGTGAACGCTGGGTGCTCTCGCATGACAGCTGTTGTGATATACCGTACAGATCATAAAGCCCTTCAGGCAAATTTGTGATATTGTGACATAAAAAATGTTTTGCTTTTGACTACAGAGGACTCACAGGGAGGTGGTGGAGGTGGCTGGTGGGCACACAAAGCACAGGACTACTAGGTTCATGTCCTGTGTCTTGATTGTGGTTATGTTTGTTTCTAACAATTTGCTGTAGCCTATTAGTATATTCTACTACTATGTATTAGTATATTAGTATTAAAAGTAATGGTAAATGTAATTTCTAGAAGACAAGGTTTAAATGTGGAAAGAAGAGGTCTGGCAGCAAATTCACTGCGTTTTACTACGTTAAGTTACAGCATCTATTAAGCAAATCCCCACAGCAACATATCTCAATTTAAATGAAATACAAAAATAACTCAATTAGCTCCAGTAATTTAGTCAAAAAGTAAACCCAGGCTAAAGACTCAAATAATCAGTGGACAACTGAAGCAATATATCTCACTCCAAGCTACTTCCACTTTCACTAAAAAAGACTGACTGACTCTTTTTGTACAAGGGGAATAGAGTAAAACCTCTCACATAAAGACCATTATTTGCAGGGCACTTATTTGATATTAGCAATACCTCCAGTCTCAGATGCCCAAATCAATCAGAAGCGTCTTGAAAGTTACACAAATTCATAGTAATTTCCTGGTCCCAAAGTGTTTCTGATTATATGTACCAGGATTTCTTCATGCTGCTATAATTTGCTCTCCCCTGTTTCCCCACCTTTCTTTGACTAAATTTAGATTCTACAGTTTTGTGCTTTCTGCCATCATTTTGCCCGCTTAGTTTATTACGAGTAGACTCAGCAAATCTTCACCAATCTTTACGCCAACACAGCTCTGACTTTCTCGGTGTGATGTAGTGACAGAATTATTGCCAACGCTACAGTCAGTCCTGCTACTGTTGTTGCCACAATGGAAGACGGTCCCCATTCATCACAGTCTGTCTGCGTACGTTCTAAACAACTAAAAATAAACGCGTCCAACCTCTCAGTAGTCAGGCGGAGGATGTAGGTGCACAGGAAAAAAAAAAGGCATGACGAGCAGGGAACGAACACTGAAAATTACAAATGGCTGCCTGTCTCATTACCCAAGCAAATCACATTAGATATCCTTTGGAAGCCTAATATAGATGCTGCGCTGTGTCTCCCTCTCTCTTACAATCAGTCTTTCTATCCGTCTTTCTCTCCATCTATTGATATGTCCCTTTCTTTTCTCCTTTCTTTGTCTGCCTTTTTTCACTAACTTCTCTCTCTTCTTGCCCCTCTTTCACTTTTTGTCCCTTTGCCTTTCTGTACTTCTGTCTCTGACTAAGTTGCTCAGTCTTTGTCACTTTCTCTCTCTGCTGACCAGACACATAGCTTATATTCAAATGGAAGTTAAGGACAGAGCGTTGCATTATTCAAACCCCTCACAGGAGCGAGCGTTGGGAACAATGACAGGAAAATTCCCATTAAAGCAGCCCATGTGCTGAGACAACACATTCAGAGACCACAGTAAAACAAGTAAGAGGCAGCAACACTCGGGAGAGGAGTTAACACATTCATACATGAGACAGAATCATACAGCCACATGTTGTTAATTCTCTATTATATTTTTTTGATGGAATACTTTAAGACAGAATACTTGATCTTACAACTACCACAGAACCAGTTTATCCACAAGGGCACATTTAAGCATCACTACAACTAACTGTGAGTATCAAATGACCCAAGGATTGACACTTCTGTGTTTTTAACTCCCACCACACAGTTAGTGTAGGCTAACATGTGCTGTGAGATCAGGGGGCAAACCTGAGTAGCCAGTTAGCTGGCAAGCATTGGGCCTGTTGTGAACCTCTGTGGAAATACCTGTCACATCACAAACTCGATGTGGAAAATCAGGTGACTGGAACCAATATCCTGGATACTGCCAAGCCGGCTAACAATATACTCCGATGGAGCCCTCAGGGGCGAAACACATCAAAGAGTGTTTGTGATTCACACAATCAGGATTCTGATAATTGTTCTGAGAAATGCCAGGTCATACATGGGTGTTACTTGGGGAGTGAGCAGATGGTCACTATTCAAGTTAATTCACTTTTTTTCAAACCGCCAACACTACATTGATATGAAACTTGTGCAATTGCTGGATGATGTACACAATCCATACGATTTAGAGCTTTTTTTAGTTGAACACAATCCTTTGTAAAAATCCTTTTAGTTCAAGTAATGCGAAGCAAACAGGACCGTTTATGCACAATCACAAACATGAAAGTCATGGCTCTCAATTTGCGAGCAGCTCAAAGTTTAAAAAAATTTAAATCAGAATTAAAAAGTTAAAGCGCTGATACAGTATTTGATCATTTTAGAGATTAATCTATGTTAATCATGACACAGTTGCATTTGTGTAAAGAGCAGGAAAATATTTTGTGAGTTTATAGTCTGATTTTTTTTCCAACCCTTGAGAAAAAGAATTCCACTGGCCCTTTATGTTCGCCTAAACAAGCAAGCTAAACAAACTATGCTTACTTTGCACTCTTTTGCACTGACATACTGTCATTTCAACATATGCAATGTAGGCATAATTCATGAACAACAATTAACGTCTGTATTGAACTGTGGCATCACCGAACATTTTGCTACCGAAAATATTGAGGCAGACTAGCTGATTAATTGTGGCACTCTTTCTGACCTTCTGACATAGTGATCTGTTTGGACCACAGGGAGGGAAGTCTTCTGATTTTATCCAATGAGAACAAACAGTTTGCCAATAGCTTTTGGCTATCTCGATGTGCAAGTAAGCACACTGTTGCCCCTGGCCAGATCGATGTTTCTCGATTAGGCTGCCTGGGCCAAAAGGATTGCAGCAACTTTCCTATTCGTCAGCTACCGAGAGCCATTCTCATTTAACACATGGTCACATAAATATGCAGAAACACACTTGCAGGCGCGCACACACATGCTTAAACATAAAAAGACATAGTGATGTCACAGACATCAGCAACACACAGACGTCATTCGTCCTGTGGCATTTAGCACAAACGTCAAATAGTGTAGGCCCCTGCTAAAAATCAATGGGCATTTGCAACAATCAATGGCTGGGTTCCTATGAGAACTAATTAGAAAGGCAAACATGCAGTGCCGCCTTCTTCCTCCCCTCTGCCTACCACTGTGAGTTCAAAACTAAGTGCTTCCCCACTGCACGGTCAAAACAGAGTTTAATACAGCAGTGATACTTCTGGGGACAGAGCAAATAAAACAGATAAATGTATTTGTAATAAGTTATTGTTGATAAAACATGAAAACGAAAAGAAAGGCTATGTTGTTTTTATTGGAGTTTTTATTACCATAAATCTTCTCAATAGTGTGTGTTAAAAAAATTTCAGAGACATAATTACAAAATTACTTGGTTGGACTTCTGGTCTAGTTCCTAGCAGAGCATTCAGTCCACTATTTATAAAAGGTCTATGAGCCCTGAGTGCAGCCTGAAGTCCTCACAGATCCTCTTTCAAGCATTTCAAAAAACAAAGGCATTCTTGTTTTATAGCTTTTAGGTTTTCGGATGACCTTTAGAAGATGATCAGCAAACCTTGCCAGCGTTTTCATCCATTCTGCTACTTTTGAAACTTCTACTCTGACAGACATTGAATAAGCCAGTACAGACAGAGTCGGATGGATGGACTCATACATATCTGCTCACCTTAATTTCTCCTCCTACATGTTTGCAACCTGCTTTCACCCTTTGAATGATTTGGTCTTCTTGTCTGAATAATTAGTCTGAGTTAATCTGGATCAGTTAGTGACACTAATAATAAGTAATCTCATTTTCTTTTTAGAGCCTGCAGTGTGAAACAGGATGTTGTATCCATTATTATCAGTGTGAAGTAGGTGGATTGTTAGATAACTGTTCAGTTTTACAATGTTGAGAGGAAAGGTTTCTACTTCCTGAATAAGGCAAAATTGGAATTTTTTGTCGACATGTCTCCTATATCTATTTCCCTATTAAATCTCTATCCTGTCTAACTCCAAACAATTTACATACCTGCCTGTCTACCAACCTATCAACCTATCCCTCTGAGTGTATTGCTGTACAGCAAATAGTACAGAGACACACACAGACACACTTTAATGACATGAAAAGAAAAATATGCTGCAAGGCAAATCAGGCGATGTAGAGTCCTCACTTTATACTTGGTTTGCTAATTCTTGACAACTCTGAGATGGCTTGTCTGCCCCGGGCCATCTCTGCAGCTAAGGAGCGGGCTGTACATTTTGTTTCTGTTTGAGGAGCAGAAGAAACGTGTTTGTCAGAGAGTATATTTGGATATACTTGGACCAAAATCAGCCTGATGAAAACTGGGAGGCCGAGTTGATGAACAAGTGAGATTATTAAAGAATCTAATGATTGATTAAAATGAATCTGCTGAAGGAGCTGGGTGACACAAAAATTAAGTACTGACGATTTTTATACTGTTGCGAAAGTGCAAAGTTAATATATTACTTCACTGGAGTCAGCTACACTGTAAAGCTATTGCATGAAGAGTAATGGTGTCTCTACATCATTGAGATATGTAGCTCACAGTGACTGGAACAGCTCCTCTGTGCTCCGATGTTAATGTAGCTAAAGGGGGTATCCAGGGACACAGAGAAATAGCAAATGGTCTTATCTAAAAAAAAAAAAAAATGTCAAGCTGGACTTCATACAGGAAACCCAAGATGTGATAATGTTAATGGGTTGCGAGAACATTAAAGACCAACAAAAAGAAGGTATGCAGCAGCTTCAATCAAAGGATCATTAATATGCGCATGGAAAAGCAAACAGACTGATTGTTGTTTCATGTCTTTGAGTCATTTCAGGTGTCGTGCTGAGTTGTTTTTCATTGCTGTGTGAATACATTTTTGCACACTTTGCACGCACTGTCATACATAAAGAAAGGGATACTGCGGTTTACTGAGGAAAGGAGTAAACATTGC
This sequence comes from Centropyge bicolor, assembly GCA_037975185.1. NCBI lineage: Eukaryota > Metazoa > Chordata > Actinopteri > Pomacanthidae > Centropyge > Centropyge bicolor. Next base: position 894,444 of record JBBMOC010000023.1, on the reverse strand, counting down.
ACACACAAACACACACACACACACACAAACTGTATACATGCCCAAAGGTATGCTGCCTTGGCATGCACCTGAAAATGCCACTCACCCTGAGAGCACCTAAGCTGATCCTTTTTAGTGTTGGTCTTCTGGGTTGCAGCTGTCAACAGAGAGGAGAGAGGTTTTAGATGTTTTAAACATGTCAAGTTTTTTGTCCCTGTTTTGGTATTTTTTCAAAATTCAGGAGGTACACTCAGAGAGAGCAGGGACACTAAATAATCAAACCACACTTTATTTCCTGCCAAAAATACACCAGGACATTTGCACAAAGATTTAAAATAAGGGACAAAAGAAGATCAGATAGAAAAAGCCCCAGTGACTCAAACTTTTGGGTCTTTTATCAAAAGTTACTAGTACTGACATTTGTTCAATTCCAATAATCTCACTCAGTGTCTTTTTCTATCAAGACATCCTGTAACAGTAATAATAAAGATGCTGAAGATCCATTTTAAATGCATTTCACTGTTGCAACCATAACACTCTGTGCTGCGTTCTCACTCTAAAGTAATACTGGTGTGTATCACAACATTTCAAGCACGTACTATACACAAACATGTGTTAATTTGCATTTATAATGGTTCTGAAGGACACTAAAAATGACACTCATTTTACACTTGAGACATGAGCAAGCACTAGATTCAGATTCTTGATAGAGGCAGGCGCGCGCGTGTGTGTAGGTGTGTGTGTGAGCTAGCATCACAGGACACGACCTTTCCCGTTGCATAAGGCACTCGTCTTATGAGCTCCTCTCAACATCCTAATTAGGCTGCCACATTGTTCCAGCACTCAGGCTTACAATCAGTGTTTGGTTGAGTTCAAGTGTTTATTAAAACTAGGTTTAAAACACCTGTGTCACATACTCTACGTAGGCATGTACATAAGCACACACACACACACACACACAGAGAGAGAGAGCTGGAGGTGCAATTAGAGTGTTTCAGACTGAGCCTGGGTTCACAATGTAAAACTCCATACTCTGATTCACTCGGCTTCTCATTCAGCATGTAACGTAAAATGGAATGATTGTACTTGTTCATAAATTTATGGCTTTGCCTCAGTGTATTTGCAAGGTCAGACTAGAGTGTGAATTAAACATTTGTTTATCCATTATAAAATACTAAAAAAACAGCTATATAAACAAAGACATACAAATAAACAAGCTGCAACTGAACTGAATATTCACAAGGGCAGACAGAGAGAGAGAGAGAGAGAGAGAGAGAGAGACTCTTTGGTGCTTTAGGAAAGGGTAATTTCACATTAAGGCAAGAATAAAAAAAATAATTCACATCTAGGTCAGCGGGATGGCATATATTTTAGATTAATGGTGCACTGGCATTCAGAGTTTTTTTTAGGAAAAGAATACAGGTATGTTACAGTTGTGAATAACTGGATCCAAATTGCAATAGACAGCATGTTAAGGCAGCACAGAAGGAGTTCAATATTGAGCGCATCTGATTTCCTCAAAAGTAGAATCTCACCAGAAGAACATGTCCAAGACAGAAAAATGAAAAAAAGCTGAAGAGAAGCCAAAGTTGAGGGCCAGACTGCTTGTTTAGAAACAGCTTACAGTTGTTGAGCGTTGTCGCTGCACTAAGGTGTCCTGTTGAGAGAGTTTACAAAGCCAACTAGTTTACTCAGCTGAAACTTGTCACTACCAAGGCTAACTCAGTCAGAGGGACGAATCCACAGAATCAATCTGAAACAAGCAACATACATTGTCAAGACGTAGAATAAGACTCTATACAATTAAAAGCATAAGCTATATGGTACCTGTGTGTACCTGTCCTTGCATTTGCACTTGTGTGTATATCTATTCTATATGCATATAGTTATTAACGTGGAAAGTTGTTTTTTTTATGGTTTATCAGACTAAGTGCCATCTATTCTTGTGCTGCATTCAAGATGGCACTGTGCCCAGCGAATCTGTTAGTGAATGTCCCTGTGCCGATGCTTTGTTTGGTTACAAAAGATAAAGAAGAGTCTCTAAAATGACTCAGGGAGACAAAGAAATAACTAAGGGAATTTACAGATGGTGATTATGAATTATAAATTCCATTACACAGAGAGAGAGAGGGGGAATACGTGACAGTGCTGACATACATCCAGACACATCTGCTGTCGCAGCAGACAGTATCTTTGATGAGAGTGATGTGTATGTGTGTGTGTCTGTGTGGTGAAGGGGGATTATTATATTCACAGCTTTCAATTTATCACTCATTCATTCCTGGGGACATCCAACAGCTTGGAGGAGAGAGTGACAGAATAAGAAAAGGGAGATGAGAGAAGCACAAGAGTGTGGGAGGTGAGACAAAGACAAAAATCAAAGATACAACCCTGATTCCAAAAAAGTGGGGACGCTGTGTAAAACATAAAAATAACCTCTTATAATATAATGAACGTTTTGCCTCATCAACTTCATTGATTTTAATTGACAGTTGTAAAAACGATATAACTACATGGGCTCTGGAACACTTACAAAACTGTTTGTCTGCAAATTATTGCATTCTGTCTTTATTTACTTTTTACACAGCGTCCCACCTTTTTTGGAATCAGGGCTGTGAAAAAAGAGAAGACGGTTTGCGATGGATGATTTTCACACCATCCAAATCCCTGAAAAGAGAAAAACACAGTGACCTTCCTGCACCCAGAATCATACGACAGCCCTCCTTTGGCTCCTCACCACCATTAAAATCTGGCACTGGAAGCAGACAGCAGCTGCTGTATGTGTCACACTTTACACATGTACTCAGTGTGTTTGATAGCTGCCAAAATCGCTGCTAAGTATGGCCTTGCACACCCACACAAACACACAGTTCAAGTCACACTTCGCCTATACTTGGCGCTATGTGTGTACAGAAGAAGTCTGCAGCAATATGAACAAAAGAAGTTCAGATCAGTCACTTCCTTAAGCATTTCTTAAAATGTACAATTGTGAGAAAATTAAAGGACTGATTCGTTTTTATAAAGTGAGCACAATTAGTATCACATACTGTACATAGGCATTTCTTTTTATAACTGATGTAAGAGCTCAAAAAATAGACATAAAAATTAGGTTATGGTTACTACTATAAAAGTACTATCAAATATACACAAAAAAACTTTAATCCAAACTTTTCCATGATGGATACATTTGAAATCATCTAAATAACCAATTTGCATTTAATTACATAAAAGCTATGTTCAATTCATTATATCATAATTTGCAATCATCCTCTCAGTGAAGACATGGGCTCACACTGGACCAGTTTAAATGAGAAATGCTAGAAAAATCTACCTTCTCTGGTGGATGGATTCATTACTGCTGTTACCCTGATCATTCACACTGAAGCGCACAGGGACTAAGACGTAATTGCCAATTCTGAAAGGGAACTGATTGTGAATGATACAACTATTGAATCAAATGGCAAGTAATGAGTATCGTATTACTGTTTTTGTCAGAAATAAGCCAGACATTGATTGTGTTAGGGTAAGGAGTGCACCCCATACGGCAATATGTTACAGCTTATGGTCTAATATGGTGGGAAGTTTTAGGGCTGCTTATTATTCTGCAGATCAATGACTTAAAAGCTGAAACAGAAGCAACTGCACTTGAAGGTTTGAACTTTCCCCATTAATTTTCACTTTTGGTAGCATTTAAAGTACAAGTCAAATGCCAAAAAAGTTGGGATCTTGTGTAAAAAAGAATCCAATCATTTGCAAGCACAGCATGTTTACCAACAGTTTCTAAGTTCTAGTTCCTAAGTCCATGTCGTAATCTCCTTTATACAACCATGTGTTTGACAAAGTGGTGAACCTCTCTCCATCCTTGCTTGTGAACGACTGAGTCTTTCACCATCACCTGTTACCGATGAACCTGTTCACCTGTGGAATAATCCAAACAGGTGTTTTTGGATCAGTCCACAACTTTCACAGTCTTTTGTTGCTCCTGTTCCAACTTGTTTGAAACATGTTGCTGCCATCAAATTCAGCATAAGCAGTTATTTACAAAAATCAATGAAGTTGATGAGGTCAAACATGAAATATATTGTCTTTGTACTGTTTTCAATACAGTACATGTCAAAAAGTGTTTGTGTTCAGGTGCATTCTGTTTAATTTATGTTTACAGTGCGTTGGAATTGAGATTCTACCAACAAATTGGCATGGTTTTCAATTTTAATGAAAAAACTAAATAACAAGCTCTGCAGAATGCCATAACTTGTTACAGTTGTTTTCATTCATCTTTCTGTTTGCTAACTCATCGCCTCGGCCTCTCACAAAGTGCAGCTGAAATGTCACAAGAGCTGAAAATATTGCACTGTGCATATTTCCCTGGCCAGCTCTAGACCTTCTGTCAGACGACAAACTTCTCAGCTATTTGTCCTCATTACAGAACAGCCTCCGACTGCCCACCTTAATTCCCCCGCCCGTCCCTCTGGGGGCTCTTTTCCACCCCCTGCCTGGCATGAGTCATTTTTACGACCGCCACTTTGGCCCCCATCGGCCCAGGCCGCCTCCGCTTTAAACCCAGCTAGGCGAGTAAATCTGCCAGCTTTAATTAAAATAGCTTCTTTTGTAACACTTTCTCTCCCTCCGTCCTCTTGTCCCTGATGACATAATGGTGCTGGGAACTTCCCTCTGCAGTGCTGACTCAAAAGGACTGACCCTTGGAAAAATGGAGGTGTGTAGCATTATTTTATGATGAGCTGGCAGGAAATAAGCCACATCTCATCCTATCTCCTCATCTTCTTACTTTGACCTGGTTTCCTGAGTCAAAAGATAATTATGAAGGTTGTAAGTAGAGTGATAAAATAAGAAGAGTCTATATAATAAAAAAAAAATGCAACAGAAATCAATGAGCAAAAAAACTTCTATCATGGTTTAATTTACAGTGGGGAACTTTTAAATGAGGCAAAGTTTCTTAGAGTGTGGATTTGCACGCACGCAACACAACAATGTTGACCTTGCTGTCTTTCAAGGTCAGCCTTTCTTGGAGAAATAACGATTTGTGAAGCTGAATCAATAAGACTCATTCAAGCCGTTTTCCTACAATATTGTTCAGGGACTAACTTTGGTGCCATTGATTAGCTGATTTATAGCTTGCATCTGTTCTGGGCTCGCAGTGAATCTAAGAACTGCTCATTACAGGAGAAGAGAAGAGAAGAGAAGAGAAGAGAAGAGAAGAGAAGAGACAAACAGTAAGTCTTAAACGTATTAGACAAATTTTATAATGTATCCAAAATACCAAATATGCTGAAAAAGCTTCCTACAGTTTTTTCAGTTTTCAGTAAAGTAGAAACGTCTCTGTGAGAACAAGAAAAATGACATTTAAAGTAAAAAGAACAGCTCTGGCTTGTTAGGCCATTTTGTCATAGTGGCCATGGTTTAGAACTGCAGGTCACATGACAGACAAAATTACTTTTTGTATTACCAGACCTTGACATCTCAAAGGGACGTATTGGTTAATTATTTTGAATGCAGGGAGCCAGTGTGCTCATACTTTCTGGGCCCAAAAACACAGAAGCAGGTGGAAGCCTGAAAAACTTCAGTGTCATATGCACACAGTCAGCAGCCTACATGGAAATGAATGAGGAACCAACACTACACATACTTCTTTTTATACATTCATGTATTGTGGCAATGGAGTGGACCTCATGAAAGTACGACCACTTCTTACACAATCTAGGGTCATGTGTGAATAAACAACCTCATCTACCACCATCCACTCTCTTCCTCTGTTCCTACACTGTTCTCTCCTCTCTTGGCTCTACCTCTGCTTCTTCCCTATTTTCTCTCTGCTTCTGTCTTCCACACATAAAACAGGCACTAGCTGCACTAATACACCGCCCTCCCTCTTCCTTCTTTCTTTTCTTCTCCTCTCGTATTTCCTCTCCTTTCTTATCTGCACCCCTGAAGGGGTTGTCTGTCTCCTAACCAGCTGAAGCAAGGCTTCCGCTGGTCTGCGCCTGGCCCCTATTATCAGAGCATGACAAGGAGCTGCAGTGTCAACTTGTCAGACTAATAAACATCCTTTATGGCACCCGCCTGGGTGTATTTGGAGGGGAGTCAGCCAGCCACCAAGCAGTGGACCATTGATTTCAGGGATGGCCCACAGTGCTGACACTTCCACCCGTCTATTATGCGGCGGACAGGCTGCAATTGTTTTGCCATGCACAGCCATACTTATGACACTCATACTCCTGGAGGCTTTACGTTTAGTTTGAGACATGGTTATAAAGGGAAAGGCAGAAAGAGAATTGAAGAAGCCTTCAAAACAGGTCAAGAACAAGGCAGCAACTAATTAACAATTATGTTTATTATCAATTAATCTGCCTATTATTTTCGAGATTAATCAATCATTTAGTCCATAAAATGCCCAACATTGTGGAACCAGCAATGTTTGGCATTTTTGCCTGAAAAATGACTGAAACAAAAATGTATCATTTTTGATTTTCTTTCAATTAATTAACCAACTAATCGTTGCAGCTCTCGTCAACCACTCGGGGAAGCAGTACATTTCATCACAGACAGCCTTTTCAGACCTTTACATAAGAGTTTTTATAAGCTTTGTTTTGCAGGTCGAGGTCAAAAAGGCTTTCATATTTTCTTTTTCTCCCCAATCTAATTCTCTCTTCTTTTCAGAGCAGGAAAGGTGAGGGGTCACACAGCAGTTGAAAAAGCCTCTTACAATAGCAATCACACTCTTTTTTCTTCCTGCAGCTCTTCAGCCATCCTGAGTAGATGACAACATTAACTGGTCCAAGACCAAACTGAAAGGGACAAGAGGATGAGAGAAAGACGCATGAGAGAGAATCCACCACGTTGAAAATAACTGGATCACTTGTTCAGCACCATGGACAGCAACATTTGTTGACTACCAAAGAGGAAAAAAGACAAGAATTGGAGCCAAAATCTAAATGTGCCTCTTTAACCTTTGTCCACTAGCATGTTATAAATATTCATAACAGATGGGCAGGCAGATATGTCATCTTATCAGGCATAGGCTCAGACTGAATGTTCATTAATAGAAAACATAGGTGCAGAAAATCATAAAATATTGGTCTAGTAGTTCACATAGCACAGACCAGACACGTGCTGTTTTGTTTTAGTCAGTAGTTGTTTCCAACATTCAAAAAAAGATGTGAAACCCTTTTGTAGAGCCTTTGGTCTTTTTCCTGTTATTGCTTTTGACAGAAAAAAAAACCCCTCTCAGCTGAAAACATGATGCACTGCGAGGGTAGTGCCTGAATTTATTGAATGTGCACAGAACTTGTTTATCGATCTGTGATCAGTGACGAAAAGGTCACCTTAGCCATTTCAGCTGTAACAACCTGAATGACAAAAGAAATTGTATATCACATGTACTGTGTCTCCAAGACGGTTTGATAAATGCGACTTGTGAAGAAAGGCTATTAGGAGCAGGGTGAGCTACTTGGTTTTATCAACGACCTATCAGGTACAAGTGAGCAGAGGTCACACTCAGTCTAATGCAGCTTTGATTGTATTTGCTGTCTTTTGAACTGGCCTTCTGTCACGATACAATGTGATCAGCAATGCTGGAAAAAAGCATTACAGGGCTTTGTGAAGCAATGGCAGTACAGCAGGCAAACCCACCAACCCGTAAAACTGTCAGAGCGACCTTCACTTACCCTCAGTATTGATGGTCCAATCATATAGAGAATATGAATTAGTACCTTCAGGGATTTCTTAAAATGGGGCATAATTCTTGGATATGTCTAAAGAAAGAAGAATAAATCATGTTGTGACTTTATAGCATCGCCCAGAGAGCCAGAGAAGATGAATTTCAAAAACATGTTTTCCTCACTCCTCCCAACTGTATAAGATGCTGTGGTCAGAATAGTTATTAGAACATCGATTTGACCGACTACAAACGCCGAACACATAAAAAGCGAATATGTCTTGTCTGTATGTGGATAGAACATTTCAGAATATAAATTTTGATGTTGAATTGCTGGTCAGCATCTGAAGCATTCATCTTGTATATCCAGGGCTTGGCTTAAAAACTGGGCTCCTCTGAGAAAAGCACAACAACTGCTTTACACCATATTTCACAAATCTTTTTTTCAGCTCTGCGACCGCTGAATCATCTCGCTCTCCCTGCCCCCGTGTTAAGCCATGCTTATTCCACATCTTTGTTTTTGCTAAAAATCAGCCAAAAAGGGTAAAACACCACATTAATTTTATTTTTTTAATTAAATGACTGACCACAAACTTCTTTAAACACACTAAATTATGTCAAATATATCACAGAATGTCATTCATTCACCTCTCTTTAATAATCTTTTTCAATTTGTGCATTAAAAAATTCAAAATTCAATAAGAAAATGCAAAACATTGCAAAGGACATTTTACGCTTGGCTGCAGAGGAAAAGTTGGTGTATTGAGGAAAGCAAAATGCGACTAAGTGCTAAGTAAAGAGAAAAAACCATGACATACACAACGCAATGTCACTCATCACTGCAGAGACAAAAGATGGTAGCATACCAACATCACATATGTATGAACCAGTGAGACTGTAACATTCCTCAAACTAATACATGAAACAAACATATGTGCAATATTTGCATCACATTTCCCACACAGTTTTCCATTTTGTGAAATTCGACTGGTGGTCTTTAAATTCCATCATCTCATTCCACCATCTTCTTCTGCAATGGCTAAATGATACATAACAGCTTCAAACAACTCCCATATATATATAATATTTCTATGTTAAAATTGCAAATAGGAAATCTAAGAATTTAAAATTCAGAGTCAGAGTCAAAAAAGTAAAATCCAAACACATTTTCACCAAGAAGTCATTTTTCATTAGATTATGTGTCCTGCACTGTATGAAAGCTTTATAAAAACACTGCCGGTGGCTATGCTCTCTCTCCCTCTTTGTTCAGCTTTCTATTCAAAGTCTTTAGTTGTTCCCACTATAAATAGATGTCAGTGTCCATTACTGTTTCTGGACTCCTAAAAGACCCTGTTGTACTTTCCAAGCTCTCTCTGCCCATCACTATCTCTGCTTTCAGACAGTGGATGTACCCAATGCACTACAATAATTTATCACAATATTATTCTGACTTTGCTGTGTCCCATCATCACAAATGTGTTTGCAAAATTGTGGGCAGGAATGTACAGTAAGTAAGCAATTTGTATTTAATGGGGTAAAACATGCAAAGCCACCATTATGCTCCTTTAGGATTTTGTAAAAGTCGGTGAGCATGAAAAATAAATGGCGCTCTTTTTGTTGGCAAAAATTACTGTAGGGTTGCTACATCCATTATCTGTGTTATCAGCTCATCACAAACACAACCAAGAGAAACAGTGATATTTTTTATACCACTATCATCTGTTGATTAACTCATACATTGACTAATAGTTTAAATTCCAATGACTGCATGCATTTGCATTTTCTATTTGCAAACAAGGGCATTTCTATAAACTGATAAATACAGCTGTTTGGTTAAACCTACATTTAAAAAAGAGAAATCTCCAAAATATAAATTGAACTCACGTCTTAATATTTGACCATTATGTCTTATATTCTGCCGGCTAAATTTAAATGCTCATTAAAATGTAACACCCTTTAAACTGTTTTAGAAAAGGTACTACTGCATATATGAGCAATGGATCAGAGAATAGCTTAAGACTCAGAGATGTATTTGGGAACATTTACATAAGTTTTATTGCATTAGAAAAGTGATGTACGCAAAGAGCTGAAAAAAGTCAACAGAGATTTGGCTCTTTTCTCTCTTTTCATTTTATATATTTATGTTTTGGGAAGGAAGAGTGACTGATGTTTCTGCTTTGTATTATAGCATTGCAAAGGGACAGCAAGCAATGAGCCTGGCACATGGCACAGTACGACTCGGAACCATGATTCATCTCCTGCACGAAGGGGATCTCTTATGACTTATATAATGAGCTTTAAAGCTATTATAAAAGAAAACATCAGGCTATGACCACAATGAACTTATGCTAAAGTGTTTTTTGGAGAATAAGAAAAAGGGGGAATGGGTGAAAAGGAAATCCTGAAAGGCTTTTGTGGGCTGCCGTGCATATTCCTCCCGTAATTGAATGATTCTGAATATGTTGGTGCATTACCTCTGATTATAAGGCACATGGACTGAATATAAATTGGTAAATACAACACGGAAGTCAGAAACTACGGACATGCATTGCTTGTCACGACACAAATGTGGGAGCAGTGAGAAGATTGCACACACACACACACACACAAATAATCATCATGTAAATGTTTTGTGTACAGTAAATCTGTATTTTGACAGCGTTGTCAGACTCTGCATTTTGAGTGTGACAGTTTGGTAATCATAGTGACAGGGGCAGGATATTGGATTTAACTGAAATGCATATTAAATGTCATATTCACCTATCCAGTAGTAACCCTTCTCATTTTAACCCTTCTTCTCATTTAACGAGTGACATAGAAACACGCACACACTTGCATGCACACACATACGTGCACACCGTGCCAGTGAGCCCGCCATGAGTGCAGAGATGCTTCCTTGCTCATCAACTCAGAGCTGAAACACTGAATTGCTGTCAAGAAAAGGCAAGATTTTATCATTTCTACCAGACATACAGCAGCACAGCAGAAACGAAGAGTGTATTTTTGTATAATACAAAAACACAATCTCTGTATTTCATGACTTTCTCCAAAATCCAGATGTGCCCCACTTACACTTTTTATAACCTCTATTTGTTATGCAGAAGTGCGGCACTGACTCCACTGATCCTCCGCAGCAAGATCTCCCATCACAGCCCACAATCTGTCAGAGTGGCCCTTGGGTTTCTGGTCTCATTCCTGATCAAGGTCCTTAAAGCCTAAGAGAAACTGCTACTTTGGACCCTTAAGCCTACGGAGCATCAACACAATAATGACATAAATGTGTATGTATGTATTTAGAATTGAGAATTACAATCACAAAAAGCATAAAAGAGCCAAAAGGGTGCCACCTTTGAGTCATTGTGAGTTAATATGTAGGAAGTTTGGACCAAAAGGCAGTACATTTTTTTACTAAAGTATAAAAGTGACAGTGACTAATTCTTTAAGTGGGTGACATATTTTCACTGGGATGCAGACAATTTATCATATATTTGTCAGGCATATGTTTAGAGCTTTTGGGGTTCCTTTCTATAAAGGTTGAGTCCTCACTGACCGGCAATCTATCATCTAGTCAGCTGTTTAAAAAAGGGGCCCAGATGTATATCCGCTTTAAATTTACAAAAGCTTGATGAATGGCTCTTTTGACTTTGTTTAACTACAGTTTCATTGATCTGAACTGTTGATTTATTGATTGACAGCATGATTAATGAGCATACGGGTATAAACTCTGGCTCTTGTTGAGGACAGACTTGCAAATGCTGTGAGACATTGCCCCGTATCTTAAAACCTTTTCAGACATTCATGAACAGAAATTTGCTTCTATATCACAGCCATCAACAAATAACCATCCCAGAGTTGCTGAAGACAGAATTTGAAAAGTACAGTCACTTGTTCTAAGTTTGTGCAATCAATCACTTTGTCAGAGAAAGTGGCAAGATGCCACTTTAATCAAGGGCTGGATATTTCATTTGGAGCCATACGCTTCACATCCTGTCCTGACAGGGCCGAAAAATTAGATGACCGAATCCTGAAGCTGTTCCATTGACAGTGATTAAGAAATTCTCTGTTGACATGCTGACAGCAGGTCAATTTTATGACCAATATGGGCAAATATACTGAGTGTGAACGAAATGCAGTTTGTCTTGAATTCAATGTCAGAGAGCAGCTTCCTAGCTCCATTTATTTTCTAATGTCTAGCTGATTTTTTTTGTTTGGTACAAGGACACTGCGGTCACAAAATTGGACCCAATTCATCCATTAAGACCACCACGCACATCATATGATTCACACGACATTATTTCAAAAGGCCCATTAAATCACCCACACACATCTGGCTCAAACCGCCCACCAAAAAGACAAGAGGAAACACTGCAGGGCAACACGGACTCTGGCCACACGTGGATCCTCTGAGAGCAACACAAGATCAATGAGAGATTTTTTTTTTTTTAAACAGCAGGGTTGTCCTCCAGCCAGGGGAAGAAATGATCTATGTAGATCTCATTAGCCCCCTATGATGACAGACGTACGACCAAATGATTAATGGCCTGCTGGAGAAACAGGAGAATTATTGACGTGACCTTTAGGGATGCCTCAGTTCAGGAGAGAACGGACCGACATGTCTACTACTGAAATGATCTACTTTGACATTTCCATCTTTTTCTCTTTTGCCTCACCCTCCTCTCTCTTCCTCTCTCGCCCTCTCTCTCTATCTTGAAAGCAGTCCAGGAAACCCATAACACATTATAGTCCGCCCTGGTCATTTTTTGTATTTTAGACGAATATGCAGTAAAATTGCTCAGAGTTCTGACATTCTGTGCAAGAATTGACATTCTTCTGTTCGTATTAATGTGTTCCCTCTGTTTTATTCTATATTCATATAGTCTATAAAAGTGCTAAATTCACCTTTAATGAAAGTGCGGTTAAATCGTCATCTGCCAATTCAATTTTATGGACACATCCTTTGCGAGGGGAAAAAAAAGTGAAAGTCAATAACAGTAGACAGTGTCATCTCAGATGATGAGGTTTTAATGATGGGGAGCCATCCAGTCACCTTTCCACAACCCCCAGAGATAAAGGACCACCGACGGCAAGCAGAAACGTTGAAGGAATTAATTCAACATTTTGTGTGTGTGTGTGTGTGTGTGTGTGTGTGTGTCCACGGTGGAAGCAGTGAAGTGCGGGCAGGTGATGTAGATAAGAAGCCAAAAACGAAAGAAAGGAGGAGAGGTGTATGAAGAGGAAGCAAAGGGAAAAGGGAGGACACAAGAAGACAATCTGTGAGCTGTCTTTTCAGTATATTTCTATTGTGTATATGAAGGAATGGTTGTACCACACAGGGCGCGGTGCATTGAGGGAGGGATAATGAAAGGGACAAAGAGATAGAGAGGGTATGGAAAGGTGGAGGGAGGGAGGTGGAGGAGTAGGTATGAAAATAGAAAAATGCCGGGTAAAATGACAAGCGTGGAGGGGAGGAAAGAGACAGATGGCAGATAGAAGGGGCAAAAGACTGGGAAAGATGAAGATGAGGAAATGGCAAGCAGCATTAATGAAGGAGGAGTGGAGGGTGGGGATGCTCAACGATCGGAGCCGTTACAAGCCCTCGCACTTAATTGGTTTGAACGAACACAGATGTTTGCATTCTGCCTTAGGTCCATGCTTACCTCCCCACTTTCTTAGCCTCCTCTGGTGGTCCTGATCATAATCGATCAGGGAAGCTGCTTCCTGATTCATCTAGATCACTCTGAACATGCTGACCTGCCAGCCTCAAGTGGACGGACTCAAGAGCACCAGGGTCATTGATTTGACTTTCTCCGTAGGAGGTGCACAAAGTATTTGTTAACAAGTCAATGTGCAAAAGACACACACACACACACACACACACACACACACACACACACACACACACACACACACACACACAAATAAGCAAGCATAAACAAATGTTTTCTATGTTTTATCAATGCAAAAATATGCGCCTTCTGTTGAATTTAAATTTTTTTTTTCCATTTTCCACATACTGTGTGTGTATGTGTGTGTGCATACACAATACATGATCAATAAATGAATTAATATTAAAATTGCAAGGTGAATCTTAATTCGGTTACCTTAATGTAAAAATGCAGCGGATTTTAAAAGGCTGTTTTTGCTTCCACCAGTTCGAGGCTTTGTCTTCATTAATATTTAGCCATATCTGCTTACCACAGCTCTCATGCAAAGGCTTTGATCATGCAGCACCACTTAACAAGGGAGGAAATGTCAAGGTTACAGGGAAAAGGTCTTGGACAAGCAGATTATAGGAGCAGCATATCAAGGGTTTGGATCAAATTTTGCTCCACCTCTCAGCACAACGGTTAAAAAATTAATAAAACAGTGAAAGAAAGGATGGCATTAAATAAAGAACAGTGTCCACACCTCAGCAGGAACATTGTCCAGAATCCAAACTAGCCAGAGAGGATAATTGAAACTGTGAAAGATTATTAACTGTGGTGAATGTTAAAAACAGGTCCTTGCTCAGAACAGCTCAAAATATGCAACTTTTTAAAGACTGTCCTATTTTAAATGCAGACTTAATAGGGTACAGTCGTGATGAGACTGTGGATGTACTGGTTCTGCTATTATACAATATATTTAAAGAACAGCATGGACTATTATAATACTGCAAGTTAAAATCACTCTTCCAAAATCAAATACATAGTGTGCTCATCAATTTATCTCTTAAAAGAACCAAACTGTTTTAGACCATTACCTTCAAATTGAGCATACTTTATATTGTTGTTAACAATGTTCAGAGGTTTTTTGATTGATTCCCTACCTTCCAGGCAGCCACTGGTTTTATTGTATTTCAGTATGTTCTGAAAACAACTCGCACATTTTTCTGTCCTGCAGCTTCTAGCAAGGATAAATTAAAAAAAAAAAAAAAAAAAAACAACGAATCACCTTGGTGATGCATTCAAGGACATTGGGAAAAATGGACAGCCTTTAAAAAGCACTGCATTAATAACAGGTTTGTTGTAAACTCAAACACAAAGAACTTTTAAAGGATATTGTGAATTTTGTTTGCTTTTCCACTGAAATGAGCTGTTCAGCAGACAATTCTCAGTTAATGGGCTGATGTTTTAAACATGTAAAAACACAACAGTAAAAACCCACTCAAATTTTGGAAAATTGAGGTTCAATTTATCCACAAAAACTGCTAAATCCAAAACAGCTGGATATAAATGTTTCTCTGTGAATAATGTATTAAAATTCTCAAGAAGTCCTTCAGAATAACAAATAATAAAGCTTAAAGATTTTGATAAAGAGATGACAATATGATAAAAGCCATTTATCGTATCTAGCTTTGCCAGGACTTACTTTGATTTATTATAAGGTTGTTAACTTTATTTGAAAAGTATTTTTATAAAGCTATTGTCATGTCCAGTCTCCCAGCAGCCATCATCTATATTGACAAGCAATACAGGAGTGATATGTATCACCCTTCAATATAATGGGAGGCCCGGGGCTCAGTGGTGTGCTCTGCCAGCTTGGACACGCATCATAATATTTCTGGTGGAGAGAAATTGAGTGTAGGTCCCAGCTGTGTCATATCAACATATCGGTCTTTCCATCCATCTTCCTCTCTCTCTTTCATTCACCATTAAATAGAGATGCCACTGAAGCCATACTACAACAAAGCATGGAGGGCTTGGTTTCATCCGCTCCGACCTGAAGAGTGCAGCTTGATGCAGCGAGGGCTTTCATTTTTGAAATGGCTCTAAGAGCAAGTGTTAGTGTAGATACGCTGTCAGGCCTTTGAAAAGAGCTGAGATAATTTCAGACGTGCTGGTTAGTTTTGTGCTCCCAGTAGTCTTTAATCAAAGCTTCGCTGTATGTCAATACTTCTTTGAGATGGTTATTTATTTTTTCATATTTCTTTCATCTTTTTGTTTACATTTGTTATGACTCACTAGAAGCGCGGTGCCTCAGGAGGTTAAGGGCTTTATGAGAGAAGATTCCGATCTTTTGCCGATGACAGGTACCCACAAGAAATAAAGTCATATAGGGTGAGAAGTGCAACAGAAAGATCCCTCCTCCACAAAATCCAATAACCAGGGAAAGTAATGCAAGACAAACAACAAAAACAGGCCAGCCCAGTCGATGCCTTCAGATGAAAAAGCATCCACTTTTAAAGAGAATTACTCCACTGAATAGATGGTGTATGAATATGTCCATCTAACAATTTCATGGTCAGCAAGATAAGTCAGGCTACAGTGTGTTGTGATTACACTAAAACAAGGGAATGTTAATACAAGGGAATGTTGGGAAAAATGTCAATATCTTGTTGTTGGGACCGATTTTAAGTGAACACTACCACTGCTAACAACGTACAATGAACCTCTGTGACAAATACACTGCATTTCCAGTGGCTGCCTTTTACAGCCCTTTAAAAGCGACAGTTAAATGCTGTTAATGGAAGCGGCAGCATCACAAAATGTTCAGTTTACATTAGCAGTCGTGCTTTTAGCAAACAGAGAGGCTTCGACCAATGAGATAAAATTGACATACAAGCACACATCATTTCCTGTGAATTTCTGAAACACTGAAAACCACAACACAAAAACAGAATGCTTGTAAAGTTATGGCTATTTTTTAAAATGTCAGCAATGAATCAAAAATGTAGTTTGATACAGTGAAAATGTGAAAGGACTTGAATGAGGTTCTCGATAATCTGTGTTGCAACTGAACAAAATCTCATTATGTAAATACAGCCTTTTATGTCTCTTTATTGATTGCTTGCTATGACAAACACCTGATAAATAAATGGACATTGGGTCGAAGGAGCTGATAAATGACTCATCTTTTTTCCCCTGAAAGGTCAGAGCTCTTATTATTTACAACATTGGATCTTTGTCATGGCTCAGTGACACTGACCTTGCAAGGGCCCCATGTTCCTCCGTCTGCCTATAAATGTGAGTGTACAGGTCTTCATTTTCTCTACACACTCTCATAGTGCAGCTTCACAACACACACATAAACCTCGCACCTATGCCTGCACGTGTACAAACATACACACTAAAACACAGAGTACTTCTCAGGCCACTGGAGTGACCTTGGTCTAGATTAACAACGGTCCTGGAGGAGCAGACCTCATTTATAAATCCTCTGAGAGATCCACAGTGTATTTTTGTTATTCTTCATGAGCATATGCTAGTATACTATGCTAAAATGTTGTAATCCACATCATAACAATGGACAGAGCACACAAAAGAAGAAGCGTGTTGCCTGAGGATAAGTGTGCAGGTTGTTGAGCTGCATGTCAGTTTAATGGGACATAAACACATTTTAAATAACTCTGGCGGCTTTAAAAAGGTCAGACGCTTTAGGTGATATTATCCACAAGGGAAGGGTGTGTCTTAACGCTGAACAAATGAGTGTGTGCTGGTGCAGTTATGAGACTGGGATCAACTCTCAAAGCACCACACAGGTATTATTAGTGATTATTGCTTTTTCTGAAAATGTCCCCGCAAGGATTAATACAACCTAATTCCAAAGTTGGGACACTGCATAAAATGTAAATAAAAACAGAATGCAATTATGTGCAAAGCCGTTTTGATCCATATTCAATTGAATACAGTGCAAAAACAAGATATTTAATCTTCAAATTAATAAACTTTATTGTTTTTTGTAAATATACACTCATTCTCAATTTGATGCCAGCAGCATGTTGATTGGTATCAGGTCATAGTATCATTATCGGGTATGAAAGCATCACACACTTTTTTAAGTATATTTTTTTCATGTTCTGTGTTATTGTGGGTATTGAGGGAAAGCTCAGTGTAAGAGACTGTCTTTTCTGTTTAAAGCACCTTGGATTTAGTCAAAGGTCTGACATGTATTCTGTATTCTGTGCAGTAAACAGTAAAAAGTTGGGAGGTCAAATGGAGGACAAAGACCGTGGTGTTTATACTGAGTATTCCCAGGGTGCCAGCAACCTCATAAACAAGAATGTGCTACATATGTTATATTCCAGTGCATCAACATCCCATAAAGAACAGGGAGATGTGTCGGCAGTTGCAATAAAGTCATCAAGTGACATCAAAGGACAGGCTTACTGCAAAGACGAAAACACACATCAATCGTTGGAATACAAAAAAAAATGTTCAAAGAGCTCTTTAAAACAATTTTCAGTTCAGTGAAACACCCCAGATGCTTATCTTTCAATCATCTCACACTTATATTTTCAGGATTAAGTCTAATTTAGGATCAATAATGGCAGCAATACAGGCCTTGGTTAGATTGCTTTGGCTAGTTTATGAACACAAGGTATCAATCATTCACGCTGTCCCCATTTTATCTACTGCCGCTGACTACTGCTGATGATTCATGATAATTTTGGGATTTGTCTGACGATACTGCTGAGACAAGCAATCTCAGCAGACTGATGCTGCACCCTGTCATTATCTACAAGGCCGCCACAGTTCAGATAGGCTGAATCTTCAATGTCAAAACCCTAGGTGTTGTTTTGATTTGGGACAAAACATGTCCTTGATGAGTTATGCCCTGCGGAGGCCCCACTTGGATTTATGGGTTGCGTCCAGCTGTCTGCAACACTGAAAAATGGCAAATCAGCATATAAATGACTGCGTTATTGAGAGCGCTAAGAAAAATATCAACCCACAAGTCCATTATATTAATTGGAATCGCCCTCGCTATGGCAGACAATGGCTCCAGTCGGACTAGGGTCGAGTGGTAATAAATGAAAGGCCGGAGCATGAATATAGCCAGGGCCTATGATATAGCAGAACATGTGAACAACTGCTCCCTTTTGTTTATACTGACCTTGTAATTAATCAGCGGGAGGCAGGGATGGAGGAAAATGCATAGGAGTCAGGGGGGAGGAGGAGGGTGAAGTGGTGGAGAGGGATTTAAGCCCCCTAAGAACAGACTACACAGGGAAATCCTGGGTAAACACCAACATAGTCCACAGTGCTTCCAAAATGATGTTGATAAAGAGATGAAATATCACAGGGATCAAGGGTTTATCACTTTAAACCAGGGATGCTAAGAGACAAGGGAATTTAGCTTGTGTTTGTTTGTTCCCACAGTTGAGTAACTGTTTCTCAAGCTCAGTGCTAAAGACAGAGGTGACAGAATCCACGATGTCGCTGAGCGTGAGCTGAAACGTTTAAGTTTTTCAAAAAAAACTGTCAACGCACCTGTTTTAAGTGTTCAGGCACAGATTTATATTTATAGCACTCTCACACATTTACAATTCTTCAAGTTGTTAATTAGGCACCAAGTGCAGTATCCAAATTGTAAACAGCATGTTTTTCACAGCAGTCAAAAAGACAACTAAGCAATAAATAGTTTCATGATGTGACAACAATGGTTATGGTTTGCCTAGGTTAAGGCACAAAAACTGTGTGGTTAGGTTTATCATTTTATGCTTCTCAAAAGACAGAAGTTGCTGTAATGCATAGATTTGCATTTCAGTAAATTGAATATCTTTGTGTTTTACACTGTTGCTTAGACAAAAATAGACATTTGATTACACAATGTGGAGCTTTAGGAACTTGTGATAACAAATTTTCACAGTTTTCCTATAGACCAAATATTTTGTCTATCAATCAAGACAATAATCATCTGATCAAAACAAAAATAATCTTATCAGATCTTATCTAATCAGATAAGTTCACAGTTTTCATGAGTCTTGATTAGAACTGGACGGGTTCTCCCCAATTCTCCCCTATCTAGACTTTCATATATAATACATATATGAACATATATAATACATTTTCAAAAAAGGAGACTAGATCCAAAATGGACCGACTCTGAACATCCACACAGAAAAGTGAACCCAATCCAAAATGCAGTCCACCAGAACAGACTCAAATAGGGGGAACACCGACAGCACCATGAAGCATCGCCAATTAATAAGCCGACAGGATCGAAAAGAGCAGTGATATATGTCATTGTCTGCTGAACTTAATGGTTCACAATCTCAAAAAAAAAAAAGATGATTATCAAGTACCACATGATCTGAGCTGGTAGTAATTTCACTCAGATCCAATTAGGTGTTAGGCATACCTGACACTGAAACCCAAGACCTCAGCTATACAATAGGACTTGACCCGATTAGTATGGAAATAATGTGGAACCAGCTCAACTCAGATCCTGGGTCGGGTGTTGGTTACTAGGACTAATGGACTCATGAAACGTCTACAGCAAAGCGTGTTCTTGATATTTGTGTTAACGCCACTCACTAGGGCTCTGATGACATTCCTGCCTCGTTCATATAACTAATTTTTCATAGAGGTTACAGCAGCCTGGCCTTTTCATTCAAATACTTGCTTCTTCAGATCTTTAAAAGAATAATTCTTTGAGGTTACCACGTCCATTTTCATCATATGTACTTCTCAGACGTCTGCACCTGCTGCTAAAATATAGAAGAGAGTGTCTTCTGTTCCGTAATTAGACACTTTCAGTATTCCCACTATCTCAGAATATTATGAGAAAGCACCAGTACAGGGTCGCCCTGAGGAAATCCAGCATAATGCAAGACTCTCAATTAGACTTATTTATGTGGCCCAGAAACATATAGGTTTATACTGTATTTAGTTGTGTGTACTGTAGGTCTAAATATTCAGGATTGTGAAAAAAATAAACAGAAAATTAAACTCATAATGTATGCAACACAAACCCTACGGCTTGTTTATTTTCAATCTCCTATCACAAAATTAATTAACTAACAAGGTTAAACATTAAAATGAAGCTGTTGATCATTTGCATATGAAATTATTTGATTTACTTTTTCAATTATAAAAATTAATGGGATGTTATGGTGTGACCTCCAGAATCACGACCAGCCGTAGAAAACAAATGAGGGGAAAATAAAGAAGAAAAGAATTCGAAACACAAACTAACTTATTACTTCTGCTTCTTTTTTACGCTTACAAGTTTTATAGCTGCTCTTAACCAATGGCACCCATTATTCAAGAGGGCACTGTACAGAGGGAGAGATATAGGTTTATTTAGCAAACACGAGAGATTTATTTCAGCTACACAAAAAAAATGAAATATGGCACAGGTTTATAGCAGAGCCATAATTCAGCCATGAGAAAATACATTCATGCACAATCTGATGCATTACAGGAATTTATAATCAGCTGTGCAACACTGGTCATTGATAAATATGGGGCTCTCTGAGTGCTACAGTGTGTATTTCATCACAGAGATTTGATAAACAATATCACGGTCATGAAGTTGAGTTATTGTGCTAAGCAGTTACGCACAATGTCATCTGTTGATTAACTTTACAAAGTGCATTTGAATACAAAAAAAAACCCTCTTCCGTCTATGTCACACATTTAGCATTTTCTCACAGAGCAAAATATTATTTCCTCTGTCTGTAAAAATCCTGCCATTTCAAAAGACTGCTTGTAATTGAATATACAGTATTAAGACCAAAGGTGTAGTACCTTTGTGTGTTCCTCACACTGTAAACCAGACTATTTTCTTTATTCTAGACTTAACCAAAGCTACTAATCCTTAAATGCTAATAATATGACCAGGCAATTTACAATCACTGGCTCACTGAGTTGAAGTCCTACATCATAAAGTGCGAAAGAGTCTATGGTTCACAGTTTCAGTCAAAATTAGGCTCAACTGTGTGACTTTCAGTTACTTTCACAGCTTTGCCTACTGAAGAAAATCTTGGATTAGATGATTGCAATTTAGAGTGCATACTTTTATTGAACATTTGTGGCCCCACCTAAGTTTCAAACCCCAAACCACCTAAATGTGCTTTTGCAGGTATTCACACTAATTAAACGCTTTCCTTGAATAAGCACAGTCCATCCTGAGAGATAGTTTACACATGTGCAAATGTGCTTATTTTTATGTCTGTGTGTCTATGTCCATGCACTTTCACTAGTCTATGTGGTACGTGTGTGTTTGTATATGTGTGTGCCTATGTGATGTCCACTCCAGCCAGCCAGAGTAATGGAGCAGCCCCATCTGGACCTAACACATGGGCCAGACTGTTCGACCTGTCAGGGGATGAATGTGCTCCTGAGACGATGTGTGTGTGTGTGAACTACAGACAGAGGCTGTAGTGGTCTAGTCTAGTGGTCAGCCAGGACAGGCAGCTGAAAACCTGCACCTGTTACTGCTACCGAGATAGTACAGAAAAAGGAAAAGAGAGAAAGAGAGGACAGATACATTAGAGACCAAAGAGGTAGTGGGAGAGATAAACAGAAAAAGCAACAGCGACAGCAAAATGAAGAGACGGAGAGACAAAGAGGAGGAGGTTGGACGGGTGTGTTAGCAGGGTTTGTTTGTCCGTCTGCGTACTTGCCTTTATCTCTCTGTTATGTGCTTTGTGGATCACAACAACATGATCAAGGCCTAACTTTATTATGGTGGCAGCTTTTGGCTACAGTTGAAAAGACTGATCAATTTGGCTTCTCCGTTCGACGTAGCCCTGCCATGCTGCCCATGACTCCGCAAAACATTCAGCTGCTTGGCAGCACAGAAGGGGCTGGCGGGCACCAAAAGAAACGAATTGTAGCTTTGCAAAATGAGGACTCGAGCCCAATGAATGAGCTCATTTTCTGCCCCCTTGCACCGTCTCATCTGCACTGGCACAATGCTGCGCTGTGATGTATACTCCAACACAGAGATATCCAACTTTTCAGCAGAAATTATTACCAATTTCTCTTTGTAATATTCATAAATTCATAGAATGGAGCCTATAAAACAGGAGGAGGACTAAATAATCACGACTGCTTCAATTGTGATTTAAATGTAAATGTCTTTCCACAACATAAGTTATCTGCATTTTTGGGGAGTGTGGACTCATTTGAGGATGCAGAGCTCATAAAACTTGGATGGATAGAGAATATCCAGCTCATTTTTCCTATCAGGGGTACAGCAGCTGACAAAAATAGCCAGGTGGCACCACCAGTTTAATAGACTTTACAGCCATTAAAATAGAGCTTCTTGTTAAATGTTGCTTGCACATAAGAGTGATTTACTCTGGCTTTCCAAAGGCCCTTTCCAAAGCCAAACATGCACACTATATCACCTGCAACAAACCCCAACTAAAGTCAGTGCTCCAGGCTCCAGGCTCCAAGATTAGCTCTCCTTTACCTTGGCTAAAAGGTAATGAAACTTGCACAATCGCCTCCTCACAAACACTCATGTCTGCATACTCAGACACACATACTTAAACTTACATAGGCAATCACATACTTTTTTTCGTTTTTTGGCACCATTCCTCACATCGAACACCCCCCTTGGGCAGACTGACTAAATGGAGCTGCTCAGGTGGAATGATTTACCTGTTGAACAGGAGGATACGGTTTTTGAGAGCTAACATTTTTCAGTGGGGGCTGACACCATCTCCCAAAAAGTCATAAAGAGACAGTGTACCATCCCGATAGAGAGCATAGCTCATTTCTATGACCGCGCCCAGCCGTACTTTACGATGTTGTTTTTTACATTGTTGGAATAAAATGTGTGTCATGAATACATGCGTAATGCAAGCTGAACACAGTCATAAGTCAAGTGGGGATAAAAAACACTCATTACATTTATAATTCTTATCATATTTAACCAAGCCTTTCCCTAAATATCTGGTATATTTATATCCTGGTGCTCAGTCTCTATTGCTGAATTTTTCCTTGGTCCTGTAACCCTCCAAGAAAGGCTCATCAACAGGCCATAACCATCATCATCCTTACCACATGAGATGCCATGATACATACTCAGACCCAAGGCCCATTTCACCACATTTGAAACATGCAAGCTGCGACTGGTATCATGAGCTCGTTGCCTGTTTTGACACGATTCATTAAACAAATGTCATACTTATGACCAGTGTTGGACTGGTGAGCAGTGGTGGAAAAAAAAAATTGGGCACCAGCTGCATTCCGAGATGTGATGGGATTCCAGCAACTACTACACCACTGTGATAAAAACAAGGAACTATTAACTATTTACCATTTAGATGTTGCATTTTCACCCATTAGTGCACTGCATTACATTTTCTCCACTGGGAGAGCACCCCAGAGGGCAATTTATCACGTTTTATCTACTATTTATTTTTTCCTAATTATTTTCTTGGAAGTTTCCTTCAAAGAGCTTTGGTATTATTTACAGTGAAATCAAAGCCAGTTCAGCATATGGATGGTTAAGTTTCTCATAAAAAATGTAGAAAATATCAATATTTATCTTGATTAATAGGCAAATTCAACACAACTAACTAAAAATAAATAACTGCCTCAGAACTTTGTCTCTGTATTCCTAAAAATAAGTTTCAAATTACATGGTTCTTTCAAAGAAATTCCTTAGGAAATCAATCAAAACTTACAGATCTGTAAAATAAATCAGCTTTTGTAAAGTGCTATGTTTCAGTTCCTAGTTTGATACACGGTTCGGGTTGGGTACGTTTTGAGAACAGCTGGGAAAACAAGTTTAAATTTCTTTCCATTTATATTGAGGCATTAACACTAAACAGTAGCTAATGGACTTAATTCTGGCTGTAGAAATAAAGGCATTTAAACATTTACATATGGTTAGTATTTAATCTCAAAGAAAACAAAAGGCAATGAGTCATGCTCCAATTAAATTACAAAACTACACACACAAGAAGGAATTAAAATGTGCCTCCAGCACTTTGAGCACATTACGGTTAAATCCTGTATTCTTTGCAACCAAGTATGCAGATGAGTATCCACAGCAATTCACACTTGACTAGTTTCGTAGCTTTTATTGAGATCTACCCATTCACACCAAAGCTTACAAACCCCAAACTTAAAGTGCACTTTGGTCTCTGAGGTTTTCATTTTCCTGTGGCTTGACTTGACTTTGTGCATCAGCATCAGGTTGATTTCTAACTGTGGTCTTGACCACTGAACCGTATTCAACTCTCCTGTCTCTCACTGGGCTTCAACCTCTCCACTTAACCCTCCTCTTGTGCTCTGGTTTATGACCACCGGGCAGCTGAAATTGTGTCTGCTTCGACCCTGCAGTAACAGCACCAGTAGGTGGTGGAGTCCTTTCCCAGCTCCAGTCCCAGCCTGAGAAAAGACGAGAAGAGAGAGAGAGAGAGAGAGAGAGAGAGAGAGAGAGCGAGAGAGAGAGATCTGGGCACACTGTTGGCGTCACAGAGCTGAGCTTTAGGAAAGGGCCAGTTGGACTTGCTGAGATGACTTGGCAGTGTCTGATTTGTTACATGATTTGGCCGCCATAGCTGCAACAGAGCCTCATTTAAATTCATGTGTTTTTTTTTTATCCTCTTCCCCGCCTGTAGTCGAGTTCAGAGGGTGTTTTTTAGTAAGTTCATGGATGCTTCTAAGGATGAGACGACTAGTCCTTTGCTTGATAAAATCGATGTCAGTCTGGACAAATATTGTCTGTTAGTGAAGAACTATATAATATTTCTCGAGGTAAATGTGCAATGGAGCAGCACACTGTATTGCATTTTTATGTTTCGCCAGTGTTTTGCATATGAAACCCCATTTACATATTGGCTTTGAAAAGTTTTTGTTAATTACTATTCCATTCATTACCAGCAGAAACCTCAGACACCTGATTCATTTGGTTAACAGCTAATTTTTTATACAAGAAGCTTGTTTATTCACATTTTACTTTTCAGGAACAATAAAATTTGCTTTTTAACAACATAGCTGGTGAACATAATGCTGTTCAGCAGAGGATCTATTATGTCAGTGCCTCCCATTAGCACCTAAATGACACACAAAGTGTCAGCCACAAAGACACAAAGCAGCTGGCATTCTGTTTTATTTCCTTTCCCCTGCCTTTGATACAATCACAAACACTGTGGACCCTGATTATGACAAAGCCCTCTTGGGTCTGCAAATACACAAATAAACAGATATATTTCTTTAAAAATTGTCTATATTCTTTGTCACCAAATGGTCTATCTAGTGTGCAATGTATTCGATAAATGGCCCCAGTGGAAACTAAACCTCCAACTATGGACGAGCAACCATGATATTAGTTGGCGCTCTCACGTTGTGTTCACACAGAATGTGAAAGCAAAGACGTGCTACGATTGCAGTCAATAGAAAGATACAGGTAGGTGCAAATAGACATGAACTCGCCCAGAGCACAGACGCATCCACACAAGTTGAAAATGTGTCAGCTTGAGTGAAAGATTTGCACTTATCCTCAGGCTTTGTGAATCTACTTCATAAACAGACAGAGATGAGAGGGATAAAGAAAAAAGGCTCCACACACACTGGTGGTGTTAGCTAGCTTACAGCAAACGTCTGTACAGTCAGTACATTGGCTGTTTGTGATGAGTAAACGCAAACTATGCAAACAGTCCAAGTGGTCAAATTTGTGACAATAACATAAAGCAAAAAATAGTCATTTCCAACAAATCACAGTATCTCATCTTGAACTTTAGCAATGCCTTGCTTAAGGGCACAATGGTAGAAAGGAGCAAATCCCCTCTAATCTCACATAAGTAGCAGTGACTTGCATGTGCACATTTGCATGTGTGTTCAGAGCACCACAGCACCGGTGTTCAGACAATACAAAAAACCTGACTGGTGGATGCTCTATGCACTTGCACACACACAGCAACACACACACAATTTTCAACCTCCAGCACCCTTCAGCTGACACCTGTTCCCATGGCAACATTATCAATGGGGGACCGACCAGGGTCAGCAAGTCGTTCTCTCCCTCCGCCTCTCTGTCCTCTTTGCACAGGTCCTGACATTTGGAGCTCTGTTTCGCTGTGTACCTGTTCATCCCTGAACTATTTTTCCTGCTCGCACATTTTGTCATTCTATTGATTTCTCTCATTTTGTATCTCTTACGATCATGCGCATGCAAAAAAAATGACACACGCAAAACCATGTACTATCAGTAAGTATGAGCACGTTAACTTATTAAACTGGGCTAACTGTCATTCTCAGCTTTGAGTCAAAAGTGTGGCGGTTTACCATAAAAGAATTTTAGCTGAAAAATAAACTTAAATGAAAATATTAAATATCAATCATTTTGCACAAAAACTCAACCTTGATGTTCAAAACTGCTCTTTATCACTACAATCACCATATACTTACAATTTCCTGAGAGCATTAATGTATGTGTGTATGCCATGAATTCAGTAAATGTCAACTCAGCCACGAGTAATGAATTAAGAGAAACATTCAGGGGTTTATTCAGCTGGAATTCGACTTATTGAAATGAGTTAGTGGATTAGAGGAGATGGGCATAATTATGAAATGAATGCAACCGCATAATGGGCTTTGGCATTTTGGACAATGCATGGCTCCTCGACTATAACCCTTTAATTAAAAAAGTATGAGACTGAATTGGATGTACTGCTCCTTTTCCTATACGATTGTGTTGTTACTTTTCCATTGAAATTTTTCAATTAATATTATAATTACAAGATACATATTTTTAGAGCACATTCAATTTTCTAAATAGCTACGTCTGGTACAAACTGATGAGGAGTCGCAGCAGTTTCCCTGTTTGGAAGAAAGGATTAAAATTGACTTTCATTCCATGGAAAAAATGCAGATGGATAAAAGTGTTGGGGCAGTTTGCCACAACAACAGCACAGTAAATCAATCCCCATCCACCAATGACAATCAGGACAGGAGAGTCAGCTCCATCTCATGCAATATGCAAAGTGTGTGCTATAAATCTGGAGATGGTTAGGGATGTGTCAATAACAGTGTCACTTTTTCTCAACAAGGAACTGGTGTTCTGGCCTTAGCTAACCCGGTTTAATCCCACTCCCAATGGTATACTGCAGAGTTGATCTGAGTCGCACACTTTGTTGGAGAGAATGCCAATGGCTGTCAGACGGCCACCTGCCCCTGTGTCTCTGCCTGGGGAAGAGCTGCCAGGCCAAAACCCACTGATTAGGTTATTTCTGAATCTGATTTTCTCTCTACTTCCACAAGGCTTTACTTTTTAAAGCACAAGAAGAAGACAGTTGTGATGCAAGGAGGAAGCAAAGGAGAACATCTCAAATCACTCCTCTTTTTCTTTCCCTGATTAAGTGTATTAATTTACGTTCACGAGCCCTTATAAAAAAAAAAAAAAACTCTAAATGAAAAGGGGTCATGTATCTGTTCCTGATCGGCAAACAAAGACAATGTACATAACGCACACATTTGTTTGAAATGTCGTTACAGCTGTTCTTTTTCTCAATGTCACCACAAATTACATTTTCAACAACAGTGAGAAATTGCTCTCTGTAATAACCCTGAGTACAAAGCTTTGTTTTTAATTGAAAATTATTTACTGACAAAAAAAAAAAAATCAAAAAAATATCCATATCTTGCCACTGAATAATTACCATCCCTTGGTTTATAGGATTCTGTACCGTGGCCTAATTCATTCTAATAAAGGAAAGAGGGCAGTCTGTTCATTTCAGACTTGTTTTTTGTGTTGCAGACCTGATACATAAAATATCATAATTACACTTAGACAAAATTCAATGACAATGTTTCTTGTTGAAATTAGATTAGATTAATTAATTAGTCAGTCCACATAAAAGCCAGGCACCATTTAAGACATTTCTCAAGCAAAAGAAACATTCTCTACTTCCAGCTTCTCCAATGTGAGACGCTGCTCCTTTTCTGTTTTGCATTGGCACTGTACACCTTTAGGTTTTAACCCACTCTTTCTTGCTCACTCTGCATCACCCTACATCAGCTGCCACGAACGCCTGGTTATTGGTGAGCAATGTGATAATTTCACCGTGACACTTTCTTCAAAATGATGTTTCCAATCAGGACAGTAGGAGGGAGGTTACTCTTTCTCAAAGTCACACATAAGTAAACAACACTAATGAGTCACACAAGTTTAAAAATAAGGTGATGATAAACAACTATTTTTCTTTGAGATTGTCTCCCTAGATCCAGTTTTAAATATTTTAGAGATTAAATATTTAGGTAACTATGCAATTGGTAGACCGGTGGTTCCAGGTCATTTGAATTTACTTTACTCTAAATCGTAGCTTGTAACTAACTTTTCACAGTCAGGATCAGCACTGCTGTGAAGAATACAGGAAGACCCCGTAGTAACATCGCATGAACAGGGACTTTTTATTTCTCTTCAGAGGCAGCGAACATAAAACACAGGCTTTCAGTAACTACCGTGCCGCAACCTCGCACACAAGGCCACCTTCGTTAAAATGGGAGGCTAGGCTGTTAACACATACAAGCAGTTAGGCCATGGGTGTGCTAACCTAGCTTGTTAAAAACATTCCAATTATTCCTGTTATTGAAAAATAACTATCTATTAAATCAGATAATTAACAAGTGTTTATCTCCTCTTTGGCCGGTAAACAGTTATGAATGAAACCAGTGGAGATGTTTAAAGGGGAAAAATCTTTTTGGTGTAACTGATCTATAATTTATAAAGATCTGAAACAAATGTTTTTATGAAGTCACGAGCCAAAATTATTAAACACAGTTTGTACTTTATACGCATATTAGACTATGTTTTTATGCTCAGAAAAACAACTAGTAACCACATTCTGTCAAATAAATGAAGTGGACTAAAAACACAGAATATTAACTTCTTAAATGCAGCAGAGTCGAAGTACAAAGTAACAGAAAGTCGAAATACTCAAGTAAGTTTCAAGTACTTTCCAGCACTGATTATTTTGTTAATCAATTAATAATTTTTCAAGCAAAAATGCCAAACATTCTCTGGTTCCAACTTCTTCAACGTGACTATTTGCTGCTTTTCTTTGTCTTACGTGACAAACTGAATAGAGTAAAACATTGTTGGCCCTAAAACATATAGAGAAATCTGACAGGATCGGCTGGAATGATGGCTTGGCTCTAAATAACTTTTAGGGCCTAAACATTCCCTGATGTGCAAGCTTGGGTTGGTCTTGACTGAACAATACTCAAATTAAGAAGTAAACATCAGAGCAGAGTAGAAGAGACATTTTGGGGACTTGAACAAAGCTCTTCATAAAAGAGGTGTGCTAATTAATGATGCATCATGCCTTGAAGGCTCTTACTGGTAACAGCTAAGAAAAATGTCAACCCACTTCAGAAGGCTGCCATGTAATGTCATGCTATCTATCCGGCTCTGCAGTACATTTTGATTATCCATCAGTGTGAAGACTCAGTTGTTTCAATGACATGACTGCCCCACTCTCTGATGTCTGTCAAATGAAAACAGAACAGTGCCATCCCCAGAGGAGCTTAATGATCCACAAACACACGCGCGCACACATGCAAACACAGCAAGGCGCACAAACACACACTGACTCACACAGAGACAGCAGCTTATTGATCACTGTCAGATCCGTCTATAGACTGGAAACAAGCCTCTGAGCAACACAAAAATTAGGACACTGATGATTTGTTAGTTAACACAGTCAGGGCTGACACCCACCCACACACACATTCATGACACTGTCCCTCATTTTGGCACACTTACACACATTCAGAGAGAATCGCCAATACCCCCAAACACACACACACACACAAATGTAGACACAGTAATTGACTGATATACAACAGTGAACAAGGAGTTCTTGTCTGTTTTTGAATTATGTCTGGCGCTGGACAATTCTGGATGAGTCTCTGGCAGAAAAGACAGTGTGGGTGTCTGAGAGAGAAAGACAGAGAACAAGGGAAAGAGAGAGTCAAGCATGGCAACTAGAAAACATTCAGGCGGAGAGGAGCGAACCGTGTGAACCTTACAACTCCCGCAGGTCTCTATTGTGCTGCACAAGAGCCACAGCGGTCGGACAAAGCCATAAAATATGAACACACAAGCAGTAAATGAAGCGATTGGTCTCAGCCAAAGTGGAACCAAACAACTTCAGTTGTCTGGACGAGGCATCTCGAGTTTTTGGATGGTAGTTGGATGAGCCCGCCTGCCTGTCTGGGCAAAGAACTGACTGTGACACTCAGTGTGAAAGAAGGCGCCAGAGAAGTGGAGAGAGAGAGACGGGGAGACAAGGAGTTAAAAGATTCAATGAGAAAAAGAGTGTGTGAGAGAAAGAATGAGGACAGATGCTGTCGCTGTGACTAACACCGGTTGTAACTAACAGCCAAAAGGCACAAAAGAACAAGGGAATTAGTGTCCACAGTCATGAGTATTAACAGGTTGTTTCAGGTAGGTGTATGAGCAGAGTGTGATTAAGACAAGACATGAAGCAATTATATAAATTGGTCCTACGGGACTGAGCTGAAAATTTATCAAACTTTTTTTTTAAGTTGTTGGCAGTATTTCAATTATGTTTAGTTGTCTTGTATTACTTTATCTTTGAGGTGTTTGCGGTCATCTTTTTCCACTGAGTATTTTAATTATTCGAGAGATTTCTTTTCACAAAGGTTGGTTTATTCTCAACTCTGTAACATAAATTTTGCTCTCTGACTTTAATTTAAAAAACATATTTTTATGTCAGCATTTATACAAGTAATAGCTACATTCTAAAAAATGTGCACTGTAGGTCACACAATCAATACAAATATAAGTCAAAGGCTAAAAACAGTGGACATAAAGCCCTCTCAACCTTTAACCTCTAATGCACTCCCACAGCCCTGTCAGATGAGTTCAAGTACCTCTTCACAGACACCACCCACCATGTTCTTTTGAATCTATTTGAATAGATTAAACTGGATGTTATTCAACACTATTAATTGTTTAAATGTGGTGCACTCAGTATGTACTATACACCACTTGGAGTGGCAGAAGCTAATTATTCTGATTCTGTGACTTTCTCGCGAGTTAGTTTTCACACACTCTCAATCTTAGCATGAGGTGTTCAGGTGTCACAACTATTTCAGGTTGATGGGACGTGTGTCCTGCAGTCACCCTGATAGAGAATCTGTGCAATATACCATCTGATACATATGTCAGAGTTTTCTAACACAAACACTGGAAGGGCACAAATTCACTGAGCATTTGAATTCTAAAAAAAAATTTTAATGATGGAATTTGAACATTTCGAGACTACATTGTGCCTGCATGTGTAACATCACCTTGGCATATTTCAAAGGTGTTCCCGGGAGGGAAGAAAAGGGAGAAGTGTTGGGATTGCGGGGAGCGAGGAGTGAAACACATCAAGATAAAAAGATGGCCCTAGAGGTGAATCTGAGCTTTGAACAGAGAGGATGGGGAGGGAGTACAAACATGCGAGTTAAAAAAGATACAGAACAGAAAATCACCTCTTTACTCAGGGCTGTGTTACTGTAACTCGAGATACACTTACAGGAACTGGAGGAAAGAAGATGAGCCAATCTCTGCACAAGAAAACAGTGATAAAAACGAACAAATTGTGAAATGTAACATTTACACTATCACAAGTATTGCATGATAAATAAGATAAATGGAAACGCATGACTAGTAAGAAAATTAATTTCTTCTTCATTTACAGAGGTTAAGCTGAAGCCTCCTGTCTGACCTCTTATAGAAATGTGAAATTAAAGCTGAACTGTTGTCTAAATTCTCATTACGAACACTGGAGGGTCAAGTTACTCTCAAGACCAGGAGGAACACTTGAATGGATGATCTCTATTCGAGTGCTCCACTTGACTCTGTTGCATCAGCCAGTGCAAATCAAATGCACCTAAAGTGTCCCTTAAGAGGAAGGCAAACACAATATCCCCTGACAGGTGATTTGCAGGAGAGAGGATATGCTACCCTGAAAACACATAGGGTGCACACACGCACACTGACTTACACACTCTTGCCTCCTAGATTTGATTTCATTGTCTCCGTACAGCCATGGCCTCTACACCCCAGTGGGTTTTGAATACTCCCTGATTGCACCTATGTGTGGGTTATATTGAAAATTATAGTCAGTTTGGGCAAAATCAGTGACCTTTGAATTAGTCTGGCGTGAAGTAGGGTGGAGTGCAAAAGATGGAGAAAAAAAACTGTATATCCCTGTGCACGCACATGCATCTTCACACTTATTTTATCTGCAAATTTCACCACTGAAGGACGAATAAAGGTTTATCTTATCTTATCCGAATGCATGTGTAAACAACCTGCATATGTTATGTATGATCTTAATCCATTAAAAATGGGTCTTATACACAACGAGCTGCATGGGAGACAATGGCAAGAGGTAACAAAAGGTGAATGTAGAATCTCCCATGTTCTGTAATGTGTGATTTCACCCAATTTCAAGCATGGCTGCCTCAATAAGATTCATGCATCCCATTTAAACGTTCCTCCAGAAATAACATTTATCCAATTTGTTTCATGGCTTCCTGCTTCCATGGCCTCGTCTCACACATGCCTGTGGCAGCCAACTGGAGTAGTTTGGATTGTCGAAAGTAAATCCAGGCTCTGAAGAAAAGGGAATTCTTGGTCCATTTTGGGAAACATACTTGAGGGGTAATCCAGCATGACATGCCTGGATAACATGGGAAATGTGATATTTGTGGAATGTACTTAAAATTAAATGTTCTACTTATAATGTGTAATATTCAGTTGTGTGTTCTGTATATCTTTCACCAGTGTGACAGATATAGCAGGGAAGGTCTGCTCTACGTGATACCTTACGATTTCAGGTGTTCATTTAACTCTAAAGTATCAAGCAGGTAACGGCCATGCTCATGTTTTTAGTCGCCTTTGGCTTGCTGTTCATCGCTCCCTAAGAATAGCGCCTCACTATGCCAAACACCTATTTATTTAGCATTTTTTCCTGGCATTACGTCCCTCTGAGTGACCACGGATGGTGCTGCTGGATGCAAAAGCACCGCTGTTTCCAGGCATGGGGCCTATCTCAGCAGCAACACACGGCAAAACACAAAATCCATCCAGCCAACAACAGCAACTCTCCCTATTCCGCTACATTCCGTGCACTGCTCATGTTGCTAATTAGAAATGAACTGGGTAATTAACCACCTTGTCTCATTGTTTCGGGATGGAATATTTCTCTCTCCCACCATGCAATGCTTTTGTTGTCAACTCACAATGACAGTGTGCATCCCTCGCTCCAATTCAAATTACCAACAACTCAAAAGAGTCTCTATTCAAAACTGTTGCAAGGCCAGGACAGATTGGGATGAGGCAAAAAGGAGGAAAGAAATGGCAAAGCTTATAATCTATGATGGTTCTCTGCCTCATTGCAAAACACAGCTCTCTCTTTGACACAACAACTTATCTCTGGTTAGAGCATTTTCATTTTGTCCCATTGTTATGTTTTCACAAACATAAATTCAGTCTATCCTTGTGCAGGCAATACAAATCTGGTGATCGCTGAGTGCATTTGGCATATGGGAAAGTATGGACAATTATTTAGTGACGCCCTTAGCCCTTACACAGCAAACGAAATAAAGACAAGAAGTTAAAGTTAATGTTAACAAAGTGGAAAGTTTCTGAAAAATTCAAGTATTTTATCTTTGCTGGGTCAGTTGATATAGATGAATACAGGTCATTCAGTGCCTTTTAAAAGGTTTATCAGCACAGGAGCATCGTGGGCTGACGAAATTATATGATCACACAACCTCAACTTCAATAATTCAGGCCAACAGAAAACATCAGAAATTAAAACTACCTTGTGGTTCACAGGAAAAACAAGCTGTTCTCTGTTATAAAAGATGATGCCACCTTTTCACATCAACTGTAAAAATGTCCTGTCTTGTATGCGATCTTTTTTTTGGCATCGCTCACTAGTTTTCATGTCATCTACAAGAGATCAAGACCAAATGTTTTTACTGAAAGACTGGCAAAGCAGTAGAAAAAAAGTTTTATCTCGTGGAAAGTAATGAACACAGTGCACTGCCTGCATTTAAGGTTAGAGATAAAGCCTGGAGTGATAATAAGGATAGTTTTAATGAGGAATGTCTGTGATTTTCAGTTCTGAAAGATCAGCTTTGAATTACTGTCTTTTTTCAGCCTGAGGATAGTTTGGTCTCACTTCAAACTCTAAAACACTTTGACACAAACTGAGACAGGCTATTTGGAAAGAGTGGGGAAAGGGACTGTATTCGCATCAAGAATGATTTTGCAGCAAAAGGAGAAGTATGCTGTTTGAAAATTTTAAATGTACTACCACAGAGAAAATTAATTTAGGCTTAAAATTTTAAGATTCACTATACAGTAGGCCTACATCCAGGCAGCCAGTCACCATGACATCGAGCAGTGCTGAGTGGTACATTGAGGCAGAGATTACATCTTTGGTTCTTAGACTGTCCTAACGACAAAATGACAAAATGATGATCACTGATTGTTATATTTCACAACTTTTAATTACATGTATTGTTGTCTCTGAGAAGCAAAGAAGCATTTTAAGAGCTCTGCTAAAGCTCTTTGGGAGAACGTCTGGGTGGATGGTTGGGTGACCTAAACACCAGAAGCTGCTGCACCATGATATGCTGCAATGTGCAATAAAGATACGGAAGAAGAAGACTGTAGGACTGGTAAGCATGCAAACCATGCTGGTTTAAAAATGCAGAAAATGTTTCGTGAGGATGGAAATACACTCAACATGTTTGTTAGACCTCAAGGATGCACACAAAGTGTTTCTGGAGAATGTGAATGAATGTAAACATCTTCTGTTTGTAATAAAATTCCCCTTTAAGGTTGGAGGACTTACTGTTGGTTTGTGGTTTCAGCCGTGAGTCATTTTTGCATGTACATTAGAGAACTAGTTGTCTCAAAGAAGAAATAATAAATTAATATTTTTTTTGAACTGTAATTAATGAAATCACCCAGGCACAATAAGGTTTATGATCAAGTCTGTGATTAGATAAAAAAAAAGCTTTGCTTTCCATTCAAATCTCAACAAGCCAGTGAAACATTTTTCAATGAGCTGCTCTGAACTCTGTGATCTCTGTCCAACAAGCTTGATTAGAACAATGTTCTTTGCCAATTCTGGCCAGCAGCATAAAAGCCTTGAAAACTGACTGTAAAGTGTGACAAAGAAAGAGAAAGAGGGAGAAAATGGGAGGAAATGTGAGGGACAGACAGACGGACAGAGAGAATGAGAAGAGAATAGTTCATTGTGTGTGCTCTCTCTGGGTGGACAGTCTTGTGTAATGAGAAATATTAACGTTGCCAGACTCTTTTGGTCTTGTTAAAAAAAATCATCATGCTCACACAAAAGGTGCCCCTAAAATCCAGCCAACCAATGAATGGCCCTTACAAGTAAGGCAGTGCACAGGGAGAATTAGTTACCTACACTTCAGTTAATCCTATTGAAAGCAAAATTACGTATTTTACCTGAAAATTGCATGAGTACAACGAAACAACGTCTCCTAATAGTTGGGTGTGTAGATTCAAAACAAGGAAATGAATGGCACACAAAAATGCTTTCTGCTTTGTCTTCCATTCAGCAGTTTTCTCCTTTTTTAAAAAAGGTTACTAAAGCAGAAGAAGCATTCAAATCCTTTATTTAAGTGAAAGTATCTACACCTCATTGTGGAAAGACTTTGAAGATTCAAATATTATCAGCAAAATATACTTTTGGTTTTAAAATTAAAAATGTGTATTGCATTATTGTTACTGACACTTTAATGTGTAAAGAGCACTTTAATGTTATTTGAACTACAAGCCCAATTCCAAAAAAGTTGGGAATCTGTGCAATATTGTCGCAATGTTAACATGTTGTTGGCATCAAATTTAAAATGGAGCATATATAGCATATATCATATAAGCAAAGCACTTAACCTTTAAAATTAATACTTGCAAATCAAATAAAATGAGTGAATCTAACTAAAACAGTGGAAGTTGAGACCAATGCTTATAAATAGCATATATTGCTAACTGTCTATTTATTGCAAAGACACATGAACAGGTGCAACAAATTGCCTCCTGCCACTGTTTCTATCACCCACTGTAATATTTGCTCTTAGTCTCTTTGGAGCCATATCCTGTCCTGAACCAAAAGCTATTTCTTTTTCCCTGTATTCCACCACATGCATAAACTGTCTGTGTACATTTTTCTTACTAACAAAATATTATTGCATTATTCATCAATTTCCTACCACATGGCAGGCTTGTAACTGGCATTTGTTTTTACTGTCTGTGAATGTTAAACAGAAACCACACAAACAGGTTTTTAAGTGAAGCTGACATTTGCACACCAAAACTCAAACAAAGAAACATCTCTGTATTCCAAGTTGCATTTAAATGCACATTAGTGTCTGCGTCATCCAATTTAGTTGCTGGAAAACGTCACCCTGCTGAGGAACAGAAGCACTTCAGGATTATAGTGTAGTCCTACAGCCGCAGAGAAGCTGTTGTGTTTGGATGAATGGTTTTCCATTTCACTGCGGCAGCAATTCCTTCATTCTAATTACCGATTTTTCTATTTTTGAAGTAAATACATGTATTGTAATTTCAATGTAAATGTTACTTTCACAGTAAGGGGATAGGAGGTAAAAACCTAACAATTTTGAAAAGCTGAGCATGGCTTCACATAGGTCAAGACAAGATAGTGTTCTGTTGCTTTCCAATGTTGTTTGCTATCACAATAGATACAGTAAATTCAGACAGCTACATATTACAGTAAAATTATTTTAGTTCTTGCCAAGATTGTGAAAAGCCTTGTTTGGGAAGGCATTTTTTATTTGATGGATATCTAGCTGGATGTGACACTCGACAGAAGGAGTATGACAGTTGTAACCCTCAAGGTTGAAACTCTGGCAGCATTACAAAGACTTTGTGCAGCAGTGAGCTGAAGAATTTCCATAAAATCGAACATGAGCTCTGTGTGTGATACCAGATAGTCATTGTTATCACTCACAGCCCCCAAGAATGAGAAAAAAAGATTTTCCATCCCTCAGTCTTTTTATGACTGAAAACTCATTTCCACCCAGCTTTAGCTTCCCATTCAGGCAAAGACGACATATTCAAAAAAAAAAAAAAAAAACATTTGTATGTACAGTATTTTATAAATTATTCTGCTGTTTGTGAAGTGCTCATAGTGCAGCTCTTTAGGACCTGTTAGCTGAAGGAGCTAAGATTTATTCACATGAAACATGTGGCCTCAAAAAAGCACATTACCTACTGTACAAGAAAGGATGCAGTATATGTTCAGTGAAAAAAAAAACAAAGCATTTCAAATGTGTCTAACACAACAACAATTTCCATAACCTGATTCTGTCTTTAATGTAGTCAAGACAATGTTTTCTACTCAGTGGAGAGCAGAAGAATCTCAGTAAGCTAAAATCCTTCATGACATGATGGCACAACCCTTTCTTCAATAATGAAGAAGAGTTATGTTGCAAACAAGTCAATTAGCTAAACACAGGTACAAAGCTGCTGAGAAGAACACAAATATGACAACACTATCATAAAAGCATAATG
Organism: Centropyge bicolor; assembly: GCA_037975185.1. Classification (NCBI taxonomy): domain Eukaryota; kingdom Metazoa; phylum Chordata; class Actinopteri; family Pomacanthidae; genus Centropyge; species Centropyge bicolor. Next base: position 856,523 of record JBBMOC010000023.1, on the reverse strand, counting down.
CAGATGAAAAAAGAGCTTGAAAAGACCTTTGAGGAAGACTGGATGGCTATTTTTCACATTCAGCTGCTTCATGAGAATGTCTGCTGACAGTTTGTTAACCTTGAACACCTCAACAGTTTGAAAGATGTAATTTACCATTTTCAAACCACAAAAGCTTTAACATCAGCTGTCACTCTGACTGACTCACTTACATCACATCTACAGATAATGAATCATTTAACACTGGCATGAGGCCCTTTACAGGGCTGAACTTGTTCAACAGAAAGTCTTCATAATAAACTATGACAATTAATGAATGTCATGACATCCAGGACGGTGGATAAAGGTTTATTAAACGTTTTCATATCAGCACTGCTGCTAACTCAAGTATAAATGGTAGAATTATCAGGAATTATCTGCTATGGCTGCCTGAAGGGACATTTCGTCTACAATTTTGGATGAGCATTCGCTGAGGCCAAGGCAGTCTACTTCAGGGTATTGTGAGCAATCTAAGTTATTATCTTGTGCAAACAAGTTATTGTTTTGTGCGCACAAGTGAATAAAAATGTATCAATGACCTTTCTTCCATTTCTTGTGTTCACTTTAGATAATAAAAGCAACAAATAACCGGTAATAGTATCCATTATTCTTAATAGATCCTTTTTATTTTTACACTATGATTTTTCATGAATGCCCATGTAATATTGCTGTCAGATTACTACAGTCATCCCATAGTGTAGGAATTAATGATTTAGACTGATAATTATCTTAGTATCTATTATTTTATATACCTGATGTTTTCATTATCTAAAGCAAGGAAATAAATGATAAGAGAGATGATATTCCTTCACTATGAATTCCTAAAATGAAACATGGGAGTTTCTTGGATATTTTACATCCAATAAGTTGACTAATGTGGAATGTTTTATCAGGTTTCTTGTGTAATCTTTAACTTCAACTCAACATTACTGGTCTATGCAAAAGAAAGTTACGGCCAGTGAATAAATGTTTTTAACAAAAATGCACCTTGGGAGTCACACATTACTGTCCATACAGGTTTAAATTTTGCACCTTTGATTTTTCACCAAAGAAGCAAATACTTGCACGGAAGACTGACTTGCTCTTCTAAGCCCTGGATGTGCTCCAACTGCCAGTCACCTTACATTGCCAATGGAAAGAATGAAAGAACCCTGGATACCCGAAATTACTCCTTCCACTTCACAGCACTATGGACAGTTAGACCAACATGACGTTAGACTTTAAGGTACAACTGGGGCAAAACAACAAATTCACTAGCTGTGGTAGTTTGGTAGCCAGCTGTGGCAGAGCATCTACAGTACCTAAAACACATACACTGGTATCAAAAGTAGAACAGCTTCTTCTGCTTTCTGGTGTGTGTGGCTGTAATGTGTGGTGTGTACTCCACCTGCCTACACGGATGTGAGAAAAACAACACTGGCAGAAACAGACAAGCACCCACACAAGCATATATTTGCATTACTAAACTCACAAAATTAATTTCATCAATACATGTATTAACTAACCCCTAACCTTTCGCTAATTCATGCAGAATTGATTCTTACTGATATGGTAAAATAAACTTTATTTTAAGTCCTACTTCTGAAGCTGATGATTGGCAGTGGGCGTACACATAGACAGGTGTGTCCTGAATTGTTCAAGCAGTACCTGATTAGTTTAGTTTTAAACTCTTACACACCACATTAGACTCACACAATCATAATCTAGGACACACATTCTCATTCCCTTCGATCGCTCTGTCAATTACACAGAGGAAATCAGGGAGGAAGAAAATGATGGGAGTCAACAATGCATGGAACATCGATGTGTCCAACCACCACTGTCTGTTTAAGTGGAATTGACTTCTGCTCATTTCCCAAATTACGCATATCTGACTGGCCCACCGCTGCAGGGGATACAGGAAGCATGGGACAGAGAGGTAGTCTCTCTCACACACACTCTCTCCATTTCTCCATTTCTCTGCAGGGAATCAATGATGTCTGCTTAATTATTGGGTGAATTTAATCAGCGGCACAGCAGTACTTACTGCTTTGTGACCTAGTAGCTGTCAGGGAGTCATTCGGTTTCCAACACTTAGTGTTCGAAAACCACCGCAATAATTAAGAGTACAACAATTTAATTGTTACAAAGGTGTCGAGGTAACAGAAAAACTACATCTGCATTGTGTTGGTTCTATGCTCAGCTATTCACCTGCAGGTATTTGACGGCTGCTGCACGTATTAATTGTTTTTGTGAAAAACGGTGCTACAGTACAAATGCCACAAATCACTGTGACCTAGACAGCAGTGTGCTGATTAATGATGCATAATGTCTGGATGAGAGTCTCAAAAACATTTAATTAACATGTCTAGCCTGCTGAACTGTGCTCTAATGTGTCAGTGTATTATCATCAGGATAAAGCATTGAGATTACTGGTCAGTTCTTGCTTTGTTTTATTCATTTTATGTGTCCTTGCTTGCTTTTTTGTAATTTAGATTTTCTTTACCTTAACTTTTGCAAGTTTTACCTACATAGTTGGTTGTGCTGCTTGTGCTGAATAGTTGTTTCTTGTGATACACTGAAAAAACTGTTGTGGTGAAACCTCAGATGTTATAAAATGCCCTCGTAAATTTTATGCATTTCACTTGTCTATGCTGTGACTGCATTTACTATGACATAAGTAAATACAGTCCCAGTGTGACTGAAACACACTGAAATATAGCCACTTGTTATCGAGCTGAACAAGAAAAACTGCTCCACCAAGCTACAGTAGTCTCTTCATGACACATTTCATCCAGCCTCCAAAACACTCAACTTACTCCAGTGGGGAGCGTTGAGAATCTTGGCTGCGTTTTCAATGATGGTTTCATTTCTATTTTTTAGACAGGGAAAAAAAAGGACCACTCAGTCCAACCTGAAGAGACACATCAATCCAAGAAAAACTTGCCAAGAGCTGAAGACCTTCCCTATTTCAAGCCTTGCTTTCTACCATGAGTTAGAAGCTTAAAGCAATAGTTCAACATTTTGAAAAGTACAACATGTCAACTTAGCTTAGCATTAAGCCTGGAAGCAGGGTAAACAGCTAGCCCAGTCTTCTCCACAGTTCAAAACCCTCACCTATAAAGCTCACAAATTACGACATTGCATCTTGTTTATTTTATCCATATAAATAGTACGATGTTCCAAAGCTACTGCACCGGACCAGAAAACGAGAAAGTGTCAATGAATTGGTTGTTTGTAACGGAGCTAATTGTGAATTTTTATGCTTCTTTTTTTTTCATTTAATCCACAAACAAAGAAAAATGTAAAAATGAAAATATGTGGTTTTAAAGAGAGTTACCATGTAACTTATTAAACAGTTTATCCATGCATGAGAGTGGTATCCCTCTTCTCATTTAACTCAGCAAGAAAGTCAAAAATATTAAACCTTTCCTTTCAGCATGAAACTGGTTTTCTGGGTTGCTGGTACTCTACTTGGTAATACAATTAGAGCACTTTATAAATGCAGATGAACTAATGAATATTTTGTTGGCATAAACTACAGTCTCTTTGAGTGCTTGACATACTGTCTATGCACAATTAAAAGATTCATGGGGAGTGTATTTGTTTAATACTAACAAACTTATCATCATCACAGCACACAATAGAGATTTTGGATCCCAGGTGAGAAAATCAAATAATATCCTTGATGATGCTTTATAGCTTCGCAATCAAAACATCATCATTAAAAGAGTGATGAGGAAAAATACAATTAATTTATAGACTGTTAGCTTTGATGCAAGGGAGTTTTGCAAAGCTACCCAGTGAGAATATTTTTCTAATACGTTTCATGTCTGCATGTAGCGTCAGTGTCACAAAAAATGTGATGACAAAACATGGTTGAAAAATGTGCATCTAAATCATGTTTCATGCTGTAACTGTTCCAGAGCCCCCAGGGCACCTGACTGGATTTCAGATGGTAGCTCTGAATGTAGGTTGAAAAATGTCTCATCACTCTCCAAAGGGATAGATATTGATTGGGAGAGATCAATGAAAAGTCTGTAGAATATGGGTAATATCATCTGGGTTTGAGCTGCAACAAAACAACAAAAAGAATACAGACTACGCTTTGGTGCAAGAACTGAGATACTGCATTGATTAATGTCATGGAATTGAAGAATCCACATTGTAGAATATGATCCAAAAATACAGTACAGTAGTTGTGGGAGTCTCAGGGGTCAATCTTCTCTTTAAAACCACTGAAAACACTGACAGTGCCTCATGCATTAAAAAAAATATATAGTTTTATTTTAATTCTATTAAACAACTCTACTCAGTTGACAGAACTCAAAACGCATTGAAAAAACTGGATCATAGTGAATCACATTTTTTCTTTCCTTTAATCTAGCTATCAATTCTACAAAAAAATATATGAGAAGGACAACAGATGCTAGTTTTTTTATAAAGCAACATTTGACTAGGGAAGACATGAAATTTCAGTGCAAATTATGTCAACATATAATTTAAATGTGTACATTAATGAAATAATAAGTCTAACTGATGAGTATTTCTAGTGCCTTTACATGGTTTGACTCAAAGGTCCTTTTACTTGCCTTGTGTTGATTGGTTTTAAGGTCACATCTGATGTTAACAGTGCAGATCCCCTTGGGTTGGGCTGTAACCTAATGATGACAGAGGCGGGCATGTGACCAGAGGACACTGCTATAACCTTTTTGAAAAGGTGAAAGTTAGATGCATTGAGTTCAGAATGTTTAAATGTAATAATGTGAAAATACTGATTAAATTTTTTCAGGAATGTATCACTATCCATGCCCTGTGGTATTTCGCAAAAATTAGTATTGCTCAGTTGAGCCAATTATTAGGTATGTCTTGTGAAAACCAACCCATAACAGCTCTGTTTTGCATATTAAGTGGAAAATCTAATGTATCAGAATGCATATTCTATGGAACTATGCAAATGGGACAACTGGAGCAGTTATAATTGCTCAGTGTGTGGTAGGAATGAGAATGGCTTTTTCTATGAGCTAAGGACAAATTAAGTTAATGACACCATTCTGGTAAATGGCAGACAGATGGAAGGTTCACGGAGACAAATAGCTGTCTTAGTTCTTAATCACATGTGTAATTATCTGGTGTGTGAAGGTGCCGGTTTGATTGGTTTGTTGTAGCCCCGTTTCATTTAAAAAGTGTTTTTAGATTCAAATTAGTCCATATCCTGGAGCGAGGTACAGAGAGATGTCTCTTTTTATGCTCAAAATGAAACTGGAGTACAGACCTGCAATAGTGTAGTGTAGTCTGAACAGGACAGCATATCATATTATACTTTAATATTTACTGTATGACACAATGTTATTTGTGCCTTTTGCGTAGTGCAGAGAACCTGCAATGCTCTCTGCACTCTGTCAAAATCTGTCCAACAGCACATACCATTCATCAGAGTCAATAATTTAAATATAGCTCGCTTTCTAATTTCCTCAAATCACATCTCTTCCAGCCTGTGCACAGACGTAACCATTCAAAGCTGAAGCTAAAAGTTTAGACAGCATCAACTTCAATCTCAACAAAGACACAGTGCAGTGGTCAAACTCAATTTAACATCGATCTCGACCACAAGAAGAGCTATTGTATAATACTTGAGAGTTGACTCAGACTTAAGTGACAACAATGAAGATGTGAGGCTCAACTTGGACTAGACTGCTGTGAGACTTGACTGGAGTCCTTAAAGCAAAGATATCCAGGTGCCAAAATCCCAGAAAATGGCTTGTTCAGGATCTAGTCAGTAGACCAATTTTTTTCCAAGTTCAAGAATTAGCTTTCAGACTCAACTATTAACTCAGCATTGAAAGGAAAATATTTAATGGCATTTTAATTATCAGCGTTCAGAGATCCAAAAGTACTGCTGTTGTTTTGCAATTTCCTTATAAAGACTTTACTTTGCTTGACAGGACATGGGATTTAGACTTTCTGGAATGACTTTGACACTTGAGTTGGACTTGCCCCAAAAGATTTAAAAACCGTTTTGGCTGCAAGGCTTTTCACACTATGTTCTCCTCTTCTTTCTCCAAGCTGACTTTGGATGATGTACTTGATATATCAAAAAGACATCTTTGCTCGCTCACAAAACACAAAATGTCAGGTTGTCTTCCATTTTAAACACTGAGCTGACAGGTTATTAGTAATATTTGTCTGTTTTTTTGCCTGTTTGATAGGCTAATTAGGAAAGGAGCAGACAGCATGCAGTGTAAACCCTCTCAATTAAAAGTAAATATATATTTATGTCATGTTAATATCAGAACTCTTCCACTGATTAATAGTCCTATCAGATCATTTGGTTTCTGAAGTAATAAACTATTATTTCACCCTTGTCTGCCATTTGTCTTTTAGTGGGAGGAAAGAAGAGAGATGGAAAAGAGTAGAGGGGAGGAGATGAATCTATTTGGAGGAAGCTAAATGGAAGGAATTCATCTTCTAATTTTCATTGCAGATACTGCTTTATCAGTCGAGTATCTTCTGCAAAACTGTAAACTAGATTTGCTCCAAAAAGCCTAAATGCCAAGTTTAAAGAGCTTCACAAGCTACACAATTCAGGCAGCAAACATTACTAAACACAAAATCTCCTGCAGAATTGCAATTCTTTAACCTTTTTCTCTATCAATGAGACTTCGCAATTAGAAACTTCTCCAAAAATGCAAATTAGACACATTTTAACAAACCAAACCAAGCAAACCAAACCTGTACTTCAGGATAATTCATGTATTCAGGGCACATACTAAGGGGGCATTTTTCGCTCAGTATGCAGTGTGACTTCCCTTCCTAAATAAAGGTTACATAAAGCCAGAATATTTAGATAAGTATCAAAATGATCCAGTGTAGCAGCCTGGACTGTACAGCTTCAGATAATCCCCAGTCAACCAGGTATCAAACAACGTCTGCCTCTAACTGCTGCACAGTTGTTGTATAAACAGAGCCAGAGCATATTTACCCTTCAGCAAAAGGTGTCTCTTGAGCCGACATGTTTGTATATCTGAACATCCTTCACAGGCTGCCCGGAGGGGGCTTACGCCTGAACTTTAAGCTTTTTACTTCACAGTTGGGGAGAAAAAGCAACTAGTATCAGAGGTCATCTGGAACACTTCCTTTTCTCACAGGACACGCACGCAGCAATGTGCACATACATGATCATGCACACAAGCAAGCATCCATTCAAATACACAGGTACACACCTGTACCCAGGGACCTGCACTGTGCAGTAAATATCTTGGAAAAAATACGTCTGAAGAAGAAGTTGAAAGAGATGGAGGACCTTTACAGACTATTTCCCAGTGCAGATACTCAGGTGGGAGAAGGAGGAGAGAAAGAAAGAAGGAGGCGAAGAAGAAGAAAAAAATGTTGGGGGGGTTTGCAGAAGGAGGGAGATGTGCAGAAAGAAAATGAGAGAGAGAGAGAGTGAGAAAGACAGACAGGGGAGGGAGAAGAACACTAAATGTTAAGTAGCAGTTGAAGTGGAAGAATTCCAGTTTGGATTCAAGCTCCTTGGCTAATGAGGATCATTAACATGGCCTGCCCAGATTCTCTGAACACTGGGGAGGACTGGACGATGTGGGATAAAAATAAAACCTTTCACACATATCCCCACAAGATTCATAGGGCTGGCGCTTGTACAAAAAAAAAAAAGATATAGCACATGCTGGCCCAGGAAGGTACTTCTTAATGCAAAACCACATGCCATGGATCCTGTAAACGGGGAAATTACCCAACAAGAACACTCAGTTGAACTCTGAACTCTTTAGGTTGTTTGAAGCAGAGTGGAAAAAAAAACCAATTTAGATTTCTGCGATTTCCCGTTTTGAAATAAAGAACAAGGTGAATATGTCTCTACGGTGCTATATGACATGATACAAATCAGAGGTTTAGATCAGTTCAACTATGTTATCCCATGTGGGAAACTGGCCTTTGATGTACGCGATGGAACGGAGAAGAAAATGGCTCAAATGACCGTAAAGCTCTCCAATCCACACATTTCCTCCATTATTTCAAGCGGGCAGTTCAAATTTCTCCCGCATTTAATGAACCTTTGAGCTTTGTCATTTACCATCTCTCCACTCGCTGTTTAACACACAGTAAAACAAAGCTCCCAAGAGGCTTAAAAACCAATCCAAGCTCTTGTCCTGCTTCTATAAATCATCGGTGATATACAGTACACATCTTTTCTGAGCACTTCCGACCACTTTTACAGCATGATCAATTGAGTTGTTAAGTCAGACAGCATCAAAACAGTTTGAAAATACAAATGTCCTTCGTCAGTGGTCCAGAATACAGCAGAGACCTGCTTTGCTGGACATCCTGCAATCGATTTCTGTTTTTCCCCCTCTCAGCACTGTCACTCGACACCGTTGGGGGCCACGTATGTGAAATTTACAACATCTCGTCAGATCAGGCATTCCCAACCAGCAGATACTGCAAACTTGCTGTGCCATCAGCCCTTCTCCCACAGTGAAACTGCTTTTCTTCATCTATTATTTTTATTAGAGAGGAGAGAGATGCTCACACACTACGCAGTGTGAGACCCAAGGCAGTCAGACAGACAAGTGTCTTGATAAGATCAGCATAATTGGCACATTCATCCATCTTCTGTTAATAAAGTGCTTTGTGGTCGAGAGATCAACAGTGCAGAGATGTGATGTTCACTGTTGGTATTGTTTCCAGTGCTGGGTTCATTAAGAGAGCCTCAACTTACTTAGTGCACAATTCAAATACTTGATTAAATCCAGTAGCCTTATGTCAGGGGCAGACTATACAAATAGTATTTGAATGCTGCGTTTTTTGTTGTTTTTGAGAGGAAGGAGGCATTATGTCAGCTGTACCAAAAGAATGATAAAGAGTGAGAAATTGAGCCTTGCTATGGCGTTTAATTAGCCTCAAAACCTCATAAAAACCAGCCACATGAACGTGACATATCCTCGCTAGGGAACATTTCTTCTGTGTGTGCATAAATGCAGTCGTGTGAGCATGGGCTGTGATGAGCGCAAACTTTCTATGTGCTTATAACTGCTCAATGCTCATTTGTCAAGATGTCTTTTGAGACTTTAGAGGTGGGGATGGAAGAGACAGCAGCTGATGTCTCCCTTGCTGACTCTTAATTGCATTAATAGGGATGTATAGATGTAATAATGACCAAAAGTTTGAGGAAACCTAGCTTCTGTTATACTTTTGCAGAGTCAACAAAGTAGTAGTAAACGGTTCAATGTTAAGTATTTGATAGATTTCATCAAATCCAAGGCAAACATAATATTAGTAATTTTGGCGGCAATCAACTTTGGCATGATAATTTGGTTCACATCCACACAAATCCCTATTCTGGACGCCAGGCCATTTGGGTATCATTTAGCTGACAGTAAGAGTAATTCCATGGGGAAAGAGCAGGAGAGAAGACAGAAATGCAAAAAGGGAAGATAGCATATCATAAAGCAAGCCAGCAAGAAAGGAAGAAAGCAAGAAAGAGTTCACACAGTTTGTTCAGACAAATGCCCATGACTGGCTCCACTACCTTGAAAACATAAATCAGACCAGTCTACTCAGGATTCATCACACAGACTGAGATGATAGGAGAGGAGGCCGCTGAGGTATTTCTTGAAGAGATGAACCATGGGTGGAAGGACAGGAAAATGTTCAGTTCACTGATCTCTCTACGGATTATAAATACTGCTATGAAAGCGTGTAATGCTGTAAAACTGTAAAACTGTACATGTAGAAATGAACAATTTATGCGCGGGATGATTATAAGAATTGTTATATTAAAGGACAACTGCGCTCTATTCTGAGGTGCTCACAAGAGAGCTCACACTCAGCCATTAGCAAATAGCAATAGCAGGTTATAGCGCTGATGCCCTCAGCAATTCTCCTCCCTCAACCCAGAGGTTTTATATGTAGCAACATCCTCATGCATAAACCTACGTCAAGTCATGTAATACTGTCATACTCAGACCAAAATGATATTGTTCAGGTTTGAATACAGAAGGAACACTACTGTGAAGGTACTATATGATAAAAAAAAATTTAAAAAAACCTCAATAAAACCAAAAAATAATTAACCTTCTCTTTAATGTCCTGTATCTGAACCACAACAGCACTCATCTAATTAGCAAACAAAGAAAGAAACTGTGCTTGTGTAATGAGTGTTTGAATTACAACTGAAAGAAGAACAAACAATTAAAGATTTCTGTCCTCTTCCTGCACTTTCTTTCCTGCCACTGTGTTTAAATCTAATGCAGTATCTGATGGATGATGCAGTCGCGAATGAGAGCTGGATATGTCCACATTTAACTGTCTCCCTAACGATAAGTAATGACGGTAGCTTAGCTAACGCAATTAACACTGGCGCGAAGCAAAATGAAATTCCCACAGAATGAAGTAATATGTAAATTATTAATTACCACGTAGACGATAGCAATCTTGTTCAGATGCCCATTGGCACTCAAATAAATGTGACAGTGGGAATGTGAGAAAAATTCAACAAATACCACCTGCTCCTTAAGCAATTTATAGAAACAATTTGCATTTGTTATTTAACCACTAAACACAGGCTCTTCCAGACTGAACTGCAACAAATGCAATCAGGAAACTACAAACAAAGAGTGTAAACAATTGAATAATTTTGTATTTGTTCTAGTCAGCAAGAAGTCATCATTATTCCATTTCTTTAAATGTGGCATACACAGTTAAACTGTAATGCATGTTCCCAGGAAATCTTGTAAATTAAAACGCAATTTACTGAAAAGGACAGGATGTCTCTCTTAACTATTACAGATAGTAAAATATGATATTATAGCCACAGCATAGTAATCTGTATTTAATCTGAATTTCAATCACATGATATCTACACACACTCATTCTTCATTCAATGAGGGATGCATGTTTTATGAGGAGCAGTTTCCACAAATGCAGTTACACTTGAACAGATGTCTTCTGTATGTGTTCTTGCATACATACTGCATGTGCGTGAGAAAGAGGGCCAGAGAGTGAGTAATGAACAGATAAAGAGCCGGTGAGAGGTAAAGACAAAGACAGAGAGAGTAACCAGGAAGAGTAAGGGAGAAAGACGGAGAGAGAAAGTGATCGCTCAGATTCGGTGTCTCAGCTTAATGACACAGGACCCACATGGGAGAGAGGGAAAGCCAAGCTCAGAGAGAGATATGATGAATCCAGAGACCGATAACCTCAAGCCTCCCCACTCACAGCCTACACACACACACACACACACACACACACACACACACACACACACACACACACACACACAGAGTCAGGAAAAAAACTGCCTGAGAAATTAACTGCTCAGCTCAGAAAATGAATTGGTGGTTTTCTCTCGGCTTGTGTTTCTTGCTTTCACTACTTCTGCATTTTTCTGTCAGCGTCCAATATGGTGTCAATACCTAACACTGGATCCCTCAACCTGCTCCTCTGCCTGTGACCATGGACAATATGTCTGGCTGACTTTGACAAATTAAACCCACTCAATATATGGCAATAACCTTCACAGGATGGCATGGAGGGAAAGAAGGGAGCAGGAGGGGGGGACTTATGGGAAAGGGAGAGGAACAGAGAGTGAGAGACAGATGGGGACCCATACAGATGGATGACGGGACATATCGAGCATGGCATGGTATTTCCAAACCAGGTAGAGCAGGAGAATACATGCAGAGATGGTGCCCACAGAGGCTGACTTTCTAAATGTCACCATAGTTAGTTATAAGCCACTACCGCTGAAACACGCTGAATTTTCTGTGTAGGAAAGGTGGTTAATGGGACTTGAAAAGCCACAAGCCTTTTAATAACTGGCAGATGACAATCATTGATGGGGGGAAAAAAAGCACATTTACCATTGTTCGTGCATGTGTTGACCCATTAGATGGGCACAACTTTAAAAATGATTCTAAGTACATTTACAGTCAACTGACCAAGTTTGAAAGTGCCATCATACTTCAGTTAGAAATTCAAGATATCCTTCATTAAATTGAGTGTGAGAGTACAAAATGAAGATATTTTCCCCTTTAACCAGACTTTATTCCTGCTTATTCCTGAATTGTTGTTTGAAACCAGTTCCCTAAACGTTCACCCAAACTCAGCAGCAGCATGTCAAGAATATACCTGTGGCTTTCAACAAATATTCATCCCATGACTGTTTTGACAAATTGCTATGTTATGGCATCAACTACTCATGAATTTTCCCAAAGCAAGCTTTTGTAATGACTCTAACAAATTGCAAGTGGCTGCAATTCAGGCATGTTTTACCTGCTACAACAAAATTCTTCTACAATACACACACCTGCACTTTAGCTACAGAAGCACACACACATACACAAATTAACACACAAACCAGCAAGAGGGGTTCGTTAAGCAGCTATTGTTATGCTCATCTCTGCTCAGCATGATAACGGGTTGATTGATACTAAGGCTCCCAACTTAATCACCTGACTAAGACTATAAATGCACACTGTCTTGCAAGTGACGCACAAACTACAACAGAAAACAGGAGACGCACAGGACTTACACAAAAGCAAATAAATATACAATACAACTGTGCATGAGTGGAGACACAGGACTCACACACATACTCACTCCTTGTCACAAGCAGAATGCACCTGCCAAACATCCATCCTCACTCCACACAGGCTCAAGTTAACTCACCTGCTCTGAGTGACCAGCTGAAAGCTCTCAAATTGGCCTTGGGTAATCTTCTTCCCTCTCGCTCTCTTCACACTCTCTGTCCCTTTGGCTGCTGTCTCTTTCTCTCTCTCTTTCTGTGGCAGTACACGGATGTCCTACGGGCCGTTCACCCTTCCTGTGTGGCTTGGCGTAAGTGCATCGATCTCTCAGCCAAGTGGTACGTGGTCCTGCTGTTTCCACGAGACTCTGATGTGCTCTCTCCTCTCCGCCGCTCACTCTGCCTCGCACAGCTGCAGAGGGAAATATGAGGACGGGCAACGTGGTTGAGTGCTGCTCCACTCTCCCTTGCTCTCTCTCTCTCTCCCTCCCTCTCTCTCTCAAGCTGAGATGCTCTCTCTCTCTCTCTCTCTCTCTCTCTCTCAGGTGGTACGATGCTCACTCCTACTATCTCTTCACTCTGTCACTCTTCCTTACTTTACTGAACTGCATGCTATCTCACCATCTCTTTTTTGCTGTATCTCCATTGATTCCTCTGTCCTCCTCTGTGTCATTATTGATCTATGTATCTGTGTCCTTGCTTGTGCAGCCTCTAGTGGCTGCCTTCTCTTCATGCTGCTCATAAAGTCAGCATCATATTTTACTCAAACATGAAGCTGTGTCGAGACTTCGCTCCAGGATTTGAGTTGGCACCAAAATCAGCTAAAAAAAGAAAAAATATATCACAAGAGTCATTTCAAACTATTAACCACATTCTTCAAACAAACTGTATTTCAAATACTGCTGAAATGTGTGCCACTTTGAACTGTGTATTATAAATATTGCACATTAGCCGACAAAAAAGATAAACATCTTTGCAACACTTAACCACCTTTGTTAACATTATTAACAGATGTTCCTTTTTTTATAAAGCAACATCTGACTAGAAGACATGACAATTCAGTACAGATTATGTCAATATGTCATTTAAATGTGTACATTAATAAAACAATAATAGTAACCAACTAGTATTTCTGGTGCTGACTAAGGGTAGCAACGGTTAATTGACTAGTCGACTAATCACGTACATCCCTAATATCCCAATCAGTTTTTCAGTTAATCAATTAATTTTTCGATTTACACATATATGGCCATATAAACTCACTACACTCTCCAGATGCTCGAGGTGACGTTTCAAAATAGCTCACTAAATAGCTAAAAAGTGTTCAGACAGTAAGCAGTAAAATATGCTAAAATAATGATCAATAACTATAAAGTGTACCCCTTTTGTTTACACAAATGTTGAGGAAAAAAGAGTAAACTCTTAAATTTGTGATGATGATATATAATGTGTCAAAACTGAACTTGAATAAGTATCATTATCAGGATTAGCTACTTCCAGCTATTTGCTAACTTTGGTACTGTTGACAAGTAGCTAGCTAGCTGTAAAAGCTAAATTATCATTAGCTAGCTATGTTTGAAGGGCTCGCCTCTTTTTTGCTGTAAATGGGGGATTTACACAGTTGGAAACGATCGGTTTAACAGTCAGAAAAATGTAACCCCATGCTGAAATCAGACACATGCAAGTTATTCAAGGTAACTCGGTTGTCGAGACGAGTTTTAAGGTGGAAGTAACTTAACGTTAGCTCTTTGCTTAATTTGAGAAAAGAGCTACCGTTAAGAGTTAGCACTAACATTAACAAACCTGAGTCAACATTTTAATGTCTTTAGGGCGAACTTTAATTAATACTTAAGAATTTTCAGGAAACTCACCAGAAATAACGCCCCCATCTCAAAACAGCCGGAAAAACTCAATTTAGTCATACGCGAGTGATGTTCATTAAGGTCAATCAATTAAATCCAAGATGACGCATTTTTTCAGCTGCTCAGCATCAAGCTCAGCTCAGTGCTGCCACCGGTGGTTGGAAGCTGCACTGCAACAACATAGATGTAAATATATTATAGCTATAGACAGGAGGGCTCACTCACTCTATGTGCAACTCAGGTCACGCCAACTGCGTCAAATGGATCACATAATACAATATATTAGGAAGTCACATTTTCTACCATATGCAACTTAAGCTCTGTTATGCAAACATTGTTAGACATTGGGTTTACAGTTAAAATAATTTTGATAATATTAATTTTACGATACCTCAGATGTCCAAAAAGAGTTTGACACATGAAGTGCCCATTAAGAACAGAAAAATATCATTGAGCTACAATAATAATAGTTACGTTGTATTATTATAATACCTCTAAATGTATGTGAAATCTCATCTCCACACTTAGTTTTACCTTCTCTCCATGCATAAACGTCCACAGGAGCTTTAAGAAGTCGAGACAAGCCCCTCCCTGTTGGCCTGTCAGCCGTTTTCCCCCCAGGCTTTCTCTCCAAACTATGTCTGAGTCAATAAGATTTCTAATGTACATGGTAATAAGCACTTCACACTCATATAATCTCCCTCTCATTGATTAATATCATCATGG
Organism: Centropyge bicolor; assembly: GCA_037975185.1. Lineage (NCBI taxonomy): Eukaryota > Metazoa > Chordata > Actinopteri > Pomacanthidae > Centropyge > Centropyge bicolor. The sequence goes on along the minus strand of JBBMOC010000023.1, from coordinate 841,394 downwards.
GTTAGTTTGAGGGCATGGTTATTTGTTTGGTATTCCACTAACATCAGATTCTACTCTTAGCCTGCACTAAAGAAATAGTAGCTACAAAATTAATCCTTTTATTCATTTTTGTTTAAGATAAGATAAGCTACATCTTTAATTGTCCCACAGTGTGAAAATTTATAATACATTTTATTTTATAGTTACTGTTGCATTAATTTATCTAAGCTTGGAATAATTTACTTTGCTGATTTATCCATTTTCATTATACTGTTATTGTTTCATTTGTACTATATTAGTTAAAATATTTTTTAGGTGTAAACAATCATCAATCCCTGATTAAGAAAGAGAGGCTGACTGGAAGCTTATGTTAATACATTAAACCGCAATAAAGTAGGTTTTGTGTCCCTTTAGATTCGCTACATAAAAAGATCTCTGTGCAACTGAAACATAAGAACTAACTTGTTTTTCTAAACCTAACCTTTTTCTCACCTGTCTTGCCACAACAAAGCCTTTTGTGCCAACCCTGACTGTGGCATGCATTTCCCCACAGGTGAAGTGTTTTTGATGATTTAGACTGAAAGATGGAGGAAGCATCTTCACTAACACAGCAGTGGCGGTATAGAAGATGAATCTATCAGAATCTCATCAACTGCTGATCAACTTCTGGGCTGCAAAAGCAAAACTAGTTTGCACAGAAACTATAAAGGCCATGAGCTACTTTTTCATCAGTGAAGGAAAATGTTTGGAGGAAATTTCAGCTGTAGAAGAAATTATCTCAAACGGAACAGCAGAAGTGCAGAAAATATGTTTTTTAATCTTGCTGATTTGTTTGTTGATGTGTTTGTCAGGTTATGATAAAGAAAGGACCCAGGAGGAATGCTGATGTTTTATTCTTAGTAAGTTACACACGTGTGTACGCAAGCACACACCTCAACTTGTGCTTACAATCATCAAAACGACACAGGAGTCAAAGCATATTCACACCACAGGAGATGAACCAAAAATACCTCAGGCATTCCAACAAACAGGATAAACAATAATTGTGAGCTTGTGTGCGAACGAATAATGTGTGGGCTGAATGGTGAGACGTTGGCCTATATAGAAATCCATAGGGTGCCATTAACTAGGTATAGAAGGAGAACCTGATGTTACCTGTCACAGCTGATGAACAGACTTTGGAGGATGTTACTTGGCTTACGCAGGGATCATCACAGCGAGCAAATTAGAAATGCTTGCTAGGAAAACCCTGGGAAAGATCAACACAGCTATAAAATCCTATGTCCATCAGTGTGAGAAAAGTAAAGAGTGTTTTTATTGGTTACAACACTTATATGTATTTTTCACAGTCATAGCTACATTGAGTGAATCAAAGAAGGCAACCTCTGTCCACTAGAATTAACAGTATTCACCATTTTGAGTAAATCTGGGAAAACATAGTCTCATAATATAGCATAGTATAGCTTAGTAAAGAAGAGAGAAATGGCCATGTCTGAAATATATTCAGACTCTCTGCATAAATACACGACATGACATAACCTGGAACACCAGCTTCGAAGACAAAAGCAATGTATAAAATGTGCGCAGGGTAACAATGAGTTTTCAAAATCCTCCTGTGCAAGTTCGCATCGACAGGTTCATGAAGATAACAGAGATGAACACACATTGAATAGCATATGCACACATCCACCACACCTACACTGTGTATATGTCTTTGAATCTCATGAGTACAAATATTGCTTACACCACTACAAAAGTAATCAAACGAGTGGTCATGCACTTCTCTCTTGGGACTGTAACACATGCAGAATTTGGAATTTAAAACACAATTGACACCTCCTATCACTCCTTAAATGGTCTTTTAATAACACTAGGAGTTGTTAAAGTTCAATACTGTTCATGCTCGTTTGCATCACTAATGTCTATAAATATTGTAGACCTGTATTTGCAGTAATGGTAGTTTAGTATCAGAGAGTATGCTGATATTCTTGATTGCACAAGAAGCTAAATTATGCATGTGAATATACCTCTATCTGGAAAAAACCCTGTATGGATGGAATTTTTCATGTTAAAGTTGGATACAGGGTGTAGCTTTGCCTCATGGTGGTTGGGAGGTTCATTCAGAGCCTCTTCCAAATTCAACCCTCATTTGGAAAAATATATATACCAGTGTATATTATTTTGGTCTTCATCTGAGAGTGCACATACACAGACATACACTTAGAAACACACACGCTCAGAATCTTGATCAGAAGATTTGCTGTGGTGTTGTAAAATAAATCGACATTGTAATATATTTTTTCTTCACTCTGGGCTGCAAATGACGGCCACGATTTCCAAACGGCAGCAGCACTGTTGATTATTTTAAACAGGCATTTCCATGCAAAACGCAATAACACAAGCTGCACTGTGCAGAAATCAGCCGTCACTGCTGCTCCAGTGAGTTTCCGATTTATTTACCTCTTGCGAGAAACATTCACAGAGGAATAAATGCGACGCCAATGGCATATCCCCGCATTGTGCGACCATTCATTGCATCATTGTCATTTATGGGCCGGAGAAAGTGGACTATTTCATGAAAATTTGATGGTAAGAAATGATTTCAATCACATGTAGATAACCTCGGTCTGTTTCTGCTCTGGCCTCAGCTGCTCCCAATATTCTTCTTCCTACTATGTCGTCAAACAAGGCTAAACAGGTCTTATTCTATTTTTATGACACTGCATATCTTCTAGTGCATAGCTCCGGGCAAGGCTGTCTGCATTTACTTGAGATTGGATGTGATGCTGAACTAAATAAGGCTTTTAATCCAGTTCTTTATCAACGATTTGGTTATCCTTAGCGCTGTAAGCCGTGTTTTGCTTTGCTGTGGAAAAGTGGCTATTGAGCAAGAAGTCAGCATGTTGCCTATATGGTGAATGAATAATAACACAAAGCTCTAGTCTGGGAAGCCAATTCCATTTCAGAGCCACAATAGGATTCAACACAGATATTCTTCCTGGGACACGCAACAAAAGCAGTAAGCCTGGACTGAATGCAAACCTTGGTTTATCATATATTAGAGACAAGAGCATGACAAAACAACTGGTACTCAGCATCTCCTGAGTTTACATACTTACTGTTTGTGTGTGTGTCTTCAGGGGGATCAGGGGTGCTGACTGATGATAAAACCTCCCACGCTTTAATCAATACAGCTTTCCCATTGTTAAACATCAGTACTTGAGTGTGTCAATAATGCAATTAAAGTATGTCTGGTTTGTAGGGATCCTAATTGTGAAAAGGAGGAATCCCAGCATGTTAACAAATTGGCCAGCAAGTAGAGAGTTGAGCTGGTAAAATAAATTACACAGATGGATGCTTTGGTTTGGGAGATATTCACAAAAAGAGAAGAAAATCAAACAAAAAGGCATAAATTTAAACCAACAAAGTCAACACGGAACACAGACATGAAAAAACGCAAAATACAAAATGAAAGCAAACACACAACACAAACAGCATAGGACTCAAACTGAAATATGACACAAGATATTAAGGTAAGAGCCTACAGCTATGGAAACTGCACTGTGAGGATGTGTTAAGGGATCAATTCTAACATCATCGTGCTTACAGTGACAGCGCTAACATGATGCTGTGAGGAAAGATGCTAAGAAGCTATTCTTAAAGCTGTGCCGATAGCGTGGCTGAAAACACTGAAAGTGCAAACTACGTTACTTCCACAGTGAATCTGGCTGCTCCACATCACGATGACAACAAACACTACTCCTCCTTCCCTACAGACTTACATGAAAGTTGTGACATGCACCTTTAATTACACAATCATAGATACAGTATTAACCATTAAACAAAGCTTAGATTCACTTATCTCCCTTCTTTGCATTTCTTTAAATACACACCTGTTTTAAACACTGCAACATTTTCCAAGAATCTTACATCTTCTCATGAGCTTTTCCAAATTTTTGGCCCCACACACTGAAAAGATGTAGACTCAAAAGAACCATATCTAACATCTGTAAATTATCTGATGCCTGCCTATTTAGGCATTTATAGACATGAATTGCTGTTAAATACTGAACCCTATTAGCGGTGTTACCTTGTACAATGCTTTGAAATGTTGTACACTTCAATGGGATATTTTCTTATCATCAAAGACGTATGTATTGTGTGGGTGGATGCAAAACCACGATGTGATGATTTAAGTTGTGAACTAATCCAAGGAATGAATCTCAAAGTTAGCACCACCTCCAGGTGCAGGAACAACAAACAATGAGGACTGACAGACAGGTAGAATTCAGTTTATGTCAATAGATGTGGGCGCTGAGGATTAGAACACTTTCAGGAGAAATTTCTAGAAATGGAAACAGGGTCTGAACATCTGTCACATGAGTTTAATTGCCAAGGGGGAAAAAAATATCCAGCCTCTAAATGAAAGAGGAAACATTCATTTCTTTACTTAATTAAACATGAAAACGTTCTTTCTTTCTTCTAATTAAAGATCTACTGAGCGGGCCACTGAAGTAATCTCAGGTGTCTCCACACTTCATTTCACTTCTTTTTAGCGCCACACCGGCACCAGGAGAGGGGTCTGTCACTGACTATTTGTCAGCATAAAACAAAGGGAGTGGGGGGGGACAACTACACAAAGACACTTTGAAGTTCAGGCTGTATATTTTTAGTCAACTAGCACAAGAGGGTACAAAAAGTGAGTGCAGATGGGCAGTCATGGAAAGATAGCAGCAAATGTTACACAGATGCTGATTGAAGCCAACAAGTCAGAGTAAGTGACAATGGGGAATAAAGTTAATATACAGGTATTTGTATAAAAAACTAAAAAAAAAAAACATAAGGACTTTTTTATACTGACAACTGACAATAGAAAAATGGCTAAATGGTGTAAAAAATGACCATTTGCTAAAACATATTCACACCAATATACTATTTACAAAGCTGATAGTTTGTTTGTTTTTTTCTTTATAAAACTCGATAATGTGGTTGTAGCAGTTATAATGGAAATTCTAAGTGCTTATTAATGCATTTGTTTCCTGTTTCATATTTATGTAAAACAGAAAATATTATTGTGTTGTGTTTCCAGTTCAGTTTGTTGGTTTGGAGTGGATCCAAATCACTTAGGACTGTGAATTTTTTTTTTTTTTTTTTTTTTTTTTTGGGAAACATTTCAGCTTTGGAAATGTAATAAATACACCACTGAGATTTTGAGGCTTTTGCTCAGCACAACTGTATTTGACACGATATCTAATGGTTTTGAAAACATATCCAGATATACTGTAGGTAGTACTTGAACTTGCAGAGTTGTACATCACAGCAGAGTAGACTATTGGCCTTGGCGGATCTGCACTCTCCAAATATCCTTCCAGATTATATGTTTTATGTGCTATGCATGAACAAATATATATTTATTTTTTGTGTCAAACATTAATTAACATTAATTATACTGCTTATGGATGCTGTATATGGGTATAAGCGTTTCCCAGGGAAGTAAATAACATATTTCCTTTAGAGATTTTAGCCACTTCGTATAATGACAACATGAGTGAAGATTAAAGATAAAGATTTAAATGTAACGACACTAATCATGTTAATGTAATTTACATTCCACGGTGGCATGAAGATGGGAATAATTTGCATGTGAAATGAATAAAGTGAACACAATCTCAGGAACAGTAACGCTACATTAAAAACACACCCTGTCTCTCCTGTTCACAGTCTCGCTTCGTGTTTCTCCCACACACATCCACATTCACACATATGATTCCAGAAATAAAAACAACTACAACTAATTTTTTAAAAAAATCAACAGGCTGAACCTGGATGCAAAGAACTGTGCTGCATAACAGCAAAATATATCTCAATATTTGCCGGATTTTCTTGCTTGTTTGATACAGTTAACATTCATTATCAACATATTTGATTGCCAGGTAATTCTTGGCGTGACCGCACCACTGCATCAGTAAATCAGTCAGCCTGTTTTTACTCATATTCAAACATAGATGGTCTATTTTGAAGAAGAAAAGTAGGTGTAATATTGCATGAGATTGAGGCAAACAAATGTTAGTGGAAACAGAAAATAAATCACTGCTCTTTTGTTCTATGAGACAAGAGACTTAGATTTTTAATGAAGGTTTTATTCCTGTTAAAGATGCTAACAGCAACTTAATATTTTACCAAAATGAAAACCAAAATCTATTCCTCGGAGTCACATTTACTGAAGAGGAATGAGCGCCTCCGATTGACACTGTAACTATGAATGTTATGCCAGATGAGTGAGAGCTGGCAACTGTGCTCTTGTTAAGTAGTCTTGGCTCGAAACAGCCTCCTCATCAGCTCTTCAAGCGGTGGCCTTCATGGCAATTCCACACATCTATTTTTAACTAAGAACTAGACTGAGCTGATCACTGCAACAGCAAGACAAGTATGTATTCTTTACTCGTAGGTTCTTGCGGATACAAATGATAAATGATTATGTTATCCTAAAATAAGATAAGTAAAGGGCTACCAGTTCTCCAACAAACTGAACCTTGCAGACATAAAAGCCCTTCACTTTGACAGGTTGGAGATGTTATCTTCAATATACACTGACACAATATTTTGTATTGTGTTTTCGTAGTACAATCTCTTAGGGAGTGTGCTGAAATGAAAATATGATTTATAGTTAAAAAAAAAATCAGAGATCATTGGCCTAATGTTGACCTTTATTTAGCACCTCTTCCTGCTGAATGATGGATGTTTAACTCTTTAGCGGGCAAGTGACTATTTTTGGTAATTGGTAATTTTACAAAAGAAATAAAGTTTCGTTGTGTCTTCTAATAACACCCTCAGGTTCAATTTTTGGATTTCAAAGTATTTCAACAAGTGCTCTATAAAGGGTTAAAGTTAAAACAAAATCCAGTGATAAATAAATGAATGCATCCTTGGAAATACACATATTTTACTTGCTACCTGTTTTCATTTTTGAAATAATTGGCAGTGCTGTTCAAAATGTGTACATGTGTGGTGTGCCTGACCTTAGAACTCTTGTTTGTGTGTAGTCTCTCCAGGTCTTTGTGGTAGAGAGGTCACACTTCCCAGGTCTGTTCTGTCCACACTGACCAAACATTACATTACATTTTTTTAAATATAAATGTTAAAAAATACATCTTTACAGACTGTATTTCAGAATCCAGACAAACCAGACTAGCAGAGACTAATTAATGCTGTGTTTCAGCTGTGCAGCAGGGAGCAGCAGCAACAGCAGGTGCAGGGCAGAGAAACACACTGAGGACTCCTAGTGGACAGGTGAGGAATAGCTGGTTTAGAGCAAAGAGAACAGGTTTGTGTTATACCAGTCAGCATGACTTTCTTTGTAATTCCTACCAAGGGTCGCCTGCTTTTGTAAGTCTTCACAGCGGTGCTGTTTTTAGCTTCTCTCCCGGTTCTTTCATTCTGGGGTGTTAATTTAATTCATTTTTTGACGACAGGCCAAAGGGTTCATGTTCAAACAGAGAAGAAAATATAACTAATAATTGTGCCTCCACACTCTATTTTTTTTTTCATATCTGCCGTCTGCAAGAGACACAAAAGGCAAATTAGATGGCCAACATAATATGGTCAAGGTCTTTCCCACAGCAAACTCATTTCAGTTTAATTAAGCCAATTTCTATTCAAGAAAACCTTGAATAGATTGTTGGTGCAGCCAAAAGCAGCACGTGCCTCAGTTAGTTTCTGTTTGTGTGTTCATGCACTTCTGTTCTTTTCCTCATCTATTTCAAAGATCCCGGCTTTTACAGGACATAATCAAGGGTTAGGATGTGGATTTACGATTATCCTCAGGTTATGGCCCCTTTGTGTGGAAATATTATGAGATCATAGCATCTTGAAAGTTATTCCTGTGGTTTTCATCTCCAGGAAAATTAAACCATCTCATTATGCACTGTCACTTGGTCAGATTTGTTTGTTTTTTTTCTTTTTTCATATGACCAATATGTGTCATTAACGTTATAAATTTTCACTCTCATGTGAGCTTAAACCTGCAGCTTTTTTTTTTTTTTTTTTGATCAAAGTTAATCTCAAGATCAGCAGCATCAGCAACAAAGCCATTAAGGGAAGGTCCTCGCAAGCAAATAAGTGAAATGAAAAGTGTGTGTGTCAGGAAAAACAATATTAACAATATTAAAAGCTCAGGAGAAAGACCTCTAGGAGGTGGAGCTTGTGTGGGTGTTTACATGTGCTTACAATGCTTTTTCTCTTATGTGAATTAGTTTGCATGATTTAGGCTGACAGACATGTATAGTTTATACAGCTAATAAAAGTTAGTTAGTTGGTTTAGTAAATATCACAATACAAACATATAGAATAACATAATGTGAAAATATAAAAACAGAATTCTGTCAACACACAACTTGCTTGCAGTGAATTAAGATCATGTGACCGATCAGTTTTTCATTCACCAGTGCCACAACATGAGCACGAGCTGGTTAGAAAAAAACACCCTGTACAATGATCAGGTTTTAAATATGTAATCCTCCAGTTATCTTCCACAAAGGCTTTAGTGGATGGAAGATTTTTCGCTCGCACTCTTTTGATCATCGCTTCTCAATCTGTGCTGATAAAATCTCTCACCTCCTTTGTTGAAACCCAGTGAGTCCTTGACATTCTTTTCATGTCTAGTCAGTCTGAGTACATTATCTATTTCTCTATCTGAACAACATGCTGAGCTTGTTCTCACAGAAATTATCAGGTGCCTTGTTGTTTTCCAGAGACTTTTCTAAAATCCATAAATAAGTGACATGGCAGCATATGACATACTAATTATAATAATAGTGTGTTACATTTGTGAAGGCAATCAAACCCACTGCCGCTGTTCAAAAATCCTCGGCAGATCTGCCTGAGGGGCTCAAGCTGCTAAATCAGCATCATCGATTGAGTATATAGTTCAGACTCTCTTCCATAGAGTTGCTCTTATATATATAATGGGTTCATTTTCTTGGCCTCTTATATGGTTTCTTTAGACGTTGGTTGCTATGCTTACATAGCTGTTTGCTTTTATTACTATTATTATTTATTGTATTCATTTCCTCCTTGGTAAAAACACTTCATAACTGTCCTGTGAAAAGTGCCAGCCAAAAAAAAAATATGGTCACTCGTGGAGAAGGTGGAGAGGGAACGAAATTGGATCGGACCCTGCTCAGCCTTTGCTCAGAGTGAAGGGAAGTACAGCGGATTTCAGCCCTTGCTCTTCGGGGCTGGCAGCGACTGTCAGGGACTGTCAGACAGCACAGCCCACTCCTGAATGTTTTATCTGGCTGCTCGTGGTGTGTTATATCCACAGGTATGTCATTTCTTTTTGTGGCCTGCAGATTTAATCCCCCTCTTGCTCAGAGATTGTTCCCCCTCTGTTCCCTTAAACCAGGGTTATATATTAAAAATTCTGCCACGGTGCATCTTTGATTATAGCTGTAATACTGTTGAGTGAGAAGATGTTTGACACCTTTTTAAGTTTACACAACTGGAAAAGTAATTGCATTTTCTCAAGACTGTTAAATGTGTGATTTGTTGTGAGTGCTTGGTGTCTGACAAGAGAAAATCAAACGTACTGCTTCAAATCTGAGATAACAGAGACCTCTAAAAGTTTGTCACACTGGAAAATTCCTGAAATGATTTTGATTTTGATATTTTGATCTGTGGCTCTGATATAATCATAAAACATGAGGCTTAATCATCTCAGCTGAAGTGACACATTCAGCCTGTATGTCGGTGATTGTTTGCCTGAATGCGTGTGTGTATTTGTGTACCCGTCTGCACAAGTTTCTATGCAAATTGAAAATCTCAGACTGTGTCCAATTACAGTGCTTCCTCTCTGCACTCCTGCTGTGTTTCCCTTGAAGTCCACATTGTTGACAGCAGCAGCAGAGGAGGAGTTTTTCCCTCACACAATGACTTTCACAGTTGCTGACTTTTCTGGAAGATGCTTTTGAAGTTTTCTTTTTTTTTGTTGACTTGGCAACTTCTCAGCGCTGCCATACGAGCACATGGACAACCGCAGATACACTCATGCAATTATTCGAGCAAACACACAAAACACAAATAGATACATGCTCGCGGACACTTTTCCAGGTTGTATTTCGACGGAGTGAGGAGCAGAAAAAGATCGACACACAAAAGAGGGGAAAAAGCGAGAGCAAGACAAACCGGCTGGTCGTGAGGAAGGAGGGTGAAATTACAGAGATGCTGCCTCCTTTGCCCTCTCATCGCTCAGTCTGAGGCCACACAGGACTGGGTTTCACCAGACGGCTGTATGAGGAGCAGTGAACTGCACTGAGCATGACCGGCATGCTGATGAGAGGGAAAAGATGAGATCAGTGAACTTTGATCCTGCGGTTGAAAATCACCAGTAACATGAGATCTGCTGCATAAATCACATGTTGCTGCTGTTAAAGTTACACATTCTCATCATATGTAAAAAAAAAAAAAAAAAAAAAAAAAAAAAAATAGGTCTATGCAAAATAATGATAGTGTTCTAGTTTAAGTTCTGCAGCTTGTCATGTTGAGTCTGTAAAACCTTAACATCTGCCTCATCTATTTCATCGCACTCCTTTTATAGCCATTTTCAAACAAGATGTATGAGAATAGCCTGTTATGGAAAGTGAAAGTAGGACAAAGGTAATGCCTCACTTCTCTCAGGTAGCCCACAGAACGAGGGCAACGCATGTGTGACAAGTTATTTATTTATTTTTAGATAATTAAGGTCCAGCTATGCTTCATATCGCCTCATGAGGAGTAAAAGTAACAGTAAAAGTAACAAAAAGTGGAGATAAGACTTTTGAGATTTGATCTGAACAGTCACACAAATACAGCCTTCCCTTCACTGGTACGTCAGAACACCCACCCAAAGTCGTGGACGTTCATTGTTAAGGCCACGACACTAAGAACGGGACTGACCAACAGAGAAATGTGAAGGAGCCCAGAGCATCTGCTGAAGCTGACTTCCATGGGAAAGAATGTGAGGTCTGCCATAGAAAGTAAAATATCTTTATAGCAAGTTGGCAAGGTAACATCTGCAATGTTATTTACATTTCATTACTATCATGGTGCAGGATGTGATAGAGGGAAGCAGATGAAGATGCAGAGTGCAAATGGCGGCTGATTGACTGGAATAGTGTTTGGTCCAAGTCACTTTGTTGGTTTCATGTTTACAGGGCCAGGACTGTGTTGCAACTATTTGTATTCTAATTTTATTTTATAACATGTCAGAGAGAAAATGTGTGCGTTTTACACCACTGCATTTAGCTTTTTTTTTTTTTTTTACCTTTACTTGGTAAAGGACAGTAAAGACAGACAAGAAATCTGAGATACAGCAAAGGTGCCCAACTGAAATTAAGGGAAGCCACCACCAGTGTCAGGTCTCCGGGGGGTTTATCCCGCAACAGCTTGGACAGTAATTCTCCCTTCAAGACGTCTCCCCCCAGAGTCCAAATCACCAAAGACTCTCTGTCTCTGTGATTGCAACAGGCCAATTCAAATAACTCAGTCAGTTTTATATGGTTTATTGAGAAGAAACAGAAGCTTTTTCTAAACTCATGAAGGCACCTCAATCTTTCAGTTTGTCTCAAAAAAAAACATCAAAATTTGGAGATGCACAATTATTTTGACCACCTACTGAACGTCTCACAGCTGAATGTATAAATAATTTCACACTCTAACAGGTACATTTCTTCAGATGACATGACACATCACTCCTGAAATAAGCACACCGTGCAGACGATATGTTACATAAGACAAATAAACTGATTTCTAGATTTAAGTAGTTTTCAATTTGGGTTTACAATAGGATTTTTTATTATTATTATTTTAGTGCTTCTGCTCTCACTGGACTACATTTATTTCAATTTATTCAAACAACAAAAGAACCAGTTCCAAAAGCAGCGGCAACTTTTTCATAGCACAACACTTACACTTTAGATAACATCACGCTATGATAATTAAATGTTAAACAGCTCGCAGGCCCCAGGGCAAAAATACTGTAATTTGGCAAAACAACCAAAAAATATGCAGCATGTAAATTTTGACACAGAGTCCCTTTATGAGACAAAAAGTAACAGGTAATGATGCAAATTCTGCCTTAAGGGTCTTTATGGTGCGTATTCCCAAACACTTAATCAAATTACCCACAAACCAACCAATACACAACGAATTCAGAGCCCTCAGGGCATCTTCCTGGCTTTGCCCAGTTGGCAGCCCAAATCATGAATATCATCATGAGACCAAAAAAAACATTGAATTCCCTGCATAACCTCTGCGGATCAATATCAGCCTTTACATTTCAGCAGCGGGGCAGGTGTGCAGTGTGAATCCGGTGACCTGCTGACACGCAGCTGTTCGCTCCGCGCTCAGGCTGACATGCAGAGGAGGTGGAATTGTTGAAAGGATGGATTTTAGATGGGCCCGTTAGCACATGTTGCTATAAAAAATATGAGAAAAATCTCAACATTTTCTCTTGACAAAATACTGGCGAATATATGAAATAGCACAGGAAGGAAAAACAGTGAGTTACAGCCGTGATGTTGTTGTGTTAGATTATGCAGAGGATGTTATGTAAACCGTCCTGTGTAGGCAGCGTGGTTAGTTCTGCTGCTTCCTTTCAGCTCTTGGTACAAAGATGTGAGTCAATGAGTGGAAATACAACACTTTCTTGGTCGATTGAAAAGTAATCTACCCTGTGTGAAGCCACAGAGTAAAGTTGCAGTGGGTGTGTGTGGGGACAGGTTGTGCACAACAGGAAAAATCTTCAAACAACTTCTCGTATACTGTAAAGCAAAGATAGATACTGTCTTTAAATACACGCGTATGAAAGTTTTAGTTTATCTGTTGGCTAATGATCTTGCTGTTGATCGGGTGCTTGCTGCTTCTGCAGACAAGACATAAATTGGATCTATCATGCATCCTGCACAAGAGGTGCCCCCTGCAACTTCATGTCCCCTCCACAAGTCAGGAGCTAAAAGTCATGATTTAGAAAATTGTTAATAGTATAAAGTATTAAGCTGTAGTATTAGTATAGTATTATAGTATAGTATTAAGCTGCTGTGCACTTCATCTGTTCATCCACGTTATTTTATTGTATTTGTTCACCATCAATGAAGCTTCAAATGCATCCCTGTAACATTAACACATGACTGAATAAAGGGCGAGAAATGAGAGGAGAAAACATGAAGAAGGAGAAAGGAGAAGATGGCAAAATCAAAGCAGGAGATGGAAAAAAAGGACACAACTAGCTGAGAATATGTTGAGGAGAGGAGGATTATACAGGAGCAGTAAGAGGGCGTGAGATGAGATGAGAGTTTAAAGGACAAGACAATCACTGTGAGGGATGATATAAATGTAAGGACATGAGAGAAGAGTAAGAAAAGAGGAGGTAGAGAGGACGAGTGGATGCAGATGCATTTGGATGCAGGCTAGATTGTTTAAACGCAAGAAAATCGCATCGACATTTTCAAGATTCAGCCACTGAAACTAATCACATCCTTCCTTGATGAGCAGTGATTTGATCAGTCAAGAGTATTGGACAAACAGGGCTGTTGGACACATCCCCGGTGTCTGTGGATGTGCGTGCGGACGTGCGAGCGAGAGGGGAAAGAGAGAATATCAGAAAACATATTGGAGAGGAAAAGACTCGAGAGCAACATGAATGCCTTTCTGAGCAGCTTAGTGATGTGCCAGAGGAGAGAGCTCCCAGAAAATAATTGGATTTCATTTTGGTCCACAAGAAAAAAAAACCTCATGAAAAAAAAACAGATGCATGCTGTCTCCTCGGAGCTCCTGCTACAGGTATCATAAAGGCCGAGAAATGTCTAAGTCCATCGAAGAATTCATATGGTACAACAAGCCCAGCAAGACGAATAGAAAAGTCTGATAACAGAGGAAAACCCTGTAGTGCATCGTATGAAAAAAAAAGCCCTATCGCTTTCTCTCAAACAACTTATCTTATTTTCTAATGTTTCCATGTGGCACATCCACAGGTCCTCCACTTCTGGTGACTAATTCATCACAATGAGCTGATATTTGCTCATCAACACCTGTTGTTTACTCGGCGAGCAGACCGTGCTCTGCTGCCGTGGATTAGTATGCATTGAGGATTTCTGCATTAACTGGCACACCGTAATGATGCCTGTAATGATGACAAGATAGTTACATCTCCAACATCTGCATCAGGAAACGCCGCATTTCCATTCAAAGCATCCATCTCGAATGGTAATTTATTTTACCCAATGCATTTTCGCAAGCGTGGAGATGAACACCGGCTCGTGAGAAGATGGAAAACTGAGTGGGATATAACAACTGACTATGTTCAATTAAACGTCCGAGCAGACGCTTTATTTGCCAGAAAAGTAAAAGCGTTTTGTCTTTGTTCAAAAGGCTGAAACGAGCTATGTTTAAGTTGGTCTACTTTTAGTCATCAAATTATAACTGTTGCCTCTCAGAAGCAAACATGGCAGCTATGAAGCTTTTATAGGCAAAACCTGTTAAGAAGGTTTTCTGGCTGCACAAAGAATCTCAGTTTGACAGACGAGGCTATTTTTGCATCTCTTTTCATTTTTGTCTTCTGTCAAAAGAATTCTCCACCGATTTCTCGTTGCACTTCAATTACATTTGTTTACCTCGTAGACAGTTTTAATAAAGGGACAAAATTGATGCAACAGCAACAGAGATATTCTCCTTTTTTTTATTCCTACCATCTCCTACATTTCCCACAATGCAACTTGACCAGCAACCAGGTTGGTTGTAGTTTCAGGCATCTCTAAAGCTTATGATTTACAGGATTAAGCACAGCTCCCTCTAAACCATTGTTTTTTCATATATTCAATCGTAGGTTTATTTCCAGGCTCTGACGTGTAAAATCACAACAGTTCCCCTTAAACGATGATCTTTCCCAAACCTTATCTTAATTTTTTTTTATCCCTGAGGGAAGAGATTGGGGGAAACAGGCTTATTCACTTTCTTATTTAGTTAGATAACAAGATCCTGGCTCTGTCCAAAAGTAACAAAATCTGAATACGAGCATGATGTATTATGAGTTTTTGAGTCCAGTTTGTTTCACCTTGTTTCTAGATTTTGTGCTAAGCTGAGTCTTTGGCTTCATTTTGACCATGCAGACATAAGAGTGACCTTGATTTTCTCATCTTACTTTTGGCAAGAACCATATCTTAACTATTGTGGTGGCGGCTCAAATCATTTGTGTCCACTCGGGACGGCACTGACATAAAATATCCTGATGGAAACACCAGATCAAAAAACGCTACCAAATCAACAACACACTGGGAATTGTTGTCTTAGCTGGAAACATTAGATGAAACATCACTTGTTCCTATGAGCGCATTGTTAAGATTCACTGATAATCATTAAAAGAGATTTCAGAGACAGAAGCCGTCCTCTCCCTCAAAGTCCTGTGGTCTGCATTTGAACTTGTTAATAATGTTTCTCTGCCGGATTGTTTCAGATCTCCGTCTTCAGTCGAGTCCACTTCTCACTTATCATAAATTTCACTGCAAATGTCCAATAAACATTAATGAGTGAGTGAATAAACCTCGCAGATGAAAACACCCTCTGTCTTAAAGAGACTATTTTCCAGTGCACAGCTGAAGAAAAATAGCTAGTTAGAGTTATAGGACATAAAGTGGCCATCTAGGGACACACACATTTTTACAGTCTATTAATCTATGAATAATTAAAGGCTCTCTGTAACCCCAGAGGGGATTACTGAATTTCGTCTTTCAATACACTCACTTGTTTAGTGGTGTACGGCACGCTGCAGTCTCTATCATCAGGAGGCTCTGAGCATAAAAAATGAACACCTGCACCACATTTACAAAAAATGCAGAACAAAATAGGTCAAAAAGCAGCCGCTTAGCTCCTGATATTGGTTTTGTTTAATTGGAAGCGAACGTCCAAAAATTCCTCTCGCTTGTTATTTTTATTCCAAAGTGACAAGAGATCACCTCCCTTCTCAGCTGCCTTTACTGCCAAAGAGTTCTCATCGCTTTTACACCAGAAAGTATTAAAATCATTTGTCACAAATCCTGCCACGATCACAACGCGGCAGGATTGATGATCTTTTTCTTTCTTTCTTTTTTTTGTTCCGGTTTTGTGAGCAGTGAAGAGATATCCAAACAACAGCTGTTATTGCTGCTTTTGCTTGCTTTGAGATTCCGAATGCTGAAATCGCAGCGCCCGGCGACAGTAAACAAGCGCTTCTGCATGCAGATGATAAAAACAAATAGTTTCCAATCTCATCAAAGGCCAAGTGAACTGAGATGGATTCGGAGCCAAAGCTGCTGCCAGCGTCAAGTGTCTCGCAAAATGAAAACACTGTGTATTTTCTCCACATTAATGGCTTTTCTATTGTCGCATGTAGAGAAGCTCCTCCACTGTGACAACCTGGCTTATATGTGATTTACCCGCCGGCTCAAATATGGGTTATGGACGCTGATGTGAGGGTGGTAACGATTGTGATGATGATTATGTTGGTGAAAAACAAAAAACAAATTATGTTGAATAACAAGGCGGCAAAATAATAAGGAAGCAATGAAAATAAATGAAAGACAGGAAAGTCAAACAGACTTGATGAAGAAAGCCTTAAACTTGAGATGAATTTTAAGAAGCAGCTACGAAGATGCTCAGGCAGAAAGAGGCCCAGACAGAAAGCTATTCATTCACTGTGACACCTGATCTCAGGCTTCGTGGCGATTTGCGATTTGAAGATACAGCACATTCCGAAAGCCGAACATTCAGCGTCTTAACGTTATCAGCATCATTCGCTAAAACTCACACGGAGACAGCGAAGAAAGGCGACCGTGGGTGTAATAAGTGTCCTGTCTCCTGTAATTAGATAAAAAGCCTAACAGCAGCGTTTTGGATCAGCTGGAGGCGGATGATTGACTCGTGGATAAGCCCAGAATAAAAAGACCGTAATGGTCCAAATGAGACGGGATTTTTTTTTATTGTAAAGATTTAAAAAAGACTGTATTTTGGAAGATTAGAAAGATTACATGATTCCAATCATTGGGTTTTCAAATAAAACGCTGGAGTCAAATATTACAAGTCTGGGTGGTTTTCATTTGTAATAGCAGATAAACAGAAGTGAGCGAGACCTGATCTCAGGTTTTCTTTGTTAAAATAAAGTGGCCTTTTGAACCAGATTCAAACAAGTGAGGCTCTGTGAGACATGGTTCGCAATAATCCTAGATTTAGTCCAAGATATAAAAGTAATGTGCTGCAGACAGTGATTGATTTTTCTGCGCTGGTTAAACAGATGTGTTAGATCAAAAGTCACAAGTGAATGAACAGAGCTGCTTTATGGAAAATTTGATTAACAGGATTTTTGCACCATTACGAAGATATGCTTTGATTTGTATGTCATTGTCTGGATTGGCCAATAAAAAAGTGATTTTACAATGGAATTTCCAGACATAAATTTATTATATCAATCAATAAATATCAGCGCTCTGTGGTCAGAAAACTCCACCTCCTCTTTACTGTGGGTCAACTGGTTGGAGGTATATATGTATGTATCACACATCCAGCATACAGAACCTCATAGCATACAGAAATGTTAATGGCCTAAGTGCATACCGCATTGAAACAGTACAAATAATCTAAACAGTAAATGTGCAACAACATGATAAAAAGAAGACCGTGCAGGAGGGATGGGAAGTCATGGGACCTCTCCTAAAACTCACATCATTCGTCAGAGGAGCAGGATAAATAGACGACATTAATAATAAATGTGAGGAGACAGAGAAGCCGTCAGGGGACAAAACAATAAACCAGAAAAAAAAAAGGTACAGACCTCGTTCACAGTTGACATTTTGAATAGTCAAAGCGTGAAGAACAACAGGTGCAACTAATAACATTAGAGATGGCTCTTTTCCGTTTAGGTGCTCCAGCACTGGTGAGCCAGGGTGAATGGTACCAGAGCCCAATGCATGAATAAATGGAACAGGGACACGTCAATGATGTTGTTTAGTTTGAAGAGTAAGTAAGTTAAAATGTAGTCAGTAATGCAAAATGTGGTGTATCAACCTGATACTTTATGGTTTTATAAGAATTGATTCTAGACATGATTTCGACCTGATGACGTGTTTCAGAAGTCGGATTTTCATTTCTGTGATTAGTATTTTTTTATGCAGCTCTATCCCTCCCTAATCCCAAATGAGTTCATTTACATTGCTGTTATTGGCATTCATTCTGATAAGAGTGCTGATCGCTCTAGCTCTCTGTGGTCTAATTGATCCCAAACAAAGTATTATGTTGTTTATATTTGCAGTTTTACTCCCTCTGTTTTTCTCTAATGAAACCACAGTCCCCAAGTGTACCGTAAACACTACATGTGTAACGTGACTGATACTCGCAGATGTGGATTTTGATATGGGGTCATCATATTTTACAATTGGCTACGTTTTGTCACTTCACTAGCATCCACTGGATTTTAAGATGTACGGTATTTATTCGAGGTAATAAAAGGCTAAACTTCCAATCACACAGTGTTACAAAAGTGAAAAATAATTAGTCTGTCCGCCTTTGATGGGATCTTCTGCAGAGGCAAAAAGGCCTAAACTTGTAGAAAAAGTTTGCTCTTTCTTTTTTTTTTTTTTTTTTTTTTTTTTTTTTACCATTAAGGGACTATAGACTTGATAATGAACCCCTCCATCAAGTTTTTTTTAAAAAAAGTAGTTTTTCTGTAATTCTGCTGACAAACAAAAGCAAATAAAACACAACAGTGTATTTGCTGTATTAACAATAATTTATGGTAATTCCTGTGTTTCATCATCTTAATCAAATGTGCATTTAGATATATTTTAATTTGCTCGAAAGCCAAAAGAAAAGATAGCATTGGTATAATTATACCATCATTATTTTTCACCCATGATGGAGGCTACAGCAGAGAGGGTCCCCAAAAATAAAGCCAGTGCCAAAGAAAGGGTTAAAAGTTATTGTGCACCGTTAACATTACAAACAAGAATAGTTTATTATCAAGTCTGTAATTCATTAATAATGAAAATATAAACTTCTTCTACAAGAATGCACAAGGCATTACGGCTCCTGCAGACGAAGATTGTAAACGCGTTAGACAAGTGCAACAGAAATAAAATGAAACTTTCAGACAGCAGCGCTAATTAGAGTGAGTTTTCACATAGCTGAAGACAGAAATAGTGTTTGGGAGGATGGAACAGAAAGTTATTTTATAAGGTTATCAGACAGACGGAGGAATAAAGAGTCGTCTATCTACTGCGCTGTACTGATCTTTCTTTCTTTTTATTATTATTATTTTATTAAGAACAATATTTCACTTTGACTGTCATCATTTTTTTTAATCATCTTTTGGTAAGAGACACAAAACAGGTCTGTTAACCTTAAATCACTGCAACACAAAAAACGTCTACCTTCCCTCAGTCACAAAGCAGTAATGAGTAGAACCATCCCAGAAACGTAGTCAAGAAAAATGTGAAGGGAAACAGTGTCAGAATTTGGTTTTTCTTACCATTATCAGGCAATTAGTTCCTTTCATTTATCACATTCTGGGTTCAGCAGACAATCTTGTATTTAAACACACACACACACAACTACACACACTCTCTCTAATGGCAAGCAAGCATGTAGTGGTGTCAGCATGGAGGCGCACACACACACACACACGCACAAGCACATACCTCAGGTCCAATAGGATTAGCATATCATTTCACAGAATAACGTGGAGCTTGTGTGCAGGAACAGACAGAAGCAGCAGCAGCAGGTTTCTGGAGATTAGACACATATTTGTGAACACTTGACATCTCCTGATAGAGCAGATAATTTGGCAGCAATTCATTCAGACGCTACCGTGTGTGAAGAGTGTGTAATAAAAAAAAAAATGCTTCAAAAGGTCAACGTTTTCTGTTAACTGAGAACAGAACAAACTCTGAGGAGAAGACAACAACCTTTACAGATGAAGCTTGCTGATTATGGTTCCACCAAGCGATGTGCACAGGCTGAAACAGGCTTATGTGGTTTAGTTATGGAGGAAGAGACGGCGTGTTTGGGTAAGTGCAGCTCACACCAGGCTCACAGGGGAGCTAATGTTCACACCTCCAAAAATCCCAGCTCCCCATTATGTGTATCTGCGATGATGGTTGGTTGAGCAGAGGAGGAAATCCAGGAGCGCAGAGGTTGGAACAGCACCCAACTATGAATTAATAAGAGCGCCAACAGCAAAAGCACACAGACGGGCCATTTGATTTATTTTCCAAGCAGGAGTTTCTCAAGAGTTTCATGTCTCTGCTAACTTCCTCGTTTTCTCTAAATTGTGGCGTGGAAAATTCAACGCTGCCCCCTGCTGTTAATGTGACGTGCAATGTTTTTGAACATAATGCTCACATTCAAAAGCGAAGGATGCAAAGTGTAACATGAGTGAAATTGATCTCAGGGAGTCTTAGGAAGTTTATTAATTGGTATTCAAAACAAATTGATAATTCTTACATACTTACTGCGACTGTTTTTTTTTTAAAACTTAGTTTCTATTTCAATTCAAGCAAGTAATACAATCATTTTCTGAGTCTCCATGTTTTGTTTTGTTTTAATTTCTTACAGCTGTGTCTATGTGGTTTAAAGGCAAAGCAAAAATTTAAATAAACCAAACACACCCCAACTGAAAATATTGATTCTGAAATCCAACAAAGCAAATAAAAAAGTGTAAATTGGCCAAAAAAAGGTCAAGGTGAAGGTCAGGGAGGGGAACTGTGTGTGAATGTGTATACAGTGGCATGAGTGTTTTTTTGTTTTTTTTTTAAAGGACTAGTTCAACTTTTTGGAAAACTTGCTTGTCAGATGGGAAGTTTGATGCCACTCTTATGTTTGTGTGTTCAATATGTAGCTTATTTGGCTTTAGTAGAATAAGAGGGAAATACCTATAATTGTACAAATCAGACACAACAAAGAAATGTACCAAATAAGTGACTCTAATTTCTTAACAAAAAGGAAGCCACTGCGCCCAGCTGTTTTTCACAAATTAATTACGTTGTATCTCGTTTTTATATAGTAAAAAACAAAATACAATGTAATTTATGAGCATTTAGACATGGCAACTGCTTTTTTGATTGTTTGTTTGTTTTATTTTTTCACCTTTGGATAAGTTTGGTTGGTTTACACCTGATTCCAGTCTTTGTATTAAACTACACCATCCAGCTACCAATCTTTTTCCCAGTATGGAGAAGTCAGAGTAGGGCGGGTCATGCCTTCGCCATCCTGGGAAAAAAACATGAAGCCAACGAGCTGCTGGCTTCATATTTATATTACAGAAGTATTAAGTATTAAGAAAATAGATGTAGTCTTGTCCTTTAAGGTTCACCGCACTGGTTTTACATCTGGGATTTGTTTTCCATCTTGTTAAAAAGATCATCACAAACTGTTGAACATGAAATAAAAGCTACATGAGCAGTGAGACAAAGCTTTCAAGACTCTTCACTTTCTTAAACATGTAACAGATAATCCAGTTGAGCATGAAGGCTAATTTGTGTGGCCAGGCTAGCTGTTTCCCTCTGTTTCCAGTCTTTCTGCTAAGCTAAGCTAATCATCTCCTGGCTCCACCTCTATAAACATAAGAGTGGTATCAATCTTCCGATGCAACTCTCAGGAAGAAAGCAAATAATTGCAATGCATTTTCTGAAATGTTAAATTATTCATTTAAGCCTGACGCTGAAGAAAATAATCTTTAATCACCACGTCCGATTACGAGCAACGAACCCTTTGATGAAGGAGCAATATTTTCTCAGAGGCATCCATTTCTGAGCGACTTCAGGGGAAACACTGTCATTTGAATTTGAGCATGTCAAACATCACACCCTTTTGATAATTGCAAAATGACAACAGCTCTGTTCACAGTGTGCAAATAAAGGAGAAATCAATCCCTTCACAGCAGAATTGAGCCAACTTGACATGATTTGCATTTTTGCTGAAGTGCTGACTGAAGACTCATCTCCTGAGAATGCAGCAATTTGTCTGCATCTGTAATTAGTAAAGTACGTAAGGATGTGCAAATCTGATAGGAAACCTGGTTTTATTGCTTGTTATGGAAATCAGATAAGTAAGCAGGAATCAAAGTGTCCTCACTTTGATTCCTGGGTGACTGTGTTTTAATGTAACAGATGGTGAGAGGGGATATAAAACTTTACACATGCAAATGAGCATCTAACCTGGCTACAGTATCCTGGGGTTCATATCATGGAATAAAAACAAAACATTCATACAAAAATAATCTAAAGTACATGTTAAGTGTTTTTCAGATTTCATTTTTTCTGGAATATATTAATCACAAAAGTTAGTGGGAAAAAAAGCCCTGTTTTTGCATTTTACTCTTCTGAAAGGTGTTGCCAGATGGTCTCAACATTTCATCAAATATTAGTTTTGAATACTGTTTTAAGTCGTAGTTATTATTCTCAGAGAGCCCTGAACTGGAACTGAGATCTAACAGCCACTCTGATTCCAGCGGTGTTGTGTTGCCTCTTAGTGTTGAAGCGAACAGCAGGGATTTCTGCTGCCATCGTGTAATGCCGGAGGGCTTTTTCCACTCAGCGGTGTCTGACCATGTGGATGTGTGAGCTCTGTTTGGCCTCTCTCAAAGCAGCAAAATTTACAGGACAAACACTCTCGACTGGACAAGGTCAACTGGATTATTGTTCACATGTCTGAAATCCTGACGAGAGCCATGTTTGAGAGAGTGAAAGGTTTTCAACGCATAATCGCTTTGTCTTGTTGCTGACATGGATTTTATTTTATTTTCAGCAGTTAGTGATCTTTGTAATAAGATGAAAAAAACTAATTCAAGGCGTATTTGAAGAAGTTCGGGAACTTTAAAGGAGCAGTTCTACATTTTGGGAACTCACAGTGTTGTAGTTTCTATGTGGTTTCTGATCTGTTTGCACTACATCTGGTCACGTTATGTTCTTTGCATAAACACTTTGCTCTAATCTTTCACATCAACCCTACTACTCTACACCACAATCTGCAGTTGTGGGCACTACTTTGTTGAGCGACTCCAGACAGGCTCTGTGTTTTAGGGTGTTTTTGTATGTACAGTATTTGTCTGTTCTAAGTCTTGTGTATCTATCTATCTATCTTCTATCTATCTACTTCATGGCAAAAATTTGTATGAGAAGATCATTATAATATGCATTTTATAGCTACTTGCATTAGTAGAATAATGGCAGAAATTTAAATTTAGTATATTTCATTCCATTCTTTGTCAACAACATATCATCATCATCGTCATCATCATCGTCGTCATCAACATTTATTCTCCTGAGTCCAGTGAATGCAGTATTAAAGCTAGTTAACATTATCTGAGTGAGTGGTCAAGTAAAGCTGTAGTGTATTATATCCATTTTATATTTATTGCCTCTAAACTCTTTGATTTGTAAGACAAATGACTACTTCAAAAATTTCTCTTTATTGTCTTCAGTGCTTGAAGCTGCTCGAGCCCCTGTGATTGAAACATCCATTATCCTCACATAAAACCGGCTGTAGGTTCAAGAAGTACAGCATATTGACGAGAAGACAGAAGCTCCTAATGATAACGGTAATGTGACTATTTTTATAGCCGCTGCCTACAGAATCTGTCACTATGAGAAGACGAGAGAGGAGACGAGAGGAGAGGAGGTGACAATCGAGAAATCACAGGGAGACTTTTGCTTCACTTCCACGAAATTACAAGATGGAGAGAGTGCACTCTTGGCAACATACAACTGCAAAACCACACATGCAGCTCTGGATTAAGGTAAATTAGGAAACACCATTAGCATCTTTCTGATCATGTGTCATACAAAGGGGTAGCAGAGACAGAAATTTGAATAGATTTTCTCAAAATCCAAACATCCACATAATGCACTTTGAAAGCTTTGTGTGTCTGTGGTCTGGTAGCAGCCTAAAACGTGGACGTTTCAAACTGTCTTCTTCAGAGGAGAAGCACTGATTAAAAGTGTGTTCAACACTCAGCCTGGAAGTGAAGTGCAGGGAAGAAACAGTAGAGAGGAAGAGCTGAGTGGAGGGGAGGAGAAGCAGTCAAGGCCTGTGCCAGACCCTCTGTTCTCACGTGGGATGGCTGTAATTAATTTGGACACTTGGCTGCTGGGTGGCATCAGCGATAATGTGTGTGTGCTTGCGTGTGTGTATGTGTGTGACTGAGTGTGTGAGTCCATGTGTCAGCTAGCTTATGTGCCCTGCTCTGACACTAATGCAAATAGCCACCTCAAGGGCAACATACAGTAGGAGGGCGGGGATATGTCATCACTGATAAAATGCCTGTGCACGCACACACACACTAGAATTTGAAGTAGTCAGGATACAGTAAGTAGGTTTTCATTTAAGACAATTTTCAAAGTGGTATTTCACCATAAAAAGACATTTTTTTCTGTAGGATTAGTTCTGAAAAAGGATTTTTTTTTTTTTTTTGCAATTTGCTTTAAAGTCGGCAGAAGTTGTCATTGATCCTCTACATCTGCAGACCTGCACTTTGAATTTAAAACAGGCCTATTAAAAATTCATTCGTGCCTTCCTTTCAGAGCCATAGGGGGCTGTAGGGCTGCAGCCTATGGCAGGATCCAGTGAACAGAAAGCAAAGAAACATCCAGCGAGGGTCACAAGTCCATCACAGAGCTAACATAAATACACAATCACTCATAACTATGAATGACTGGGACCAGCAGTTCACCTGACCTGCATGTCTTTAGACTGCAGAGACAAAAGAGAAGCATGGAAAACTGGGAGTCCTCCCTGGCACAGTATCCTGAATCTGAGCAAGCTGAGATCTAGAACATAGATAGCAGTTAGTTGGTAAGTGTTTTTGAAACTTGGTGTTGAGTTTACTCAGGACTTGTTGTCAGGTAGTTGTCAGACTTTGTTGGTACAGAGCACTTTCTGGTTTCACTCTCTGAGTTTCAATTCAACTCATTGTGTCAAGACCGAATTGGGTAAAGACCTGCGAGTCTACCCGTGAGTCCACTGAGCAAGGACACAGACTGACTACTCTTTTCCTACTATCTATATACGTAGCCTGCCTCACACACCATGTGCTACAATACCATCCCTGTTGTCCAAGGCTTTCGAAAAAAACACTTATGCTACAGAAAATGCAACCCTGCAAACCTGCGCTGCCTCACAAAAGCCTCCATTTCTGGTGCCTCCTTCAACCTTGGTCTGAGGTCTACTGGCAGGCCTCCCTGCATGCACACTCAAACCTCTGCAGATGACCCAGAATGCAGCAGCACGTCTGGTTTTCAACCAACCAAAAACAGCACAAACTACAAGAAAAACAGCTCCCTCCTACCTGAACACCCTCATTCAGGTCACTCCCTCCTGCTCATTACAATCAGCCAATGATAGGCCTATGATACAACCACCTCAAAAAGGCCCGAGGTCTATAGCCAGACTCTTCTCCTCTGTGGTTCCCCGGTGGTGGAACGAGTTACCAAACTCTCAGTCTTTAAGAAAAGACTAAAGGCTCAGCTCTTCACTGAACACACAAACAAAAAAATGTATTGTTGTCTAATTGTATGTGGCAATGTATTCCCTCCTCACTGCCTGTAGGCACAGGCCCTATCTAACTTGAACTTTGTTTTATGGCACTTATCCAGGTTGGTTTCTCCTGACTAGATCCTTGCTTGCGTTGTATTTACTCTCAGATGTATGTCAATTAGCAAAAAATATTCACTGTAGAGAACCATCTTTGTGAGGACATTTTAGTCATTTCAAGAAGTATATTATTTAGTTAATTAACATGGCAAATTAACACAGCAATGAATAATTATAAAAGTATCATTTATTGATTTTCTTTGGCCACTTGGGGCAACAACACACACACAAACACACACAACACTGGCATGTATAAAGCCAGTATGGCAAACATATTAGCAAACCAAAACAAAGAGCTGAAAGACATTAAATCGCTTTTCACAGCTGTTTGTCAGAGAGAGAGACTCCTTTGATATTCCATGAAGTCATTTCATCCATTGTTAATATGAAAATACTCATTAGCACGGCTTCTGCAGGAGCACATGGCCCGGGGGCAGACAATCTCTTATTAAAAGTCATGTAGTGTTGATGACCATCAGTACACGGATATGAATGATATAATAAGGCAATGAGCGCAGCCGAGTGTAGCAGCAGTTAAGCCAACAGCGGCTCAGCACTTCAGCTGTAATTACAATATATATAGCAAGCTGTCACATAAACCTGATGCTTTAAAATGTTTTTCTAATACTTAGCTGAAAATGTAGCTGACAAACACCAGAGTTTAGCTGAAGAAAAATCCAGGCAGCAGATGCAAAACCTCTGTATGGATTTTCTCAACCTTTCATTTATCCAGAGAAACACTTGCTTCTTTCCAGTCACTAGTTCCTACTGTTGGCGACTGAGATGGATGTTTGAGCTGCTGGGACGCCGACCCTGCGACTGCAAATAAGAATTTCACACTTTCTGCACTCAGTTACTCGGAGTCTGAAGTTACTTTCATGTAGGCCATCAAAGAGTGGCAGAGTCATGCGGAACGTCTCACCTCCGCCCCCCCTGGGGGACACAGCCGGCGCAGGTAGGATGTTGAATGAGGATTACGCAATTGCCATTGATGATTTCCACACACTGGTGTCAGAGGCTGCCATGAGGTGTCCACCGTGTCAATCTGGGGGTCCATGGGGAAATGTCTAAAATCTGCTCCTGTGGATTGTCTTTGATGTGTCCAAAGCTGGGACACATCATCAACATCTCTGCAGAGAAACAGCTCTAATTGTGACACAGACACACAGTTTTTGTAGCTAATTGTTAATACAGATGTGATGACTACACAATGTGGAATAGGACATGTCACTGTCTCTGGTACACAGCATTTGTTTTGATGCAGTTGTGTAGTATTTGCCCATCTGGCATAGTTCAGGAGTCTCTCAGGTGATAGATTGTCCTGTCACATTTAGGTGAACAAGGTCTCTCTAGGTTTAATTCACAGGATGCAGTTAAAAGGACGCCTTGATACAGACATTGTATTGTGCATCATCATTTTTAATTTCCTGCTCTTTTTTTCGCCATCCATGTTGCACATTGCGGCCAATAAATGACATTCAAATGTGGGTAGAATTAAGCGAAACAAGGCAGCTCCTCTGTGACTGGGCTCACCCTGCACGGTGCAAAAGGCTTCATTATCAGCGAGAACCTCAGAGTTGAGCCACTTATCCTCTGTGGAGAGAGGAGCCGGTTCAGGTGATTCAAGCCCCACATGAGGCTCATTTCACTGGAAGCACACCGTGGACTGGGATGTGCACACCCCTGGACGCACTGGAGGGATTTCTCAGATGGCTTGAATCGCCCTGGCAGCCCAGTATCCTGAGGAATTACCTCCATATTGCATAATACTCAACCTCAACATTTACATCCGACGCTAATGTTCAGTGCCAGTGTGGTGATGTAGTGTTTCCTTGTGGTTGCCAGTGCCAATGACATGTCTTTCAAAACCTACACCCAGATTTTGTAATGCAGAGTTTCAATTCTCAACCCTAAGCAAATATATCTCTCTCGTGCCACAGAAGACATTATGCGACTCACAGGTTGAGTCGTATCCTTATGATGTGTAAACTGAACTTCAGTGTGCCCCACTATACATTTGTATTTTCTCCAACCATGCTCTCTCATTAACTTTAACCACACTGTAGTTGCCAAGTGCAGACTCTAAACATGTTGTATTTGGACATAATCTAGAGTTTCACAGACTTATTCAATATTGTCCTTGTTGTTTGGGGACATTCGGAGGAAGAGAAATTACTGAAGGAGGATCCTTACAACTGAGGCCTTGAACCAAATGGATGAAGTGCTACATATTTTTCTGTTTGTATGATGACTCAGGGACAACGTGCTTGCCCAGCATGAAAGAACATCCTAAATGCATGTTTGCATGTTTCATAATGTAACCGCAGGTGCTTTTAAAATCACCAGGCTTTTTTTTTTTTTTTTTGCAGCCGCTTGAAAATAAATGGAAAGTGAGCGTAATGTGAGAAAGATGTGAGTGCGTGTTCACTCTATTAGATGTGTCCACTTAGCACAGAGGGACTTGGGCATGACTCACGCTGACAAAAAATTATTTTCCGGGAATTCAAAATCTACCCTTATAGTAGCAAATACAGGATAACAGGTTTGGTTTTTATTAGAGATATTCAGAGTGCCCCCTAATGGTCCAGAGGGGATCGTGAGAAGCTGTAATCAAGAGTGAGTGCTGCCATTATACCGTAGATCATGGAAAAATTGAATATCTGCTACAAATGTGTGAAAAGGGGAGAAAAGCAGGGATGGAAGAGAGATTTAAAAATGAAGATAAACGAGGAGATTTGGAGTCGGGAGGAAGCGAGAGGGGAAAGAGGAAATGTGCATGTGTCACAGTCCTAATTAGTCAACCTTGGGCCCTGTGATGAAGGACAAACCATCGACAGAGGCAGCGCCGTGCCTGCAGGGCAGCCAGAGAGGGGGAACACACACTGACACAAAAATACACGCCGTCTCTCGCTCTCCCTCACACACACACAGCTTTAATTAAATTTACAGATGTCAGAGCTCTGATCACGAAAGCAAACCCCCCCCGTCCTCCCTCCTGTCACTCATACGTCCATCTCTCCTCGCATCCGTCCCTTTTTCCCCACCCATTCCGAGCGACGAGGACAGCTCTGAGTGGTGTGACGGTTAATGCTGTGTCGTTCAAACTGATGCCCACTCTCTCACTTTAACACACACATACACACACACACACACGCCTACATACACTCTGTCATGCACACATGCTCAGACAGAGAGAGAGAGAGAGAGAGAAAGTGTTTCCAGACAGCTATTGATCTGTTTTGTAGCTGATAGGACAGTAATGAACTTCCTGTAGAACAAACGGCGGCCTGCAGAAAGAGGAATCTGCTTCAAATGTCCCCGGCACATCAAAGTTTTCCGACTGATGTTTTTTATAGTTTTTTTATAGTCTGCAGCGACTTTTTCAATTTTCTGAGAGCTTGTGTTTCTGCTTCTCTCTGTCAAACTGGTTTGGGTTGTAAATCCTTAAAGTGGAATAGTTTTAGGGATAATTCTCCTGACTAAGGACACAACAGATGGATGAAATGGAGACGGCTTTCCTCACTTCTTAGTCTCCCCTAAATTATGATTCTCTTGTGTGTGCACCAAAACAGACACCATACGTGATAATGAACTGCTTTACTATGCTGTATATCAGCGATTCCCATTCAACCTCTGCAGGTGGTAGGGGGTGCGCTGAAAGACTGTGGAGTCTGACTGAAAATAATATACCATGTATCTGTGCTAAGGAAGAAAACACCTGCACAAAGAGGATCAGAAAAAACCTCAACATAAAGTAATTAAAGTGATTTATGCTTGATACTGCATTTTAGAGAAGAAGAGGCCATTTCTGCATAATCACACTGGAATATTTATACCAGCATTCGCCAGCATTTAAGAGTATAAAGAAAAGTAATTGATGCTGATTCAACATTCATATCCGATATCTCGATTTAACTCCTCAGTTAATTTTGTTCCCAACTATGGAGCTGCCGAATGAATCTCAGAGGGTTTCGAGATGATGAACAGGACGGGAAAACAAACAAAAATTATTCTTTCCGACACTCCTGAAATCTTGGCCTTTTTTTGCTGGATAAATATAAATATAGCATTAAACTCATTTAAATAAAACAGGGAAAAAATGTGATGTACGATGAAATACGAGGATGTGATATTTCAGCCAATAATATTGTGTTTTTATGTGCGACTTTCGTCTTTACAGTGTAATGTATGATTTTACTGACCGCTAAGAATCATTCAAATAAAACAGGCTGAAAAGGGAGAACCTACGTGGTTTGAACTAGTCGCAGATGTGTCTACCTGCCCTGTCAGAAAAAAGTGCTGGGAGCTCTCGAGTTAAACCAACCAGGATGAAATTAATACCAACTCTTGAGCTCCTCACTGTCTTTCAAATCAGACTCACAGATAAAAATCTATAGCCTGCGGCAGACTGAGAGCACACTCTCTCCTGCTCTGACTATATGAGGATGAAGCTCTCCCTTTGCGTGTCACATTTGCTCCACGAACAAATTGTCAGGCACTTACATGGATGACCTGCAGTGCCGATAAGCTCCATCACACTCTCTAAAGGAAACCAAGTGATCATGAAATAGCATGGTAAAGACTGACCTTGCCTCTCCTCTTTTTTTTTTTTTTTTTTTTTTCCACTGAGCAAAGAACTGCTTCCCTTTGTCTCACTCGTCACCGGCTCCCTGTTCCCCTCTCCCCTCAGAGCTGTATCGCCATTAAGGTAATGGAGCAAAGTCTGAGTGTGTGCGTGTGACAGAGATACAGAGAGAGTACGTATGCCCTAAATGCCCCTGGAACCTCTGCTGAATTTAGAAAGGAGCCCATCAATCTTAGTGTCCAGCTGCCTGTCCGGTAGTAATGACACTACAGTGCTGGATCTGTATTTGTGGCTATAAGTGTGTGTGTGTGTGTGTCCTGAAGGGACCGTCTGCTAAAGGGAAGATAATGGCATGTAATGGAGATGAGGCTCACACTCTTTTTCTTCTCTTTTTCATCCCTCCTTCATCCCTCTTCTCCTGCACTTTCTTCCCAGTCTCTCTCCCCCCCAGACACGCCTGCAACGCTTCTCCCTCTGACTGACAGACAACACGCTATAGAGTTAATACTCCGCCCTGGGCAGCAGCTGAAGGTAAATCTTAGATATTCCTGCAGGATGCACCGCAGCCAAAGACGGGGGTTTAAAAAGTGAGAGGGAAGGAGCAGACTTTATTTTCCAAAACCCGACTTCATGGGAAAGTGGGATCCAAACAGAATTTTAAAATTTATTAATTTTGCCTGTCTGCTCTCTCCTCCAAGACGATAACAAGCTCTTAATCCACTTAGCTTTTTTTTTTTTTTTTACCCCACTGGTGAAGTTTTCAACTTGTCAGGGATCATTCACTCCACCCCCAACAACATGCATAATCTAACATTTCCAAAAAAAATCATGCCTCTTATCAAAACCCTCTAGTGAGAGTGTGGAGAAAACAAACTAACAGATAACCCAGCTCAGAGAAACAGATATAGCATCAACACGCACATGTATGAATGCACACACAAGCACCCTCCGTCAGAATGACACACACACACACACACACACAGACAGGGTTTCACTGAGAGCTTTAGAGGCTGGTTTAATAGACAGGGATTTACCTTTAGGATTTACCGTAAGAGCCCTGTAATAAGAGACAGAGACAGAGTAACAAATAGCAAACTGTGAGCAGCACTGAGCTCCGGGCGAGAAGAAGCGACGTGTGGAGAGAGCTAAATTATAATTTCAAACATTGCTTCCATTTACCCCCTCTCTCTCTCTCCCTCCTCCATCTATCTCACTTGTTCTCATCCCTCCTCTGCTCTCACCTCTCTCCATCCTGTACTCCAATTCATGCATCTGCAGTTGCAAAAGGACGAGGCCGGAGCAATTGATGTAACACTCATACGCCAAACGGGAGATCCGTTTTTTGACGCAATGCTTATGACAGGACTGTAACTGTGCATGAAACAGCTTGTTGTTGTCTCTTCAGTTTTGTTTATGCGCTGAGATGTATTGAACTGGCACTGTGCCTTTTTTTTTCTTAAAGTTCATCCCCACAGAAAAGTGACAGAAGTGAAAATAGGATGTGAAATATTTTGCATATTGTCCCTTAAAGCTGAAGCAGCAGACGTGTAATGTCCATTGGATCCACATGTGCATAATGAAGTGCTCTGTTTTTTTTTTTAAAGACAGTGAGAGTGATTGAATATGTAAGTGTATTTCAAAGACCCTGGGTGTTGCAGCGCGTTTCATCACTCATCAATTTATTCTAGCCATTCAATCATTAATGTTTCACACCGGGCATATTGATTAATTTAATTCAAGCACATTAATAATGACTTTAGTCTGACATTTACATATTTAAATCTTTAGTATTCAGGGTGTGGAGGATTTGTGCTCTGCAGTGCCAGTGTCAGTCAGCCAGTGCCGCCCTTTCCAATCTCTTTCAAAGTGAACAAGACTCAAGAGTCAAACTCAGTGAGACATCGTGTGGGAATGAGTGTCGAAACAAAAGTTAGTGCCAATCGATCTCGTAGATGTTGAGACAACTGAACATGGCTATCGTGGCTAGAAAGACTGGACTGCCAGTTTCAGACTACATGACATTTTTGTCTGTTACGATGGTCACAGCGTCAGATAAATTCTTGCCACAACTTGGCCGAGAGACATTACAGGCTACACGTCGGTCCTCGGCCAATCATGCTTCTTTCACCTGAGTGATGTCACTGGGAAGGAGGTGTTCACAACATTGTCATTAAAAAAATGAACTGGCTGAGTGTCTTGAGTGAAGAAAAGCCTAAACAAAGAAAGCAAAAGCAACACTGACCTCTCCTCTGTTTCACCAACAACATTCCTTTTTGACTTTGTTGTACAGAGCGCTCTGTGCTCCTATTGGTCAATGTCAGAGTACACGTCATACACCTGACAAGCTAGTCTTTTTGTCGGGAAGTTGTGAGGTTTATCATCTACTATGATTCACTACTCGGGATAAAACGATCAATTGTTGCATCTGACGTCCCTTTTTTGTTTTTGAAGCTCTGGGCCTGTCGGCACAGGCTCATAATGTCTACCTGTGTATCATCTATAAAACCAAGCATAATATCATTTTGCAAAATGCTGAAGGCCCACAATGACTAATTAGCTTCTTCAGAAGTTTGCAGAACAACTCCAATACTTTGTGGGGGTTTGAGCATTCTTTCAATAATTTCTCAATATGCAGCAAATGACTGATTTCAGCACGACAGCAGTTCAATAACTGACAGTGATTCATGTTCAAGAATCTGTGGCGATGAAAAAACTTGAGTTGATTTTTGACCTTGGAAAATTGAAACTGCAGGTCTCTGCTGTCTTTCAGACCTGTCTCCAGATGAGTGGCTGAAACTTTATTGTCTATATCTCGACTTAACTATTTCTTTCACTGTTGAACAGATGTTGTTTTAAGTGCTTTTATGCCGCTGGGAGCTGCGTGCTGTTTATGCAACACACTCAAGCAAAAACAGCCTGCAACAGAAGAGGAGACGCAGAACGGGGAGAATGAAACAGGGATTTTTGCCAAACCCACACAGTTCATACAGTATGTATAGCACAAGATGTATTTACTTCACCACCTCTGAACTTGTTGTCACTTGGGTGTCTGTGCATCATAAATAATTTCAAACTTTTTTCTTACTCTCAAACCAAAATGCAGCTCTGTATCATGAGTTCACCTGAGTGCAGTGCATTGAAAAGTCAGTGTTATGCCAACAAGGTCAGGGAGGGCCAATGATAATCATTTTACAGTGTTTATCAAACACCATTACACACACCATATATCCTTTTATATGATCTGTGAATGGACTTCACTGAGGAGGACGTCCACTTCGTCCTTGGTTTAATGGCACTGTAAGTTGATACAGACGCCGTAATGTGTCTGATGTATCATCCTCCTCTCTCTCATTCTCCACACAGTCAGAGCAGCAGTGCTCACGCTTGTAAGGTC
The DNA here is from genome assembly GCA_037975185.1 of Centropyge bicolor. Classification (NCBI taxonomy): domain Eukaryota; kingdom Metazoa; phylum Chordata; class Actinopteri; family Pomacanthidae; genus Centropyge; species Centropyge bicolor. Next base: position 807,792 of record JBBMOC010000023.1, on the reverse strand, counting down.
ATCGCCGCGACTTCACTGCCGGGTTCACTGCAAAGAAACGACCCATGGACCTTGAAGGTGGCGCCATTTGAGAGTAAATAATATTTAAGCCGTTCGTATCGCTCGCGGCTTCTACACACCTCCAGCACGTGATTTACAAGCAAATAGGAGGCAATTTTGACAACAGTTATTACAAACAGCACTTTCACTATATGTGTGTGTTCTGCAACAGCCATCACATCACTCACAGCGATACTGTCTAGGAGAGTCCTGATTCCTGCCTCTCCAATAGGCAATGCATCTGAAAGTTGTTTGTTTACAGCATCCAAATACTGTTGACCTCTGTTATGAGAATAGGAATAAGGTAGTAATAGTGGTAGCACAACGACAGAAGCAGCAGAATTTCTATTATGATAGTGGGAATTAACATGCACAACATGCATCCGAGCAACTGCATGGAGATGGAAAGATAACCCCGACACTTTCTTCACCGTTATCTGTACTCAGCGGTGGTATTTAGCCTGACAACCCCTTCTTTGAAAGCGAATGATATTTTATACATATTCATGATCCCTATGCTGTATCCCTCTCGTGACCTTGGAATCACTAACTCATCTTCATCGAGTACGCTCTCACACACACACACACACACACACACACACACAAACACACACACACACATACATGCATACACACACAGACATAAAGAAATAACATGCTGCCTCAGAGCATCGGAGTCACCAATGTCTATTTTTTTCAATCAAATCCAATTACTCCTTGCGTGGCTTGTAAACCAGTGGTATGGAAAGAAGGATGGGGAGCGGAGCAGCGTGAGATGGGGAATGATGGATAGATAAAAAGGTGGAAGTACAACTATATCCAGAGAGAGAAAATTAGAGAATCAATGTGGCAAAGGGGACGAGTTTAAAAAAAAAAAACAGATAAAGGAAAGAACAAGAAAGGAAAGTAATGAATCTAGAAAGATGGTGAGGAACTGTATGTGACATGTGGACAGAGGCAACACACAGGAGGATGGAGGTGAGGAAAATAATCAGGATCAGGATCAAATTGCGTTTAGTATTGTAACATATAAGAGATGACAGGTGCAGGCAATTGATGAAGACATTATAGAGAGGACATTATAGAGCGGTTGGCAGAGCTATAGAATTTAGCTAAAACGATTTTTTTTAAAAAGTAGATTGTTGTGTTAGCTGCCTGTTTTCTATCATCAGAGGTCAGGGCAACCAGCAGTTGTACCAGCAATGCATTGCAAAGAATCAAGCAACTACTGTATCTGAATGGCTTTGTTTCCATAGAATAACAGGGGAGGGTCAACTCAAGCAAGGAGTGAATTGAGTCCATATAGACTAGAATTTGTTTCAGTTCACTGCAGAGAAACAAGCTTAATAAAAAAATTCACTGCCATTTTAACCATTGCATAATTACATGCAGACACTTTTCTGTCAGATTAACCAAAACATATTCCACCATTTGCAAACAAAGTCAAATTTCACACAGAGCTGATAAAACGCAGTTATGAGATCAACTTAAAATTACAAGGATGTCGCTTTTGGGATGGATTTAAATTACACAAAGAGCGGCAAAATTGCTGAAAAACAAAGGTAATTATGGCTGTAATTATTAGCGGGGTGGGGGTGAAACGTTTCCCTCATGCACGTTCTGGATGGGATTAAAATCACAGAGTGAGCAGGTAATGTTCAAATCACTTTACCTCCCCTTGAGAAGTAAATCCACTCTGAATAGGGCTTAAGGATCCAGCCAGCAGCTCTGTGAGGCTGTGTGTAGGCAGTGGTGCCTCCAGCTAAGTACATAAGTCTGTATAACATTCAATAACAATAAACTGATGTTTGTCTAGTATGGTTGTGTCATCAGTCAATTCTGACCTGATAATTGCAGTGGATGAAAAGTCAGGAGATGATCAAACTGATTAGAATGAATCATGAATGTCTGAACTAAATTTCATGGAAATCGACCCAGCTAATGAGACATTTCATTCAAAACCCCAACTTCACATTGACGCTTAAGGAGATCAGCAAAGTTAGTATGATTCATCCTCAGGGGAGCATGAATGTCTGGACCAAAGCTCATGCCAGCAGTTATCATCTGCATGATACTGTCTTCATCTCCAGTCTCAAAGCATCAATCTCGTCTTTTGTCGACAGAGAGAAGCTCTGATTCTGAACAGACAGCTTAAAAAGACCGACTTCAAATCATCGGACCCAAGAGAGGGAGAGTTATACCAGTAGAAGGAGAGCCTCAGGATGAAAAGAGAAGAAATAAGGGAGAACAAAATATGTATACAGACATGATAAAAAATAATAATTTAACAGACAAAAGGAGAGAAAACAGCTGTTCAATGACGTCCTTGTTGAGCTTCAGCAGCTGGATCTGTCGGCAGTGTCGTAGCTCCTATGAAATACTTACATAATCTCTGAGGGGGTGGTTTAGGATATCAATAAGATATCAATAAGACCAAGAGGTCACCTATAGAGTCTATATGACCAGAGTGGGAGAGAAAAGTTCAGACACCATGTAAAACATAAATAAAACAGAATGTGATAATTTGCTGATTCTTTTTGACAAATACTCAATTGAAAACAGTACAAAGAAAATACAGTGAACATTTGACCTCAGGCTTCAGGATGAATAGAGTGAAAATCAGGGAGAGAAAAAAGTACATACTTTTTTCTCTCAACCATGATAATAAATAATTCAACAAACAAAAGTAGAGAAAATAGCTTAGTGCCATTACTAAATGAATGAAATCTCTGGACTAAAGTGGTGGACTGACCTTCAGGACACTGCCGTCCTACACTCATGCACAAACACACACAGGTGACAGTTTGCTGTTTCATCTGTGTGACGAGTGTGTGTGGCATCCGTCTGCACCTGATTCGTCTCCAGTTAATTAATATTTTAAACCAAAGTCGCAACCAGACAAGTGACGGCGTCTGTGCATGTGGATCCTGGAGGGACACATTAATCTGCTGTGAGGCACTGAGTGGAAATGTAATATGCCTGTGTTGATTTGGAGGAACACAGTAGCCTTGTACAGATAACTGTCTCTGTGTCAGGCTGGCGGTGTCACAGCCACTTGGGGCTTTCTGTCACCTCTGATTTTCCACAGGCTGCCATCCTGCATGTGTGTACTTGTGAGTGATTAACATTTAAGGGGTTGATTAAATTTTTTTTTTTTTTTTTGATTCGAGCTACTGTAGCTGCGTGATGGGGGGCGGGGGGGCAGGAAGCAGATGTCAGATCTCGCAAACATGAACTACTCTCTTTATCTTTCCACGTTCAGGCGAGTCTCCCTCAAGTGAGAATAAAGCTAAAGTGAGAAAGATCAAAGATATTTTATTATTTGAATTTTAGCTGTTTTGGCTCGCAATTTCTCACATTTTGCGACACTGAAAACTGAAAAAAAAAGGGAGGAGGGACTTTTTTTCCCTCCTTAAATCAAATGAGGAAAGTGTGAAATTATGAATGAACAGAAGCAAGTCTGTTAAAAATCTGGCACACTTGAAATAATGTGACATGGAAAATGTGGTTTAAATGACAGATGCCGCTAAAGTTTTTTCCATTATACATTCGTTATAACTCAAATGACTTCTTTATTACTGTCTCTCTCTCACACACACAGTCAGAGTGCATTAGTATGCAGACCGCCGAGAACTAAATGTTTTCATATCATGAATATGTTGCTAAATTATTTTATAATGCATATTTCCTTATCTGCTGGAGTCGGAGGGTTTTCTCCCTGCAGAGGAGAGCAACAGGCAGAAGATGCTGGATGAATGCAAAATGTTGGAGGTGTTGATATTATCTGTCAGGTGCCATTTGCTCTACGCTGGAATTTTGTAGACCAAGACTGTTCAGCGGTCCGTGTGAACTTACGAGCTCATTGCCTTGACATGAAAAATAAAACAGCACCAGTCTGGTTCAATCTCTCAATCGCAGTTACAAGTCTTAAAATTTCAGTGACATGAATAAATTAGATACTAGACGGCAACAAACGCTGCCTACTGTTGCTGGCTATCAATACTTCTACTTGTTTAGTCTGTGTGATCGGTTCTAAAAATACTTCCCTGAATGTTTCATGGGGAAGTTTCCATTACCGCAAATAAAATCTTTAACATTCTCTTCATCAAAAGGGTGCATCCAATTAACAAGGGAGCCGAACGCATGCATTGGCATTTTGTGCATCCCGGCTGTAAACAATGCACAATTTGATTCTCGCACAGATGCTATGAAAGGTTTCCGAGCGCGGCTTTCACTGGGCCGATTTAAATTCAGAACTGACAGCCGTATGGATTCCTTGGCCCCTCTCCCATCAAATTTATGCTCATCTCTGACTGAGATCCAACACATCTCCCAACTCACGGAGAAAACTTGCTGACATCCTTGACATACTACTCAGTCCCTGCTGTTTCGGATTGACGATGCCGCGCTGTGACAGAGGGTGCAGACTAATACTTGCCAGTCAACCAGGCTGGATAGCGGGAGACAAGTGATTGCACTGTTGATGGGGGTAATTTTGCACAGATAGGGGGTGGCGGGGGGGGAGAGGGGGGGTACGGTAAATAACAGAATACAAATGCTATATGATTGATAAATACTGTATGACAGCACTCTGTCTTCCACTGTGAAAGAGGAGGCCATTTTAAATCAGGGAATGACAATGAAAACTACTGCAGCAAAACATGCAGAGACATGCAGATGAATATCATGGTTAAAAAATTTGAAGATAGACAGGAGAACATTTTTTTATATCATGAAATCTTTAAACAATCCTCCCAATAAAGGAACAGTTTGACATTTAGGGAAATAAATTTATTCAATCACTTGGTGAGGATTAGATGAGAAGATTGATACCACTGCATTCAGCCAGCAGCTGGTTAGCTTAGCTTAGCACAAAGACTGGAAACAGGGAGAAACAGCTAGCCTGTCCTGTCCAAAGGTAACCACATCTGTCTACAAGCGCCTCTATTTTCAGTATTTATGCTGCACACGTACTGAAAAAGACAAATATTGAGCTTCTCATCTCCCAAAATTATTCCTGTTATGGGAAGTTTATGCCACCGAACTGTGAAGAATCCCATGGTATGAAAAATAATGTTGCCCTGTTTCCAGTCTTTATGTTAAACTAAGCTAACCAGCTGCCGGCTCCAGAATCATATTTACCATATGCAAGCAATATCAATCTTCTCATTTAATTCTATAATTTCCGAAATGTTGAATTATTCCTTCAAAGGGCAAAATTGAGTTTGATCAAACATCATGATGTGCAATAAGTTCAAGTCACAACCTGGCTGTAAATTAAAGTGTTTTTAGCCTTAAATGTGCCATAAAGAGCATTTTATTGGCTTTACAAGAGTCAAATAGTTTTTGACATAACACCGAAAACAAATCCTGGATATTAAAACACAGAGAGCAGAGACAGAACAGTCCAAAGGCCAAGTGCATCTCAATAAACAACCAAGTAATGTTGCCTAGAAAATGGAGAGCGAGGAAATGTCATTTGGCCCAGGTGGATTCTTATCTGTTAGGCTTATGACATTTGGTTGGCATATGAGTTTTCAAACCTGATTCCATAAGCAAACACAAGAACCATAAAAGCCAGAGTTTTGTGGCTCTAGCTGCTTGTGGATATACTCCTCACTTTCTACTCTCAGCTCGTGTTATTTTATCACACTTTCTCCTTTTCTCCTCCTGCCTCTCTGACTGGAAGAAACGAACAGAAACACGAGTGATCTACTGTATCTTACTCCGTGAATTTATGCTGCCAAATAAATATTATCCTCACACTGATGGCGCCAGCTCACGCCAAAGCGGTTATTATCTCCATGATGCTCTCTTCATCTCCAGTCTCAAAGCATCAATCTCGTCTTCTGTCGACAGAGAGAAGCTCTGATTCTTTAACTGACATCTTAAAAAGACCGACTTCAAATCATCAGCACCCAAGAGAGGGAGAGTTATACCAGTAGAAGGAGAGCCTCAGGATGAAAAGAGGAGAAATAAGGGAGGGAAAAGTATGTATACAGACATGATGAAAAAAAATAGCTGTAGAATGATGTATCTGTAAATGAATGAAATTGTTTCAAGTCTCAGCAGCTGGATCTGTCAGGAGTGTCTTAGCTCCTATGTAATACTTATATATTCTCTGAGGGGGTGGTTTCAGGATATCAAGACCAACTACTTTCTACAACCTCGATTCTAGAAAAGTTCAGATGCTGTATTTATGTGTAAAACATAAATGAATGAGTATGTGATATTTTGTTAATCCTTTTACTCAATTGAAAACAGACAGTATATTTCATGTTTTACTTCATCAACTTCATTGATTTCTAAAAATGTCTGCTTATTGTGAATTTGATGGCAGCAACATGTTTCAAACAAGTTGGAACAGGAGCAACAAAAGACTGTGAAAGTTGTGGACTGATTCAAAAACACCTGTTTGGATTATTCCACAGGTAAACAGGTTCACTGGTAACAGGTGATAGTATCATGGTTGGGTATGAAAGGTTCATCCTGGAAAGACTCAGTCGTTCACAAGCAAGGATGGAGAGAGGTTCACCACTTTGTCAAACACATGATTGTATAAAGGAGATTAGTACATGGGCTCAGGAACACTTTGTAAAACTGTTGTCTGCAAACACAGATTGATTGCATCCATTTTGATTTGATTTACACAGCGTCCCAACTTTTTTGAACTGTAGTTTCAAGGGAAGAAGACGGAGGGAGAGAAAGGAAGAGGCTCACTAGAAGGGAGAAAGAGAGCTCAGGTATTGCAGCAGAACAGTTGCCACAGTAATTGTGTTGTAGAGATAGTTATGGTCTCACTTAGTGTTTTGCAAATATATGTGAGTATTTGTGGCACAAGGAGGACATCTAGTGGTCATCCTGTAACTAGCAGACACTATTATGTTCCTGGTGATGGGAGCCTGGACCAGAGGTGGACAGTAACTAAATGCATTTACTTAACTACTGTACTTTACTGTACAAATTTGAGATACTTGTACTTTACTTGAGTCTCTTCTTTTATTGTAACCTTCCACTTATACTCTTTCTCTAAACTTAGAGGCAAATATTATACATTTACTCCACTATACCTTGCTTTAGTTACAGCTTTTAGAAATATAGATGTTTGCATAAAAAACACAATAAGCTTATAAATATGATAAATTGTTACAAGTTAAAAAATATATAATATATAGAAGCATAACATTTTCCGCATTGAGTATTTTGATACTTTCAGTACATTTCCTGATTATAGTTTCATGCTTTTACTTAAGTGCCATTTTCAAGGCAGGGCTTGTATTTGTAACTGTATTTTTTTTTTTTACAGTGTGGTGTTAGAACTTTTATTAAACATAGATCTAAATATTTCCTCCATCTCTGGCCTGTGACAACATGGGTTCAGTGTTTTGGCTCGGTCCTAATTCCTATAGATTTATGAACACCTAATAATTTAAAATAATTTAACCACCCAGATAAGCTACAAAGTTTGAACTATGTCTTGTTAGTTAATTTAGACAAGATGGAAACCCACAGATCACTAGAGCGAAGAGAAATGAAAAAATACAATTTGATGAATAAATTTATCATCCACACTGAACCAATTACCACGTTATCAGTTGGAAGCAAGCTCTGTCCTTAGTTTCAAACCTCAGTGACAGAAGTCAAAGTGCAATCTGACATAATTACTTCACAAGATTAAATTAATTCTAATTTTACAATGAGAGAGAAAATTACTAAGACCAAACACTTATTCAGAAAACACAACTGATGCTAGTTTTTCCAGTTGTACCACCGAGGCTTTGTAGTGAATTCACATTCAGCTCTAAATAAATTCCACCAAGTATCTGAACCTCACAACAGGTTAAATGAGAGGCTTTAAGAAGACACATCTCCCACATCTGCACACAGACCACATCTTCATTTGTGCCTCTGAAGTGTATCGGGCACAACCTCAAAGCACAAAAAGTTTGAAGTCCACTAAAGGTCAAAAGAAATTCCTTTTATTTCGGCTCTACTCCGCGTTTAGATCTACAAACCATTCACAGATCTAATCCACCAAACAGCCGTGGGCTTATCCAGCAACAGGCTGACTCCTTCCCAGAGAGCAAAGGTGAAGAAGTTTCTTCGCTCAGAAACACTTGATGGGCCTGAAGCCAGCTTAAGCACTGGCAAATACACACACAGAGAAAGAGGATAAGCATGTAAGCCAGGGATTCATTCAGGGGTTTTGATCAAAGTGGGACCCAGACACAGCTGTACATTTAAATTCAACAATTGCGAGGTAGGAGAGGAAGTCAATTCCTTTGGCAAGATTCAAAACCCACAGCAGCTCTATTAGAGTCGCTCAGTTTGACTGGTTAAGTGTAAAAGTACAAATGTGAGTAACTGTGAATGCTCTATAAACTAGGGACAAGGTGATGACAGACTCAAAATGACAGTTCTACTTTCACATTCACAAAAATCTGCAGTCCCTTAAAGGCCCATACTGCATATTTTGCATGTTTTATACCATTTACTACTTACTTTAAATTGCATATATTTAACAGTACATCTATTTTCTAGCTCTGTAAGGTTTGGCAGTGCATTTACAGAGACTTGAAAGTTAAAGTCAGTGAAGAACTCTACAGCTTTTTATCTATTTCTGTCTTTCTCATACACTTGTTTGCTAGCAGTTGCAGTTTCCATAGCCCTCCTTCGTGGTGCATTCAGGGACGCTCTGAGGTCATAAAAACACTGCACTGATAACCACAGTTGTCAAAGAAAAAGTGCAATCCACAAGACAGACTGATCTAACATACATGTCATGAAAGCACACACTGAGGGTCTGGTCCCATTTGCAGCATTAAAACATGAACTGTGAAAAGTCTGATGGCAGTTCGTCCTTCGACGTTCCGAGAGGATGATTTTAATAAATGTATAATAATCAGAGCATAACCTACTTCTCTCCTCTCTTCTACTGTGATGAACCTACCGACTGTATCTCAAACTAGTTTCAAGCCTCAGCAAGCTGATTTTTATAGCATACTTAAGAAAACTGAAACCAATTTCTAGCTGGAAAGTAGCAAATCAATCTCAAATGGTCAGCAGCAACATAAACTACATCCATTGGAGGTAATGGAGTAAAAACTGCTGGTGTTCTTTGAAAATGCTCTGAGGTCACACTGATTATGATTTAAGCAAGAGAGGAGAACTTTTTTATTCACACTCCAAAACTTATAATCAGCCGGAAACACCAAACTACTTTTTGTCTCTATAGATTTAGTGGCATTGTGTGAAAGAAAAAAAAACATTAACATTGAGTGAGTTTATTAGGTAAAATTCTGTAATATTGATTAATGAAACAAAACATCCAATAATGAATTTGAAATTTCCTTGCAGACTGAAAATCACTGAAGTTATATATATTATGCAGCTTTATAGTGAATAAGATAAAAATTGACTGGAGCACAGTGGCCTGAATTAATTTATATGTATGTATGAAGGTATTTTAGCTTGAAATGACATTGTTACATTTTATGAATGGATTACAAATTTCCCAAACTCATGGCTTACTGACTGACTGCACATCTGTCCATTAATACTGATACCGGAGAGGGTTGGGCTCATTGGTATTATTTAACATAATAAATAAATAATAATAATAACTGACAACTATTTAACAATAGTTTCCCATTGATTTTGAAGAGTCTCTTTTTCTCGCAAAGAAACACAGACTTAACATTAGCTCTGCTTGATCCACGCTTCCGAATTGAATTACATGGTCGGCACATCAGTTAACAGGTTTAAAAGTATTTAGGAATCAAAGCAACATGATGTCTTAACAGTAAAACATGATTTCAGTCAGAAAGACACTGGCCTGTATGGATGATTTGATTCTCATATTCTCAAGCGATATCAACCCAGTTCTCTATGGCCCTTCAGTCTTAAGGGCTTTTTTCTTTTCACCAAAAATTAATTCTTCATCTCTGTGTTTTCTGCATTACATTCTTCTTTTGTCTGCCCCTACGTTTCCCTGAGCTCTTACCACTGCTCTGGCTGCTGTACCTCTTTTTCTTTGATTCTTCTTCTGGGTTAAAATCAGTGTCACTGTCATTTTTCAGTCTTTCTCTTGATCTCCCTGTGCTCTTCCTCGCTGTCTCCTTCTCTTCTTCTTCTTCTTCCTCTTGTGCTGAGTCAAAGGATATGTCACTGTCTGATTGCTCGTCCTCACTTTCCTCATCGCTGGAACCTGTTTTCTTTAACTTCTGCACCTTTGATTGTGTATTTCTGTTTGAAAGCCGGCCTTTATTTTCCCTCGCCAGAACCAAGTTGTCTGATTCATTTCTCTTTGGCCGTCCTCTGGGTCTGCCTGTGCTCCGTTTTCTACTTTTTGGCATATCTGTCCTCACCTTCTGCACCTCTATTTCTGTGCTTTTTTCTTCTTCTACACTGTCAGACTCAGAGTGTGAACCTCTCTTATTCTTATTCTCCTCAGCATCACCGGTGCCACTTGTCCTTTCCTTTATCTTTCCTTTCTTCCGTTTACATCCAGAGCTTGGTGAGTGGTAACGCTGGACATGACTCTTCAAGCTCACATTGTGATTGAAGCTATAGTCACAATGCTGACACTTATAAGGCCTCTCTCCTGTGTGCAGACGCATGTGGGATTTGAGGTGGCTCGACTGATTGAAGCCACGTTGGCACACTGAACACTTGTAAGGTTTCAATCCTGTGTGCACAACAGAGTGTCTCCGAAGATGATGCACATCCTTAAATTCAATCCCACAAACTCCACATTTGTACTCCTTCGGGGTTCTGTGATTTGCCAGGTGGATGCTGCGTTCTTTGCTGGTTGCAAATGTCTCTGGACAGTCGGGACATTTATAGGGGTCGTTGCAGTCTTGATGAATCTGCTCATGTTTTCGTTTGTCCGCCCTCGTTTTGAAGGTAACGTGGCAGAATTTGCAAGGATGTTCATAGGTTTCATCATGGATTTCGCTATGAGTTTTTAAAGACATCTCTGTAGCACATCTCTTACCACAAATATTGCAGGAAAATGGCTTTATTTTGTGCTCACATATGTGAGGCTTCAGAATATTGAAAAAACGACCACAGTCTGTGCAGAGCTCATTAATTTTCAGGCCACCCGGGGAATCAAATTCTTCTTCCTCTTCGCCTTCATCTTCACTTTCCTCTTCAGATTCCTTTGTGAGCTCTTCAGCCAGCGAAAAATCCTCAGTTGGATTCCATTCTCCATCTGAGCTTACCCCTTCATCACCTTCCTCCCCTTCATCCGAGGCATCGCTGTCTTCATCGCTAAAACTAACAATTTCAGAGAAAACTGGACAGCTGGGGGCAGCATCTGTGGGCATTTCCTGTGAATAACACAATGACATTAGCATGAATGAAACCTCTCCACAACTATGCAGCATATTACAGCCAGATTACTAAAAGGAGGTGCAGGCAAAGGAAAATAGAACTCTATGAGAACTATAACAAAGCAGAGTGTCAGGATATGGTGCAATGATGATAATAATAGTAATAATAATAATCCCGAATTCCCCCTATGAGGGATCAATAAAGAATTATCTTATCTTGATAATAATAAATTTTATATAGCATCAAAACACACAGCTACGAAATGCCTCAGAAAAAGATTATAGTTACATTTGGACACACATACAGTGCATCTATATACCCATATAATAACTAATAAAGGCAAAAACAACTGAAATAAGAATTGTGCAAGTAGAATAAAATAAACTAGAAATAAAGCAAAATAAATCAAATGTTCAAAGTATGTCTGACTCTTCACATCCTACCTGTTGGATCTCTGGAGTTCCTCCTGAGCCTTCTGTCAGGTGATGACCTTTCGGGACGCTGGCATTGACTTGGCTCTTCCACTGGTATCTGTACTCACACTGAAGGCACCGTTGGTTCAAGATGATGAGCAGCCCGTAGGTGACCTTCTCCATCTCAAGCTTACAGCCACACGACGGGCACTTGCGGCGGAACAACTGCAGGAGGCAGCTTTCATTCACAACAAACTTTCCTTTCACCTGTAGAAGTGCAGCTCTAAAAATCAATTTAAGAGAAGATTTGAAAAGTCAACTTGATGTTAAATGTAAAGACAGTAAGAAAAAACGTTGAGAAAGTGTAACTCACTTTTCCCTCTTCAAATCAATCATGACTTTTTGTCGCATCTGCTCAGATCCAGAAGCGACAGTATTTGAAACGTCACGGGAATATGACACTGAGACACAACTTGACGCAGGACTTGCTTGGAAACCTACAAAGTAAAGTTCAGCAATCACGTCTAAGGAAACAGTTTAACAGAAAAATTTGCTCTTCATTTTCAATGTATCATGATATGACTATATAAGACTGTTACCTATTAAAGTATGTTTTGTTTTTTCAGAGTAGTAAGTTGGACTATTACCGGTGTTATAGTCATCACACTCAACATCCACAGGCTCCTGCACAAATGAAGTAAAAATTTGTAGTTAAACAAAAGTTACATAGAACACACTAAAGTTGTATGAGGATGAGAGGCCACTTGACATTTCACTGAGGCAGAACTGACTGAGATAGAAGTCATTGAAGCATGTAGGACATTGACTAGCCTACAATACTGTGTGTCTACTATGCAGTTAGCCTGCTTTGACTAGTCTCACTGGGTTTGGTTGGCTCACCGTTATCACCAGGACTAAACCCAAAATAGCTCAATTGCCTGTTCCACCTGTTCCACTACAATACGTCACCTCAATACAACATCTCCATATCAGTTTAATAGAGATAGAAGCATTTGTATTTTTGATGTTATTGAGAATCACACCTTTGGACTTTCTCAATTATAGTACCAAATCACAACACAAGTCATCTCAAGGCACTTTCTGAACTGACCACATGAAATTAATTATATGGAACAATTCTATCATCTTACACTGGGTTATTATCTGGGTTATTATACTGAAAAGCAAAAGCACATAAGTTCTCTAACTGTAGACATGATTAAATTGCTATTCTGCCATTATACTGCTTTATTGTAGGGTCATTCTTTTATTTGATAAACACCACATCAATGACCTGTTGTCTTTATGACTGATGTATTTACTCGGATAAACAGCCAATGAAAACAATTTCTGCAAACAACAGTGAGCTGCTTGGGAACGACCTGTGATTTGTTGACATGATGGATGACTTGTCTTCAGGAGGGACACAAACAGATGTTGATGTCCTCCAGCTGTCAGACTCACCACAGCATCCTCAGACTGGACACCCAGTGAGGGGACAACATCACACCTCAGCTGGACCTGGTCGATCCGGGTTTCAAAGCAGTCCTCAGTGAAGTGTTCACGGCAGATGGTGATATCAGTCCAGGACGATTCTTTCAGTTTCTGTCCATTGACTTCAAACAGGAACTGGACCCACTCCAGCCTCCTCTCCGGATCCTCCGGTAACTTAAACCTCTGCGCACCGCGACGCCCCGAATCACATCCGACCACCGAGCACATCCCGGACCCGAGTCTGGATCCTCCCGGTTTAAAGTTTAATGTTCAGGGAACCTCCTGGGTGGACTCATGCACAGGAGTGCAACAGTAACAAGCTAACGGCTAGCTGGTTATGCTAGCGGCTGTGGCGCTAACAGAAAGATAGGCGGTGATACATGGCAGAGTTCGCTTGGTTTGATATCAAGCGTGTCCCGACTGTGGCTTAACGATATGGAGAAAAAAAACCTTCTTCTTCTACTACGATTATTATTTCTTCTTCTATTATTATTATTATTATTATATCGCTCCTATTTCTTCTTCTACTATTTATCTTCTTCTTCTGTCGAGTGGAAACCAGCCTAAAGGCGCATAACTGCCACCTACAACGCAAAAGCGGTAAACACTATATTTCGCTGAACACTAAATTATGTCAATAGTCCACTTTCTTTCAAATACTTGAACAGACTTTATGACCTGGTGTTTAACATTCATTAGACATTAGTTCTTCCACTTCAAGCGTCAGTGTTTCTTGATCTAAACAGAACTTTTAACAGCGAATAATTACATGATCTTCCGAATCTTCTATTTGACATAATCCATAATCCTGAGGGATGTTTGTTTCTGAATCACTGTCTTTTGGGGCCATTACCTGGTTATAGGCACACAGTATAAGTGAACTGATGGTATTAAGAGATGTGGCTACTTTCAGCAATAACACATCTAATGTTCATATACAGTATATAATGGCATTATGGAATTATTGAACTTCTTGCAACACAAAGAAAACCAGGCACTCAACACCAACCCCTCCCTTCAGTTAAGTGGGTCTGTTCGTGAGTGATTTTGTCCACCTTTGTTCTGAAAGTAATGTAGCAGTATTTGCACCGATGCTCATAGTTTTCACTATGGACTCCGCTGTGTGAATTTAGAGCAACCTCACTGACGCATCTCTTACCACAAATATTGCACGAAAAGGGTTTAAGTTTATGCTCACAAGTGTGAGGCTTCCATTTACTGAAAAACTTTCCACAATCTGTGCAGAGCGGGCTGTGTTTGGAGGCAGGTGGAAGATCACCATCGTTTTCATTTTCACTTTCCTCATCAGATTCATCAGTATGAAGATCGTTATTCGCTGAAAGCTCATTCAGTGGGCTCCAATCCTCGTCTGAATCCATGTCACCTTCATGGTCTGACTCCTCTGTTTCATCCGTGGGATCACTCTCCTCATTGACAGAAGCAACGATCTCAGAGCCACCTTTGGTAGTGTTGTGGTTGTCATCTGTTGACACTGCCTGTGAAAGATATAATGATAACTAAATCATAATAATTAAACAAAATCAAATAATGACATTGTCAAACTATTGGACTGTATGGACAGTGTATGATTTCCTGCTAGCAGTGGATATGTTGTTGTATGTCTGACTCTTCACCTGTTGGATCTCTGGAGCTACGTCTGAGCCTCCTGTCAGGTGTTGATCTTCATCTGTCGGGACACTGGCGTTGACTTGGCTTTTCCATTGGTATCTGTACTCACACTGAAGGCACCGTTGGTTCAAGATGATGAGCACCCCGTAGGTGACCTTGTTCACTTTCACCTTAGAACCACATAAGGGACACCTGCGGCTGAACAACTGGAGGAGTCGGGTTTCATTCACGACATACTTCCCTTTCATCTGTAGAAGTGCAGCTCTAAAAAATGATTGAAGAAAATTGTGACATACAGGTTCAAAAAGGTAGTGTAGTGTAATCGAAGTACAACTGTTATGAAAGACTAACTTACTTTTCCCTGATCATATCAAGGTTCACAACTTTTCGTAGCATCTGACCATAATCAGACATGAAAGCATCCAAAGAATCACTTGGCACTGGGCTCTCTGCGAATTAAATATAAAGTCCATTAATCACAGAAAACATTCATGTGACGTCCCACTTAATTTTTATTAACTCCAAACAAAGGACGTTTCTTACCCACTGAACTCAGTCCTGATTCTTCTGAATAGGTAGATGGACTGTCATCACACTGAGAAGCAACATCTGTGGTTTCCAAAGTCTCCTACACAAAGAAACACAAAACACAAAAGCTTGGACCTGCAGTAAGAAAAGTCACATAAAATACACCAAGAGTGTTTAGTTGACATTTCCATTGTGAGACAGTATGACATTATTTATGTTATTTCTACATCCAAAGACATGTAAGTGGCTAATTATATGGCATCAACATTAATGTTGTGCTGGTAATAAAGGCACATTAGATATATGTGAGAACAAACAACATTTCAACTAGGGCAATAAAAGTATTTAGATAAGAATCACCTTTATATACTGGACTCTACATGTTGCATACAGTAACTATTTTGACAGGTAATGTGTGTTTCTGATGGGATTAAACAGCTGTAAAGAAATATGGAAACACCTACAGTATAAACAGCTGACATACCTTATCTCTTTAACACTAGGTGGGGAGAAAAATCAAAACCTTTAAAAAGTAACCTTCCATTATCAATGAAACCGTCATGATATAAGCCTGGTTTGTTAGTGTGTGTCATTTAATTAAAATTTATAATAAACACTTAACTTATGACTTAAGTTATGCTTAAATTAAAACTTAAATTATGCAACATGGGCACATTTGCTTTACTTGACAATTATATTCTTACTGTTGCTCTAATTCTTGATGATTAATATAAATTTAGTATTAGTGTAATAAGAAATTAATTTTAAGCACTTTGGTAAATAAAAACAGTGCTAGACATGAATGAATGAATGAATGAATGAGTGGTTTCTGCATCAAAACAAACAACCTCTTAACAAAACATGTCGTCAACCATTATGTCAACAACAGTCTGTACGATTCACTTGATCCTCTGTGCAGGTGACAACAGGTAACTTTATGTGTCTGTACAGAGCTGGAGGTTTTATCTGTCTAGAGTAAAACCACCACAGACCCTCACCTGACATGGATCAGGATCTGGATCTGACTGGACACCCAGTGAGGGGACAACATCACACCTCAGCTGGACCTGGTCGATCCGGGTTTCAAAGCAGTCGTCAGTGAAGTGTTCACGGCAGATGGTGATATCAGTCCAGGACGATTCTTTCAGTCTCTGTCCATTGACTTCAAACAGGAACTGAACCCACTCCAGCCTCCTCTCTGGATCCTCCGGTAACTTGAACCGCTGCGCACCGCGACGCCCCGAATCACATCCGACCACCGAGCACATCCCGGAACTGAGTCTGGATCCTCCCGGTTCACGCCTGACCGGACAGTGGAGACGTGAGCGTCCTGCCCAGATACCCGAAACACACGTGAGCTAACAGCTAGCTGTTTACGTTCCAGCAATGATGGCTACTGGGTGGGCGGGGTTTAAAGGTAAGGTGCGCGTGGTTTAATATTAGGCACATCCCGGTATTAGGGTTGCTATATATGACGACTTCAAAAGAAAACCTGCATTGAGGTTACTTTAGAACATCTAACCTTTTAAACTACATTTATCTGGGACAACCTCATTCAATCAAAACTTTGTCAGGTAATATTAAACCTGTTTACTCTGAGGTCTGTAGATCATGCAGGAGAGAAAGACACTGTTCCGAAATATAATAGTTCAATTTGAAAATGTAACATAGCTTCATGACACTGCAAATAAAATTAATTGATTTCTAATATATTAGAAAAAAAAATTTAATTAAAATGGTAAATTTCACCAAAACTATCTGCATGACTAAAAATCACCACACTGGTAAGAAGATAGACTTTTCAAAAAAATGAAATAATAACAAAGTATCAGAGACCATCTTTCCTGTCTGCTCGCTGCATGGCTTCATTGCTCATCATCACCTGGTTGTCAATGAAATACAAAAGTAACTGAAACTTTTTCAAACCCAACAAAATGTTAAAATACATACCCAGCCCTGCTGAGGATTAATATTTTTTCACTGCCCCAAAAGACAACTTGTTAGATGTACAGCAGTAAATTTACCTCCGAGCAGCATGTGAGCAACATCCAAGCATTATGGGTGACTACATGTGACAGTATTATGAAGAATAAAGTGTTGGACAACAGACAGGAGCACAGTCATCTGACATCAGCCCTGTTTAATATACTTTGAACCGGCTTGATCCCACAGTATACACATCAGGTAACATGAGTCAACAGTATTGTAAAATCAAAGCAGCAGCTTCTCAGCAGTAAAAGGCAATGATATTTGACCTAGACGCTGGCCGAGGTCTACATGGTTTGTCTGTCATATTATGGAATTCAGTCAGTCCAGTTCTGAATGAGCGTCCACTTTATATGTCTCCTTTCTTTTAACAGTTGTTTAAAACCAATTCACTCTTTAGCTTTCTTTGAGAATCTTCACACCACTAAATTTTTCTTTGGTCTTCCCCTGCGCTTCCCTGAACTTTTCCCACTGCTCTGGCTGCTGTATCTCTTTCTCTTTCTTTCTTCTGGGTCAAAATCAGAGTCACTGTCAGAATGTTTTGGCCTTCCTCTCCATGTGCTTGTGCTTGACGTCACTTTCTCGCTCCTCTCCTTTTTCTCCTCTGCCGAATCAAAGGATGTGTCGCTGTCGCTCGGTTCGTCCTCACTTTCGTCATTGTTGCATCGTTCTCTCTTTAATTTCCACGCC
Source organism: Centropyge bicolor (assembly GCA_037975185.1). NCBI lineage: Eukaryota > Metazoa > Chordata > Actinopteri > Pomacanthidae > Centropyge > Centropyge bicolor. The sequence continues at coordinate 789,676 of JBBMOC010000023.1, read as the reverse complement.
TGTTGTTTTCCAGACTTAGTGTTGGAACACTGGCCTTCCACTTGAACTGCCAGAACGAAGTTGCCTGATTCATTTCTCTTTGGCCTTCCTATCGGTCTACCTGTGCTCCTCTTTTTATTTTTTGGCATATCTGTTCTCCCCTTCTGCCCCTCCTCTTCTGTGTCTTGTTCTTCTTCTGCATTGTCAAACTCAGAGTCTGTGCCTTTCTTATTCCCATCTTGTTCAGTATCACCAGTGTCACTTTCCCTTTCATTTATCTTTTCTTTTTTCAGCTCACATCCAGAATTGGACATGTGGTAACGCTGGACATGACTCTTCAAGCTCACGTTGTGATTGAAGCATTTGTCACACTGCTGACACTTATAAGGCCTCTCTCCTGTGTGCAGACGGATGTGGGATTTCAGGTGGCTCGCCTGCTTGAAGCCACGTTGGCACACTGAACACTTGTACGGTTTCGCTCCTGTGTGCACAGCTAAATGTCTCTGGAGAGAAAGTGGCGTGACGAATTCGATCCCGCAGATGTGACATTTCAGCTGTCGGGGGCCTCTGTGAGCCTCCAGGTGGATGCTGCGTTCCTTGTTTGTGGCAAACGTCTCTGAACAATCAGGACATTTGTAAGGCTTTCCTTGAGTCAGGTGGATCTGCTCATGCGTGTGTTTGTCCGCCTTCGTTTTGAATGTAATGTAGCAGTATTTGCATCGATGCTCATAGTTTTCATTATGGATTCTGCCGTGTGAATTAAGAGCGACCTCGCTGACGCATCTCTTACCGCAAATATTGCACGAATAGGGTTTAATTTTGTGCTCACACGTGTGAGGCCTCTGTTTATTGAAGAACATCCCACATTCTGTGCAGAGCTCACTGTGTTTGGGGGCAAACAAAGGGTAATCATCATTTTCTTCCTCTTCATTTTTGGTTTCGTCATCTGATTCCTTTAAAAGCACCCCAGGATGCAAAAAATGCTTTCCTGGCTTCCAATCCTCATCTGAATCCATGTCACCTTGATCACCTGATTCCTCCGTTTCATCCATGGGATCACTTTCCTCATCAAGGATAGCAATGATCTCAGGGACCCCTGTCATACTGTTATGGGTGTCATCTGTTAGCACTGCCTGTAAAACAATGGCAAGAATGAAAAAGGGTAAAATTAAAATATGTTTCAGTCTGTACAGCAGATTGTTTTAAATATTACAACTAAAAACAAGAAGGTTCAAGCAGAGGACACATTATGATTCATGATTTCTAACTACACATGTCATAAAACCCAAAAAAACAAACTGAATACATTACAAAAAGTATTCATTGCATGTTATAAACATATAGCAAGGGAATACAAAATTTACATATTGAACATACTGAACAATGTAGTGTGTGTATGATTTTCTTGTAGACATTTCCTTTGATGCAGAATTCTTAAGCTATGAGCAATGTGTCTACCTGGATCTCTGGAGCTACATCTGAGCCTCCTGTCAGGTGTTGATCTTCATCTGTCGGGACACTGGCATTGACTTGGCTTTTCCATTGGTATCTGTACTCACACTGAAGGCACTGTTGGTTCAAGATGATGAGCAGCCCGTAGGTGACCTTCTCCATCTTCACCTTAGAACCACATAACGGGCATTTGCAGCTAAACAACTGGAGGAGGCGTTTTTCATTCACGACATACTTCCCTTTCATCTGCAGCAGTGCAGCTCTAATAAAAACAATTTGAATCAAACATTAAAAACAGCAACCTGATGGAACAAAAGTAGCAAAGTAAAAATATATTTAAATAAAACTTACTTTTCTCTAATCAAATCAATATTCACATTTCTTGGATGCATCTGGCCATATACAGATATAAAGGCATCTGGAGTATCAGCTGACACGCCTCTTGGGACTGGGCTTCCATGGGCAGCTGAAAATCAGGTATATAAAGTATAAAGTATATTAGCGAAAATTCTTCACTTTACTTTATTTATAACAACACATAACATTTTTTTACCTATTAAAGTAAGTCCTGATTCTTCAGAATAGGAAGTTGAGCCATCACACGTTTTAAGTTTATCACGCTGGCAAATAACTTCTGTGGTTTCCATAGGCTCCTACACAAAGTAACCAAAAAAGTAAAGGCTTGTGGTTAACCAATGCCAGGAGAGGCAGTTTGAGCTGACCTGCTTCTTGAATCATTATTAATCTTGTGTTTTAATTTATGAATATATTTATTTACTAAACAAATAAAGGTAATTGTGGGGAACATTTGTTGATGCGTTGGACTAAAAGTGAGAATTAACTTTGTTCACTTATTTTGAACAAATAATCCTTATCCCATGAGCTATATAATGTTAATTGAAGGATGCAGCATTAGGTGATGAGTTGTTTTGGTCTGAGGGCTAAGTAACACATGAGTTACATTTAAAGCATTTTAAGGCAAGAGGAGATTTTTTTCCCCAAGGAAAAACATAGACATATGTAACTGGATGATCAGAGATGAGCTTCAGGGTTCGATCAATGCCAGGAGAGGAACTCTAACCTGACATGCTTCTTGACCTATTATTAAAGGGTATTAATTTATTTATTAAAAGAATAAGTGCAGCACTCAGTTTATTACATACAGACTCTCATTAAAACCATAGACTGTATAAAACAGGTCTATGTCAAACAGAGGCTGCAGCATTAGGTGATGAGTTGTTTTGGTCTGATGGGGAAGTATCACATGTTTGATGTTATGTTATGTCATGTGATGTGTCACAGCTGTCACAGCAGACTCACCACACACATTGGACTGTCCAGGTCCAGATGTGGTTCAGGCTCGTCTGACTCTGACTGGACCCACAGTGACGGGACAGCACTGGGCTTTAACGTGGACTGGACCCTGCCGGTCGTGCCTGAGTGCCCCCCCGTCAGGTTTTCAAACCAGTCATCTTTAAAGTGCTCGCTGCAGATGGTGATATCAGTCCAGGACGATTCTTTAAAACGCTGCTTGTTGACTGTAGCCAGAAACTGGACCCACTCCAGCCTCCTCTCCGGATCCTCCGGTAACTTGAACCGTGGCGCACTGCGACGCCCCGAATCACATCCGACCACCGAGCACATCCCGGACTCAGCTTCTGTCCCTCCAGTTCTTAACCTGCTCCCACCGNTGTGTGTGTATAGCTTTGTAGAGCAGTTAACAGATCTAATCCCCCAAGTCAAAGAACACATGTTTTCCAGGGGGTGGAGCGTATACTGTAGCTACAGTGCATGCCTGATGTTTTGTGTCTCAGCGGACCTGTGAATGTAAATAATCCTCAAGTCTTTTAACTCTTTAACATCTGCCAGGCCTTTTGTATGTTTCTATGCAGATGATTTTCAACAGATAAACAACTCGCCCAGAATCTCAAAATGCATATTTAGGCCAACATATGGGAGTGCCACAAGCAGAACAATCAAATGGCCTAACTTGAAACTCCTTAGAATATTGACTTTTCAATCAAGTCCACAGCAGGGACGTGTGGCTGAAATATGGACTTAGGGTCATGTCTGTGGTTTTAAACACATGGCCCCTGGACAAACAGGAATGCCATTCACAACTGTAGCCTGTGCAGCAGGCTTGTGCAGCAGGTGGTGACAAGTTACTCTCCTGCGTCCCTCTGGGCATGACATATGTGTTACCAATGCCCAAAAACATCTTCGGCTTTTATGACAAGAGAAGGAAATGATATAGGGCTTTGTGGATTTACGTACTTTCCCGCTGGGTGTTTTGAGGATGTCTGCTTGCTGGGTGTCTGACAAGTCTTCCCATGTGTCCATTCATCATATATGTGCCCCTGAGGAGGCCAGTCCATCAATCTCCCATCACACTCAACATTTATTTGTGTCCTTGTGTTTGTTTCTGTGTGTATATGAAATTGTCAAATGGTAAATTGTAAACTAAAACCTGTACTCTGTTTTACTAGTAAAGTAGTTTATTACCTGGTGTACTTCATTTGCAAGCACAAGATCCTCAGCACCATTCCTTAGAGGACAAAAGAAGTATATATCATTGTGTACTATGAAAATATATTGTTGACACTTCAAAACCAAACAAGCATCTAGACAATAAACAAGCAATGCAAGCACTGTATAGTTCATGTTCAAATAACCACAAAGAGTATGAATAACCAAGTGTACATCTCATTAATACATACTGTATGCAAATGCAGTAAAAGCTAAAGCTAAAGCGACCATATACAGTATATGCATGTGATATGAATACAGCAGCTATGATTTGTTTGAACTCTAAATGATAGTTTTTCTTATCATAATGAGTGTTTTTCCTCATGTAAAAATAGAATAAAGGCCATATTAAGTTCCATACTGATGTGAGTCAAAGACAGCATTCCAGCAACCTCCCCTTTACTCTCTGACTTTGATATCATGGTTCACCATCAGCATATTTGCTAAATGTGCTGAAACTTCAAAGGCTGATGCTTGGTAGGAATGTGCTGTTAAACTGTAAACATTAGGATGGGGCAATAAACCCATCAGCGCACACAAACACACAGTGTGAAGAGATCATTTCCATGGTTTACACAGTAACAAACCCAATCCTTTCATGATGATTGCGGTCGGTACGAATTTCCCATGTGACTGAGCGAGAGAGGAGGGAAGAAGCGTTCCCAAAAGTGTCGAAAAATGTAATTTTCTTGGATGTTTGAACACAATGGAATTTGACCCCTGACTCCCATTTACATTCTGTCCTCCTTTGTCATTTCAATTCTGGGAAAAAGTGAGAGACAGAGCCGCAGTCGAAACATGTCAGCTGCCTTTCACATTCGCGCAGGAATGTTGGCGAGTCTTCACAATGTTGTCAGTCAGTGCGCCAGATAAGAACTCCCAGTTCATAAATAAGATTGATGGCATCGCATACCGCCAGTTCCTGCTCTGTGTTTTCCCATACAAGCTCCTCTGTCAAAAGCATCCGTACTATCTCGGCAGCTCATATCCTCTCTGCCCAAGCCCAGGCATGCTGAGGTGTTTTAGCATATTCCCAATCCAATTATGAAACCACACTACAGCAGGATACGTTCTACCTTTGCTTGCACAGGTGTGATTGAGAAAGGGCAAACGCTTCAAAGCTGACACACAAAAGAGACCATAAATAATTTGCTGGCAGTATAAGTTAATGGATAACTTTAAAAGACTGTGTATCAACACCACAATGCCACTCGAGTACATTAAATCTAATTGCTAATAAAGTGAATATAAATGAGCAGCAGTGTAAAAGATTTTCTTCTACTTTTTTCTTTCTCCTACTACTAGGTTTCATGGATATGTACACAACTGTTGTAGCCCATGTTCTATTTTTTCTCAACCACAGTAACACTAAGAAATTGTGATGTAGCACTTGCAGAGACATTCACTGTTTGGCTTCATTCAGCATCTTGTTCAAGGACACATAAAGGATGTTTGGCGAAGTTGTGAAAACACCACAGACAGTTATGGAAGGAAGTCCAGGATTTTATTGTTGTGTCGCTGGCAAAGACTGATATGTTGTGTTGGTGACTCTTTTCCGAGAGGTCCCCTTTATGAAGGGCTTATAGGTTGTAGTGTATCGCTTTATCAACTTTTATTAAACAATGCGCAAAACATTTATCAGTTATAAGCATTTAGAAGACCAGATTTTAGCTTGGTACAAAAACATCATTGTGTAGTATATAATGCAGTTATACATATAGGTAATCAATCAATTCTCATGGACTCCTTAATTTTCAAAATGTTAAGTTATTAATTAATGGGTTTAATATCAAGAGTGCAGATTTGCGTCTTACTAAGTTTGTCAATAAATTAATTTTGGTGCAGATCATCTGTGGCCCATCTCTAGGAATAAGGGGTCAGGGTTTGTTCTTGTTGATGGCTTATAACTGATGAAAACAACCAAGATAGTTGGAAAATTCCGGCCAATAAATTGAGTTTTGTGTGGCATGTTTTAATTAAAAAAAACAAAAAAAAACAAAAAAAAAAAAACTCCAGATTAAAGGCAGTCTCACTATTTATCGCTCTACTTAGCTTCGCATTTATCGCTTCAAGTGTGTGAAATCTTCAAAGCCATATTTTCTATTTCACGCATGCAGCAGGACGACTGGTAAACCATGTGACTGGACACATAACATTCATTGTCATTGTCCTTCTGCATTGTGAAGTCTCATTGTTAGTGCTGCTCAACCGCCCCAAACTGGTACAAGTCAATATCTGTGGCTCTGTCATGTGTGTGTGTGTGTGTGCATGTGTGTGTGAGTGTGTGTTTGTGTGTGCATGTGTGTGTGTGTGTGTGTGTGCATGTGATAGAGAGAGATCTACCCTGAAACAGATACCACATAACACAGCCCTCCATTCTCTCATCTTCATATCGTATAGCACGTCCTGAAATAGTTCATAAACACCTCTGGGTGCGAGTTAAATCCGAGGCAATAAAAGCATTTAGGAATGCAGCACGTTAGCAAAGGTGGACTGTGGCATGCAGGAATTTCAAATGGCAACAACGGCTAATCTGGGAGAAACCTGTCTTTGTCACTTATAGGGTTACGTGTCCCTATGAGAATGTGATCTATGTCGAGCACGCTCTTCACAGCGAGAAGAGAACAAGAGAGCAGGCCACCCGAGAAAGTTGAACCCAAAAGAATGCAGCTCTGGTATTCATTAATGAAGAGCACTCTTCTCTGCGGTGGAACGAGGGGACAGGAATGAGGAGATAGGGTGACAATGAGAGAGAGAGAAGAGGGAGTGAAACACGAGGAGAAAATTCACAACATTTACCAGAATCATTTATGATCATCTTTGAATGGGTAAAGAAAGTTTCTACTGAGAGTAAAATCCTATTTAAAAGACACTGAGCCTGTTAATGTATATTAGAATATTTTATTGCTTTATGAAATGTTGCACGAATTCAACCGTAAAAACCTTCATATGGTTTGAAGTTCACAGAAATGTCTGTTTGAAGTCAACACTTGGTTGGTTGTGTACAGCTTGACATGACCGTGATTGTCGGCACATAACTTACAACAAACACATAGAAACTCTTTGGCATCCTGCTCAAAGCACTATAATATCTAAATAACAATACAAACATCTGTATAAAATTTCTAATAATAATAATAATAATAATAATAAACCTGTTTGTTAGTTCAAAGCTCACAGTAAACAAAAAAAAAAAAAAAACACAACACGGTGAAGTTTTCAACTTTTATCCGATGGTGGTGACCAAACCAGCAGAATCACCACGTCATCAGGAAACACACTCACATACTGTAATCACACATGCAAACATACTTTGAGAAAAAAGCAACAGATGATGAAATCAACACCATGATGCAACACCCTCCCAAAATTACAAACAACACCAGGTTTGTGTCAGTTTGGCGAAAAAAAATATTGTCTTTTATATATGATACATCTCGCTGTCCACATGCCTCTGAGCTTCTGCAGAACCAGCTGCTTGGGCTAAAGAAATGTGGACAACGAGAGCTTTCAAATCAGCAGTGTTTCATGTGTCATAGGCTTAAATTATTGAAGTCTTCCAAACAGATAAGATCCATGTGATGGGAATGAGGTTACTCAGATTGACTTCTTGTTTTTGGAGAATAGGGGAATGCAGGTCACACAGATAACCTCTTATCGAATATTTATCTAGAAGAGCATGAGGCTTAACTTAATATTTGGGGAATGTGGAAACCAGATAAGATAAATATGTAGCTTTTTAATTCACTGGATTGGGAAAGGAGAAAAAGGGGGTAATAAAGGGGGGAAAGCAGCAATTATATATTTATATATATATATATTTATATAAATATTTTGGCATACACTCTCTGAGAACATGTTGCCCTATTACAATCCACAATACTGTCCAAGTACCTCAGAAGATTCATCTTTTCTCTCCCAGCCGGGCAAGCTGCCTGCAGCTTTCCAAGCTTGTGAGAGTAAGTGAGTCGGAGCACAGCTCTGTCTCTAAAATGTGAAAACAGTCCTTTTTTTTCCTGCGTTGGCCTCTTTCCACGACATTCTTGCATCCAATATTTAATCCATTCGCTATTCAAAGACTTGCACTCTTCACAGATTCTCAGAATTGTTTTTGTTTTTTCATTCAAAATCCACATCTCTGCTTCTTTAAATGAAGATTTCCACTGCCTCTGACTCCAGCTCTTCCAGGCCTTTGAAGGGGTTTAATTGCAACTTCTTAGGTGCTGTCTTGTCTGGGGAAAAAAAGAAGAGAGGATACATAATTAGATAAATGCTTTAAGGCTAAAACAGTGTGAAAACCGTTTCAAGTATGGTTCAACTATCAATGACTAAAGGTTAACAGAGATTTTCCACAGTCAAACAGACCACTCTGGTAAAAGTGCTCGGTCAACAGATCCACATTATTTCCCAACTATGCACATTCCACCCGGCCCACATTATGAACCATGACCTGGACATATGGTATCTGATTGGCCGGCTGAGCGGCAGCACGGTTAATCAATGTGAACGTCCATGAAGTCGAGGTCCAAAACTGCTTTCATGCAGACAGAAGAGTGTGCTTAAATGTTCTATGTGTGTTTTGTGTGTAGTTGAATTCATTCAGGTTTTACACTCAGAGCTTCATTGGATTATTGGCCCCTCGTAAACAAACACACTCATGCATATTTGATAGCTCACTCACCATTGTTGAGCTTAGATGTGCTGGCAGCCTCTTTGGCTTTGGTTCCCTCCACCTGCCGTTGTAGCGTTCCAGGTTCAGACTGAGCTGAGAACTGACGGTTTGGCAAAGTCTGATCATCTGAAAGACTCTTACCTAGAAGACGACATCACAAAAATGTCAGTGGTGCATTCAAATTGCATTTTATTCACAGAAAATCTCATACAGAATAATTGTTTGGGAAGAGTATCTGATTGGAACATACATCACAAGTAATGTAAGAAGTGCAGTAGCTGCTTAGCCTGAGTACCACCCAAATCAATTATTAAAAAAAGGCAACATAATGCTCCTCACCTCGACTCTTTGTGGTGCTGTTGATGGTGCTGATGGAGGGAGTGGAGGAGGCAGGTCGAAGAGATGCCCCCATTGTATTCAGGAGGTTTGTGCGGGGACTCGGCTCATCCTTCCGCCCCTGGTCCTGGTGCAGCCGCTGGTTGAGGATCTTGATCACAGCGTCCTTTTCCAAGATCTGAGCGTAAAGCGCACGGATCCTGAAACAGAAACAAGAAAAAAAAAACACACGTCAGGAGGATGATGAAAAATGTCATGATTTGTGAAGGTAATACTTTGAGGTTTAGCTATAGGTATTCACCTGTTCTCCATCTCCTGATTCCTGTAGTCAGCAACTGGCAGGTCCTCGTTGAAGCTGTTGTTGGAGGAGTGGCAGGGCGAGTGGTTGATGATGGTGGTGTCTCTGCAGAGGAAAGACATCACAGGCTTAACTCGATGAGCGAAAACGATTTTGCATACATTGGATGTCCCACCAAATGTTGAGCAAAAGTCAAGCAGTGATCTTTACCTCTGTGCGGCAGCAGTGGCAGCCACCTCCATTGCAAACTGCCTCATGGTGCTCTCTTCCAGGTACTTCTGCTCCCAACGCACCATGTCGGCCTCAAGGGCCAGGATTCGCTCCTCGCGCTCCCGCAGGCGCTCCTGGAGAGAGCTCATGGTCACACCAGGCGGCTGGGACTGCCTCTGGAGGAAGAGAGTATGTGAAACACATGGTCAGAAATACTAAAATCAGCTCATCACAATTGTTTCCTGTAGGAGCATCAGGTGTTTTGAGAGTTTCCTGAGTCAGGATATTTACCTGCTGTGCCCTCAGACTCCTCAGCTCCTGCTCCAGTCGCGTCCTCAGCTTCATCTCCAGGCTCTCCCTCTTCTCACAGGTGGACTGTAGCTGAGCCAGCGCGCTCTGAAGCCTCTCCACCTTCTCAACGTAAGCCCTCTTCCTCCTCAGCTCCTCCTCGAGCTGGCGGCCTCGTCCTCGAGCTGCCTCCAGGGCCTCCTCGAGCCGCTTGGCCCTGGCGCTCTGCTCCTCCGCCGTGGTTCGCAACCGCTGCAGCTCCCGCTCCACGCGCTCCCGCTCAAAGTTCTGCTCCTCGTCTGAAGCAAAGGGAAAAGTAGCCTGGTTAATCACATGATCTGACTAGTTGTTTGGGTTGAAAAGGGACACAAGTGCTTTGAGATGAAATTTGAAATCATTACAAACCTGCATGAGATTCTTTCTCAAAAAAAAAAAAGTCTATCCTCAATTCCCCCCCCCGCTTAGTCCAACCCCAGTAATAAGTACCAGAGTTTCTACATGGTGGCCAGTGTTCCTCATTTAGCGAAGCACTCCTGGAATGCTGAGAGGAGGAAGGAGGAGGAAGGGGAGAAAGCCGCCCTATCCCTTTGACCCACATAGCACAGAGCATTCCTCATCAAGGCCATACAAACACCAGCACTCTGCTTGAGTCCAGTTCCTTAAACAGACAACATAAATCACACTAACAACAGGTGGGGGGAACCTCATTTCTACCACTTCCACCGCCGCTCTGTGATTTAGAGCCCTGTTCGTTTCCCATTGCAAAGAGGTGCGTGGATTGAATTCCCTGTTATTAAGCCTTCTTGCCAAATAGGCTGAGGTTATGCAAGTGAAATTCCTACGTGCAGGATGGCCATAGTTACAAAAAATGGGCCTGCAATGCTGAGATCCAATCCAATCAAGCCTGTTGATTACAAAGGAGGATGTAACAGAGTCTAGCCAAACAAAATTACTTACTTTGTTCAAGCAGTTTCGCCATGATGTGCTGGTTGTGGTCGGCTGCTTCCACTTCTTTTGCAACGTGCGTTCTGGCATTTTCTAAGTTTTCTGTAATGCAACAAGATTTTAAAATTACACCACACTGTCTGGATCTGATAATATGGCAGAATACTTCTATGCGGCTTATGTGTCTCGTGGCAGGAGTCCATACCTCTGAGGTCTCTGTTGAAATCCTGCAGCCTCCTGATCTCAGCCACCAGCCTCCTCCTCAGTGTCTGCTCCAGGTTTTCCCTCTTACTGCTGCCCTGCATCAGTGTCTCGTAGGCCTCGGAAATACGCTGGATCTCCTGCTCCAACTGAAAAGGGAAGAAAAGGCCAAAAAAAAGAGGGAAGAGGAGGTGGGGTGATGAAGAAAGGAGCATGGAAAAAGGAGAAGGTAGAGAAGAGGAATTTTGGTTAACCTACTTCAAATGCCAGGGAGGAGCTGGAATGTTGATTCATGTTGTTACAGTACACACATACGCAACTGTGTGTATACAGTACACTCAATGTGTGTGTGTGTGTGTGGTATAATTTCGAGAAGGAATTCAAGTCCGCACCACTCCCTGTGAGACTGATTTATATCTACATTCCTGAGGGCTGATAGCTCTAGTTCCAGGTGTGTGAGCGCACAAGAGCGTGCATTTACACAACACACCGCAAAGCACAAGTTAGACTCACACACACACACACACACACACAGAGGTCTGGGAAGGCTGCCAGCAGAGGGAAGGTGTGCATGCCTGTGCCTGGGTTGTGGAAACGGCAAAGAGAAACCCACCATTATAGCAGTCACACAGGCATGTTTACCCAGGGCTGCGGCCTGACGGAGAAAACTTTCCAACCCCGGCAATTATCATTCTTTAAGGCTGAGACAAGGCAAGGGCCATGTGACATAACTCCAGCAGAGAGCGGAGTGGATCTTACAAAGATTGGCTGAGGTGTTGAATGTCTCTGAAGCCTTTTCCACCATGTTGAACAATAAAATATTTTAGGCTATTTTGGGCTTGTTTACTTGGAGAGTCGATGGTGAAAGGCCAAGAAATAGGGCAGGGAACAAATTGGGGTTAAAAGTGAGAAGGTGGAAAAGTGCTGTTTGGTGTAAAAACAAGAGACCTTTCACTTTTTACACAGCAGCACACCACCTGCCACGGACCCCCACCCCCCACCCCTATCAGCTGTGTACGTGGGTCACAACCCGATCGACTGTCTGACAAGCCCTAGATTACGCTGAAAATCTATGGCCTCCCTGGAACTAATGCACACATACATACACACACACACACACACACTCTCTGGCCTCCACCAGGTCAGCTCCACAATGAAAGGAGTGTGTAAACACAGTAGCAGGCTGTGACCTCTGTTTGTGCCTCTGTGGTATGGAGGGTAGCAGCTGCTGATCTCATCTGTCCCGTCCAGATGAGGGAGTGGGATGTCGGGGAGACAACTGTTCACTGGGGTTGTGTTTCACAGACAGGTGGCTGGGATAGAGGATGTTGTCTGGCTTTCCCTCTGATTTCAGTAAATTTTAATCCAAGACTTAAATTTAGCTTTTTATGTTATTTGATAGAAAACCAAGTGATGGATGTTGTGACCTATGGCGGAATGTAAAATTTGTGAATCTAGCTTGAGTTTGGAGTCCTAACTGGAGGACATCATCTGCGTAAGATTTTCTCTCCTGGATTTACCTTCTGAATACGGCCAGTCTTCTCCCTGTGTGCCTCCAGCTCTTGCCTCAGCCTCTCATTCTCCATCAGCAGCAGCTCCACCTGGTTGGGCTCCTCCAAGCCAGCAGGTGGCAGGCTGGAGAACATGCTGTAGCACTGGACTTCTGCCGGCTGACTCGACTGGACATACCTGTGAGAGAGGCATTGTTGAGTAAAAACAAATCTTAGTTTTGTGTCTGAATTTGTGTCTGCTTCGGCCGAATCAAAGCGTTTCGCGGCAGCCAGCTGGAGTTAAAAGTGTGAAGCATCTGAAATATCACACTCTTCTCGCCCTATCAGCAAGCAGACAAGCTGACTCCAGTGGCTGTGAAGAATGTAAAAGCCTATATGAGGAGCATGCTTTAGTAAAAGCATGTGAAACTATCCTGTTCCACTATGCCAGGCATTACACACACCTACAGAGCTGGACTTGTTTTCCTCTAAGCATTTCAAGAGGGAAATGTGAGGTGGTAGGCAGACTATGGTGTGACTCACATTGATAAGTATGTGTTTACGCATGTGAAACACAATGACGAGCCCTGGAAGATGATTATAAGTCTGGCTCTCATACAAATACTACACCACACAACATGATGTAATGTTAACGTTTTTAAAAAAAAAACATGCACACACGATTGTGATCACGTCTTCCTCGAGTTGTCTCTGTACCTGTGCTGCTGTGGCTGCACTGGCTCCTGGGCCTGGTGAGGGATAAATCCTTGGCCCTGGATGGGGGCTGAGTACTCTGGAGGTGGACTGCGCTTGTCCAGGCTCTGACCCGTGCTCTGGAGGCCTTGCTGTGTGTAGTAAGGAAGCTCGGGGTAACTGTGAGAGGTGGTCTTGATTGCCTCTGCTTTAGCAGCTGCATCGTTCCTCTCCAGAGAGATCTGCAGGCGATGCTCGCTGAGCGACCGCACATGGCTGCACTTGAGCTCCAGCAGATCCGCCTCTTCGTGGAAGGCCCCCTCATGCAGGAGCGTCCCCTCGTGGAGCTGCCTGATGGGGCCTGCAGGGGCCCAGTGAGAGGCCAGATACTGAGAGTGCGCCTTGGCCTGCTCATATGTGGGCAGCTCTTCCCCGTGCAGCTGGTACAGCTGATAGCCACTTTCTGAGTGGTGGTAGTCCCCCTGATGCTCCTGGCCCTGGGGCTCCTGCCTGGCAGAGAGCTGAGGGAACGGAGGCTCCTCCTGGGTGAGACTCTCCAGAGAGGATCGTGGGCTCCTGCCCATGTCTCCTCCGCTGCTGGGACCACTGTTGCTCCCGCTGCCTCCACGCAGGGCCTGCTGCTGGATGGCTAATAAGGTGCGGGTGTCTGTGGGGTTTCCATAGCGGAGCTGCTCCTGGATGAGCCGGTGGAGGACCGTGCCAGACGGCTCTTCAGCGGACGACATGTCGCTTTTGTGTATGTGCTTATCTCCTCTAAAGACCAGTTGAGCTCTTATTTTGAAACTATGTAAGTGAATCAGCTGTGAACCTGGAACAGAGCAGAAGGGGAGAATAAGGTACTGAGTGGCAGAATCACAAATGTATAACACTGATCACTGAACACACTGACATAGTTTAATAGTCACATGCATTAGCTATTTGAGGCCTTTGCAATAACACTTTCAACACAGACTTGGATAACATGCAAACATGTTTCCTTCTATATAAAATTCCATAAATTTCTCTGATCAGTGTGTATAAACTAATGCAGCCTTAAACTACTTTAGCAACAGCGACAACACAGAGATGTGGACACATTTTTCCATAGCAGGCAGAAACACGCATGCGCCCAAAATTCCAATCTCACAGGGGAGCAAAAGCGTACAAAAGCGCTGCGTAAAACAACTTTAATCTGTGGTTTTATAGCACATATGTCGCTTTTAAAACACGGCAAACATCTTCCAACCCCCTCACAACACATTAGACCATTGAACCCTTCAACCTAAAGTTACAACGAATATACTTAATCTGTTTTCGATCTCGTTTTTGTGGCAGGAAAAAAAAAGACGCTCCTCTTACCAGCTCACGCGCTCATCGTAACTAAACACTGCTCTTCAGTTAAAATTCAGTAAATCCACTGTTTCCACGAGGTTTTTTTCCCTCCTCCTCTCAGTCGTGTCTCATCTTCGTCCTCCGTCGCTGTGAAATGAGTGTGGAGAGAGCAGGCGGCGATAATAAGTAACCGAGGAGGGACTGAGGTCGGAATGTCAGGAATGTGAAGCGCGAGGTCCTCTGGGATCAAACGCGTAAAAGCAGAGTGGAGGAGGGAGGAGGAGGAGGAGGAGGCTGCTTCATCATCACCACCCAGCAGCTACACAGGAGATCGGAGGGAATGCATGTTAGGAATAAATGCATGCATGCTCAGGTTAGAAGGGAAAATTCCGGCTCAAACTCTGCTTCCTGAGAGACGAAGTTTTTCAGAGGCTGCATTTGTGCTTTAATTCATTTAGAGGCGGAAGAAGTGTTCAGGTCATTTTAATGGAGTTAAAGCTGGAATATCACATTGTAAAAAACAGCCAAAAAGCAAAGGTCCTGCAAATGTGACTAAAGTTAAAATATTAAGGTTTCACTAACAATCAAAAGTGTCAAAAGTTCTCACTTTGCAAAAAGGTCCCTGTCAAAGTTTTACATTATAATGTTTTATCAATATTTTGCAATTGATCATTTTTTAATAGACTGGCTCTGCATTTTGGCTGTAAAATGTTAATCTGAACAGTAACTTGAATAAAAGTAGTGGAGTCAAAAGTACAAAAAATGTGGTGCAGCTTAAGTATAAACAAGTGGCACACATTTTTAACCTTAAGGTTCATTATCTCACCATATTCCTCATACTGTAATACTACATACTGTGTACTCATGTTGAATTTAATGCAGACAACAGTCCCCTTTCTTAATTGTTCCTCAGGACATGTAATTCTGCTAAAATGATCAATCAGCCTTATCTGTCATACTAACAAAGTAATGGATTATCCTAAACAGACTGAAGAAGAAGATCAAGGAAATTCTTTCAGGACAGGCAGGATTGACCCCAAAAAAAAGACTCAGACTGAACAGATTTTCAACAGCAGACTACTGACTGAGAAGCACCTTCATCATCAGCGTGACCTGTGCCACAGTTTCATTGACTGAAAGCCTTTAACCAGGTTTCATTCTTTTCATGAAACTTAAGAAATTGTTTTTAAAATTGCAGATTCACAAAATAAAGTGTTTATCGTTATTACTGACATAAGAAACACTTTCAGTGTTGAGTGCTGACTCTATAGCAGTTATCACATTTCATAAACTGATCATGTGTAGCAACAATAGCTGTTAAGTGTATTGGAGTAAAAAGTACAATATAAAATAATACAATGAAAATTCTACTTAAGTACATTGCTTGAGTAAATGTACTTACTTAATTTCTCTCCACCACTGAATTCATTAAGTGTGTCTTTAGTATCTCTTATGTGTAATTCTGGAGAGGAATCCAAGTTATGAGCATTCACTGCAGGACGCTATGAATAAATAACAACTCTTGTCTGTGCAAGTGTGCTAAGGCTGTGCATGCCTTAAGTGCGTGTGTGTGTGTGTGTGTGTGGTGTGTGTGGCAGCTGTCCCCTGGAATCTGAGGCTTGCGTCTGCCCCATTACTACCAGCACAGTGGCTCTTTGTACCCAACATCACACTCCATGGTGCAGAACAGAGGCTGCAGACTGCCACACATGTCCACCAGTCCTGCTGCTGATTTACAGGTTCAAATCTCAAACATGCCGGGACTGTCCTCCCGCTGAGGCGATGTAACGCACAGAATCACAAGACATGTGGACGGACAGACAGGCAGCAAGATATTTAACCCTCCTTGCCTGCACAAATCAAGTCACTGAGCTGGTCATACATTTAAATTTCTTCCTGCATCTTCCCCATATGATATGAGCCCACAACACTTGACACGTGTTATTTTTGTTTCCTTGATGAGATAAACTTCCCGCCCCAAAGCAAATCTTTATGACCGGCTTTATTTCTGTCCAAGCTAAAAGACAAGACAGAGCTATTTATTACCTGCTTTGACCTAACTGCTGCTAAATAGAGGACTTTAGTCAGGGACTCTGACTTTTACTGTGGGTGCTTAAAATAGCAGAGATTTCCATCATAACAGACTAATCATGTCTTTGGGCAGTAGAGGGAGAGAAAGAAAGGAACGGCACAATCCCAATTTTGCCTCCAATTGAATACAGCAGAAAAAAAACACACAACTGAAACTGAATCGGTAAAGAAATGGGTGCAGTCAAAGCTAACAGGTCACAGCCATTGATTGTTGTACAGTATGTGGCCACCGGCCTCGGGCTGATTATCTCATTCGACCTGAAAATCTATAGGCCCGATGAGTTCGTATTGACCTGCTGATGGTATGTGTCCCCAATCATCTGTCTGGCTCTTTCACTCTCCTTAATTAAACACATCAGACACACACATTCCCGCCATGTTTCAGATGCTGCGTATTCTTAAACGGTCTCTATTTTAAAGAACATGCAGACACTGCGTCTCTGTGGGCGGCTCTCACAGGGAGGTGACTGGTCAGCAAAGTGGAACATGTTTGCATTTCAGATCCACACTGTGAAGCAGCACAGTCTCCACCTTTTTAAAAGTCTGCTCATGTCATTTAACACCATCTCACGACTTCCTCTGCTCCCTCCCTGTGTGTGTCTGTGTGTCAGCATGTATGTGTGTGTGTGTCTCTGTTAGTGGACAACGCCTCTGGCCATTTTGTCCTCCATTGTACCACACTTCCTGTGAACTTCCAAAGGAATGCAGGGCTGACCCTTTGAAAATTATGGACGCTTTCAAAAAGTCATTACAGGAGATGAACATCTAAAATGGCCTGCCACAGAAATTGACTGTCTGTGGCCCCGGAGCAGACAAAACTAAAAAAGAGCGGCACTTAGGAATATTTGAGGACACCCTGCAAAATAAAACACAATTGTGTTGTTGCTCTACACAGTCAAATCATGTTGCTGTTGAGGTTTTGGTGGAAAGTTGAGCATAAATGAGGCAACAGTGAGAGTATTCAAACTACCAGTTACACAATTGGAAACAGTCTGACTCTAAATTTACTCATCTGAGCCTTGTGTTAAAGTCAGTATGAAATGCTTTTGTAAAAGGGAGGGAGGCAGGAAAATGTGTGTGTGTGTTAACAGAGGGAGAGCCCTAAAGGTACAAACTACTCTTTCTGTTATTGCAAACAAGCTCTTTGATCAACTTTATTGAATTCATGTTTGTTGTCACCAGAACAAAGTTTAAGCAAAGTATATAGTCGTAAAATGATATAATCAAATATTACACGCATTTTCATGTTTACTGCAGTTTGTCTCATAAAAGAGACAAACTCAATTATTTTACCACAACAGGAGAACAGATCATGTGGCTGTTGGAAGGAGAGATGATTCAACTATCTACTCTAATATACTGTGTGGGCAAGCAGGCAATTCAGGATTTAAGTACGGTAAACATGAATTATCCTAAAGAAAACATAATACTAACCATATTTGTTTCCTTTCTGATCTGATTTTTAATTACTTCACAGTGAATCTTGAGTGTAACAATACTAAAGATGAGCTCTTGCAGTTTAGTTCAGGTGAAGCTTTTCTTCAAGATGATTAATAGCCCTCATGAAACAGTTTGATCATTTAACCACCTGAAGAGATCAGCAACATTAAGCTGGCAAGAGTCAAAAGTATTGCAGCCACATCAGTTATTTGTCCTGTTGACAATACAGAAACTATTAAGGGATTCAGTGTACAAAACAAAGTTTTTGTACCTGTCTGTATATCGTAACCTCCAGGCTGTAATTACTGCACAATGTGTATTTTCTGTTACGTGAACTTTCAGTAAATACAGAGAAAAGAGGACAAAGACGAATGTTTGTCTTGTTCATGTAGACTAAACTCAAATAACTTTCACTTTCATTCAGTTAGTATTTAAAGTCCAGTTTGACAGTTTTCCAAAAGCTTCCCAGATTTTCCTTTGTGTTGTAAATAGTGAATTCATCACTCATGTTTGCATTTGTATTTACAATTCCCTCACTTTAAAAATGCACAGTCCAGAAACCAAACTGTCTTTTCCATATATTGTTATGTTAATGTATGATTATGTTAATGAAATGATTCAGATTTACTCATTCATTGACTGATGGATTTTGAAAGACAAAGTGGCACTGAAATGATTTTGCATCCTAAACAAGCATCAGCACAAATAATTTACACAATACGTGAGTGTAACTGATAATTGTTATTAACACAGCTGCTGTGTTTAACCGTACAAACCTCACAGCTCTTTAACTCCTGCGACCTTGAAAATCCAAATTCTCCCAGCTGTATTTACGACTGTGCTGTTCCATTCATCTGCTCTAAAATTATGCACACAACATTTCACAAACACTCACCGACAGCACCATTAAAGTATCAGTTGAAGGCGACATCAGCCGGTTGTCTGGATTCGGTTTCAGACATAGCTTGATGGCATGTTTGCACTGTATACCTGTGAAGTTTTAAATGAATGGCAGGTTAATTAAACGTCTGGCAAACAAGCCCAAAGCCAGGAGCAGCTGCCCTGACCCAATTACATGGTATATGCATGTAATGGCACATGAGCAAATATTGCACATTAGCATGAGGAACGTGTTCAGTGTGAGTATCTAAAGAAAGTTTCAGATCAGTGTTTTCCAAACCGAGATGATGAACCGGATATGACTGAATTTTTTCACACTGCTTTTTTCTCTTGTGCAGCACTGGAGGTTTTCAGAGTTCAGACTTTGGTTGATTTGGCACCAGTAACCCAAACCCACTGACACACACAACTGGTAATAAGTGGTCGTAAGTGAGCATTGTTTTGTTTTACGAGGTCGTAAAGGTGGTGAGTTTAAACTTAAAGAGCTTAACTTGACTATAGAGCTGTAATTCTCCATTTAGTCAACATTTATGTGAAAATAGATTCATCATTAATTTTGACTGCATTTTGAGTCACTTCTACATGAAATTTTCCTTCTGAGCAAAGTTAGTTGCAGTTGAGGCTTCACATGTTTAGATATGCTCTGTTCTTGTTTGTCGCTCGAGAGCAGCCAATGTTCAACCACATCAAGATATAGAAACAATCCATCCTCCAAACAGTGGAGAGACGACTACTCAACCGGCTTGTGATGAATAGAGTCTGCATCGCATTGTAATTAACATCTATTTTTTTTATGTATTTTACTCTGGGATGGTTTAAAAATAGCTCATGATATGGGCTGAAGGTTGTTTCACATGTCACAGTTAAAAAAAAGAGATTGCATGAAGAGAGATTTGTGTCAAACTGAAGACGAAACAACAGGATGTTTGACTCTCCGTCTCTCTCTTTTTTATCTCCCTTTATCTCAAAGATTACTTTGGACTCATGCATGATGAGAGGCTGCGATGTCTGTGCATAGCTTGAGACAGGATTAGAGGGACTGAATGGGACGGGATGCATGTTACAGCGTCGGGGGCTGTGTGGGAAAGAATGACACAGAATAGCCGACAAGGTCATCTGATACGGCCGGATTGGTGAGGAATGTAAGTGATAGTGTTGGAAGGAGCGGGATGGATTCCTCTCCTTGGCTCTCACATCCATGGACGGCTTCCTCATTCACACAGTACACAATAGACAAGGACAAGGTGAGCTGCGCTGGAGCGGTATCCTGTTCTCAGGAAACTGCTGGCGACAAGCTTCCCATGTATTCGGATTTCGTCACGGCTTGGACCATGATGCCAGACGATCAACCTAATTCCTCTTTGACACCTTAAGAGCAAAAGAAAATCAAATAAATCTTCTGTTTGGTTACCTATTTATTTAAGGCCAAGAGTGTAGAAACCGCTGCGTGTTGCAGCAAGTCGAGCCGCGTTCAATTCAAGGGAATTTCCAGACGCTCGCAGCGAACAGACTTCAGACGTGAGTCACAAGAGATGAATCTGTGAAGTGTGCAAAGATGGCAAAACAGATGTGTGCTGCAGTCAGAGCCAGGCCAGGTTCTGTTGTGTTGGTTTCCACAGCTGATTGAAAGGAGATGAAAGTAATCATAAGGTCATGAGGTTATTTGATTAATTTAGAGTTGGATCAATATGAAGCCACAACCGCAAAAATGACTGGAAACAGATCCAAACACCACATTACAACAACTATAAAACCACAACTTCACCATTTTAACACTTTTATTTTTCGAGGTAACATGTTCATTAGTGAGCTGTATAGGTGCTGGTAGACAGATTTGGTTACGACTGGACAAAGCCAGGCTAGCTGTTTCCCCCTGTTTCCAGTCTTTATGCTAAGCTAAGCTAATTTATGGTACACACATGAGTGCGGATGGATGGATGGATGGATCTTCTCATGTAACTCTCAGCATGAATGTGAACAAGTCTTTGTCCCAAAATGTCGAACTATTCCTTTAACTTGACTTAATAATATTACAACATACCACTGTGAACATCTTACAATGGTAGTAGATGAAAATTATTTTTTTAAAAACGTCATTATTCATCATCATCTTTAAACATCATTATTTAAATGTCAGTGTTTGATTCACTTTTTCTTTTTTTGTTTGATTCACTTCAATGTGACCCCAACTGTGATGTTCAGGTGTGTTTTCAAAGAGACCACATGCACCAAACCTCGTCTGTCTGCGGAACTGGAAAATCCACATTTTTCTCCTCGGCCATGATATCTGAGAAGTCTTGTTGTGTATTGTGCTTTGTTGCATTGAAGTCAGCGTTACCAGCGTTCAAAGGCGAAAGGAGAAAGATTTGCCCCATTTGACTTGAAGCTTCCACGGTACACTGCTGTAAGACATTTTTATTGACCTCTGCTGGCAAGTGAATGACCGTAACATTAACCAGCACAACATGCTGTGGTCTGTCATTTTGTCAAATAGTAGTCACAAGCCGTCTGTACAAGAGAGATGCATGCGAGCTAATTAGAGCACATATTCAACAGGAATGCCTGGCAAAACAAATAATGGTTTTAAAGCCAGAAATCTCCCTGGTGAGCTAATGGTTGAAGTATTCATCAACAACCCAATTCAACATAGATTTTATAGGAATTTCGTGCTATTAGGTCAGACAGCGCTTACATGTTTCACCTTTTAACGCATTAGAGATTTACATGTTGACACTGCCATGGCAACTTTACTGTTTCTTTTCGCCTCAAAACACTCTGAATATTTGGCCTCTGCTCTCAGACGTATTACTCATACAGCACTGAGGGCAAATAGCTGAGTGTCACTGTAATGATGTTCCCTTTTCCATTTTCTTCCCATCCCCTTTTTTTTCTGCTGCCTCTTTTCTTTCACTTCTCCTTGAGTTAAAGCAGAAGTGAATTCATGTGTTTTGCCTAAGTTAACTGTTTTTTTCTGGTATGTGGCAGGAATTTTGACAGGTCAAATGTCAAGACATAAAACAAGTCATTAACTTATATAAGGAAAGATATCAGCCAAGGGGCTCGAAGCCAGACAACAAACAAACATTGTAGTTTTCTAGAGTGGTCATTTATTGTGTAAGCTATTAGACAACATTCATCACTCTCAGATTAGAAAAAAGCCACAAACGAGATTCTCTTTAAGTCTCAGTCAACTTATCTTCAGCGTGAATCTGCACCACTGAAGTACAGCTCCGAGACCTTTTACAAATACCAGCCCGAGCTGCCCTTTAGAGGCGTGAAAACATTTTGCAGCCTTCTGCCCCGGAGACAACATGCCTATCCTGAATGACACAGCTACAAGCCATGACACCCCTGTCCTAAAACAGCCCGTCCATCCCAATGGTCGGCTGCCATCCTGGGAGGTCACCAGAATGCCAGTCATTCATTCGGGGCCCCAGCATGTGTGCCCCCAGCAAATAGCTGCGCTCCTCTGCTGCTGAGGCTGCACATAGCATGTGATCTGATGGCTGGCTTTGGCCGGCGGCACGGTGGAAAGAGAGGGAGAGAGAGAGGGAGCTCTGCGTCTGTATTCGGTGCTCAGCAGCTCTGAAAATGTAGCAGGGGCTTTCCATGGTCCAGAAGCAATGAGGGGAATGTGGGTTGGGATGGTGAGCGAGTAGAGGGGGGCGTTCAGTTTAGGGTGAGAAGAGAGGGTGAGCAGGTAGGTGAGGCTGGAGGGGTCAGGATGTGGTGAAAGGATGGAAATTTGTTGGAGGTTGATTTGAGCTCTCAACTCTTAAATAAGTGAGAAATGAGATCATGATGTCAGATAAATATAGATTGTAGGTCTGTCCAACAGCAGGAGAAATCCTCAATGTATGACATATCAAACGCTCAATCATTTTTAAATGAGGGTCTTTACATTCAGTCTGCAGGTGAGACATGATCTACAGACATTGATCTGCTCTATGGTATGCCTTTGTACTTAGTCACTACTCGGCTATTTGCACTCCCACGACTGCCAGCTTAATATTGTGCAATACTAGTGTTTATTAAATGACATTGTGCAACACCCTGTGGTTACATTGTGCAATATAACAAACTAAGCCATCAAACTGTTTATACTGACTGAATAGTTTGATGAGGATTAAACCGATGTAAATCACATGCTGAGGTATTGACAGTCAATACACATCAACCTGACCGAACACCTGTGGGAGACTTTGGACTGAGCTCTCCACCACTGTCATCAAATCGTCAGATGACGGAGCGTCTTTTGGAAAATTCAGGACAGATGTCAACAAGTGCGATGGCTGTTCCATTGTTGTTTTATGTCAGCTTTTATGAAGCATATTTAAACTTACAGTTTACTGTGAGAGAACTACTGTGAATAAACATTATTATTAGAAAACTGACTGTGTTTCATTTCAGGATATTAACTCAACTACCCTAATTCCATTCTCATTCTTTTTCATGTTTCTCATATTATAGAATAAAACTTTTAAATAATAGGACTTGTATATATTATTTGCATATTTACTTCATGTTCTTATTGACTTTTGTTTATGCAAACTATTTACTGGCATGGCCACAGCTGACACGTGAATTTCACTTAAATTCATGTCAGAACAAACAGTACTATTATTATTTTGTGTCTCTGTCTTTCAACCTCTTTCTTCTTTCATCTATTTTAGATGATCACAGCAATTTTTATTTTGATTGTTGTTATTGTTCATAAATCATAGCTTTTATTTTTTCTCATTTGTACTCCACATTTTGTTCTGTTTTTTATCTACCATTTATCTATCATTTTCTTGCTATTGTAGGTGTCACATTACCTCAGCTTGATTGTTAGACAGTTGAAAGAAGTTGTTGTCCTTAAAAGCCCCTTTTGACCCATAACACATACCGTGACATCTTATTTTTAAATAGTTAAAGTCTGTCTTGCAGCCTGTTTTTCTGCTTGGCTTGCTGTGAGCCTATTGTGCAAATCAAACAATTTCTTCAACTGTTCAACTGGAAAAATGTATTATTTTACGGATGACTTCCAGCTTTGGTGCTACTACCAGTAAGTGATGATGATTCAGCTGCGAGATATGTTAATGGTTGCAACTCAAGGCCTGGACGTGTCTGCTGACACACAAAGACTCTATTGTGTTGACTAAAAGAAGCTCATTGTCTTATTATACACAGACTGTCTATTTTTAAGGCTCGGGACGTTAAAGCCAGCGGGAAAATAATTCTATTCTGAGATGGATTCAAATGGCCAATAATACAAATAGGGGGGAGAAATCATTTGGATCATTTTAAAGTTAATGAAAAGTCACATTGTGCATTGACCCAGATAGATAAAGCTGTCAGAGGATCAGCTGTTTAGTTCATGTTCTTGGAAGAATCAGTACTATGTTCTCAGTGTTGACATTGCATCTCTCTCTGTTATCTACTTGTTTATAATGTCTGTCACTGATCTGGTATTATCATCTGACCGAGAACACGGCCTTGATGTTTACGTGAATTACGTCTCAATCAAACTTTGTTCTGATGTGGAGAAAATGTCAAGATCTCTTTCAGCTTTGAGATACAAATAAAAGCACATTCCTCAGTGCTCCAACTAAATCTACCACCCACTTACTCTGACTAACAACTGATTATTTCTAATTCTGAAAGACACTTGAGAAGATTACAGCTATCTGATCTTCTTTTTCAGATGCCAGCATAGTGACATAGCTTCAGTTATATAATACAGTAGCTCACTCGCTTTAAGTTAAACCCAACACAAATCCATTCAGTGTGAAGAAATGATCCACATTATAGACGTGATAGTTTATAAATGTGCCACATGACACTGAGGTCACCTTTGTGCTTAGATGACCTCATTGGAGGTGGGTTCACAGTTTGTGTCATCCTGATGCAGAGATGTGAAATCTAAAGTCTGTAATAATATTATAGAGATTCATATGTTTAACAATCACACAAATTCTGACTTGAATGATATTCTGTTCTGTTCTGTTTTCATCATCAAATTCACTGGGTGTTTTTGATTTCAGAAGACTTTACATTGTGTAAGTGTGTTTGGGATTTTAAGGATTTACATGTTTAAAAAGTATTTTGGCCACATGGGTGCAGTAGAAAAAGCTGATGATTTGGCAAATGTGTCGGGAAACCTGCAGAAACAATGATCCAAAAGATGCTGAAAAGCTCTGTAGATCTGAAGGGAACTGGTGATTGTTACAAGCATCCCATTTTACATTACAGGTTGTCATTTGACCCATTGGCTTTTACTGTAGCTTTAAAGCTGAACGATGCATTTTTCTCAGAGAAGCACATAAAAAACACATCAAAAGCTGAATTCCTAAGTAATAAAACATTCTTTCTTAATTCAATACAGTCCAAAGTCACATCTGTTTTACTTGGTCTGTTCTGACCAGCAGTTTATGGTGACTGATGTTACCTAACATAAGCTAATTTTAAGTACATATTTCTCTGTAATAAACATTACTGAGTCTCTCTGCTGATGTTATGAGTCTTCTCTACATGTGCTACCGCCATCATAGTTTAGTCATTAACTTTTAGCATTATACCATACTTGTCACTTGTGGCTGCTGTCCAGTAAAAGATGCATAGACCTATTTTAAATGCTTTGTTTGAGGAAATTTTACTGTCTTTCTTTCTTTCTTTAGAATGCTATGAAAAAATTGATTTTCATTCTGAAAAAAGAAGGACAAACACCCCCTGTAGTGAAACAACTGGCTGTACCTGCGTCCCCACTGTCCAGTTCACAGTTTGCAGAGAAATGCTCGACATCTGCTGGCCTCCATTTCTCCTCATATAATTCTCGCTGGGGACAGGGCAGTGATCACAGGAGACGCTGTTAGCGCCGCTGTCCCACAGGAACACACACAAGAAGCTCTTCCAAGAATACCCAGTCGAGGACCTTTCTGGAATGTCATAACGAGCCTTCTCCGCTGTGTTTACAGTTCCAGACCGATGGCAACCCTGCAATCTGCCCTGCCAGCGTATCATTATCCGGCCTCCTCAGGGGACTCGCAGAGAGGCAGAGAGAGTTAGAGGAGTTTTCTAACCAGAGGTTTAGATGTTTGTCTTCAGAGCTGACCATGTTACTCTAAACAGTGAGGGAAAGGCAGAGACAAGAGGCGACCACAGACAGCGACTTGATGGGGTTTAATAAATTGCTCTAAACCACTTCAAATTACGGCGACGTCTAGACAAACAGTTAGATGCTGGGCAGCCGCTGTCTTGTCTGATTAATCTTGTTGTGTTGTGGTTACTCAGTATGGCTGCGCGGTGAAGAAGTAAAGGCATCTAGTCATCGCAAAGCCGAGCAAGAGTGATCATTGTTTTTGACTCAAGCCCTGAGTTCAGTTACAGACTGAGCATCAGTCAAACCAGGAAGGAAAAGTGACCTTGACATTTTTCTAAAAGTGGAAACTTCATGTCAGGAGAGAGAAGAGAGTTGATGTTTCTTGGCAGAATGGGAAAAGCATGTGACACAGCTGTGTTGGTGGTGTGTGTGTGTGTGTGTGTGTGTGTGTGTGTGTGTTGGCAGTGCGTTCACCCCCAGCTAACAGTGTGTTCTGATCTACTTCACTGAGAGCAGGAACACAAATAAGAACTCAGACCTTATTGACTTCAGTCCACTCTTATGTAACACAGGAATTTTGGAACCGGACCATCTCACTCAAATAAAATCTTACAAAGGAAACGAAGGTTGCAATCTCAAATATGTCACCGTATCGCTTCTAAGATATACGGCAGGAAAACCTTTATTGTAATCAAAGACACTTTCAACAAATACTTTAGAAGTTTAAAGTTATTAGATTGCTTTATTTTCGAAGAGAACATGTTATCATTTCTGCTCTTGTGGCTTGTTTGGATTTAGATATCGTCTAGCTGTGGTGAAATAAGTAAAAAACCTGTGTTCAAAATGTGTCTGAAGTAAGTGAGTAAGTGTTTAGATTTATATTATTCCTGGATTATTATTGTTCATGAAATAATGTTTAAACAGCATTTTTTAGTTCAGTTTTATCTGGTCAAGCTAGAGGTTTGACTACATGCACTAGTTTGACCTACAACATTACATCATAATTTATGAGTTGATTTAATATTAGGTGCAATATTTTCTGATTATCTTATCTGAAAAGTGATAGCTACTCTGTAGTTAATGGAAAAATGAAGTGGAAAGTAAGTACACTATTTCACAATTTGCAATGCAAAGTAAAAGAAGTAGTATAAAATGAAAACGCTTAAAGGGGAATGCCACTGACTTTAATAGTAGTGCAGCATATGTGAAAGACGCATGTGCTGTTATTACTCAGTGTTTCAAAGAGCCAACACTTTCTGCTCTGAAATCTTGTGCCAAGATAATGGAGGGCCTCTCACAGCTTCCTGCCCGCAACAATGGTTTGAACAAAGAGCGAAGGGTCCTGACTGGAAGTCGCGCAGGCTTCACCTCTCAAGGAGCCCTCAGACCACCGGTGGCCCGGCAGGAACTCAAACTGGAAGGCTGCCCACACTTATGGAGCGCCAAAAGATTTTAAAGAGAGGATGCCCGAAGCGTGGGAATTTCACCTATCATATTTTTCCAAAGAATTCCAGGCCTGTGACCAACAGAGGCGTAACAGGATGTCTGTGTATGTGTGTGTGTGCATGTGTGTGTTTGAGGAATTTAACCTTTTCACACCGACACAGAAAAGTGGGTGTTAATATGTGTGTTACTAATATCATTATTATCTCTAACTCTTGGTCACTTGGATTCCCACACATGAAACTGTCATCTGAGAAACACTCGGCCTCCCAAAATAAATTCCCAAATATTTATTCATCATCCCTTTAATTCATCAGGCAAACAGATTTAGACAAAGCATGTTGGATGTGTTTCATATTTCGCACAGTTGATTCTGTGTATTTAAGCCTTTGCCAGTTTGCCATTTTATGGGTGTGTGCCAGACTATTTCTTGCCCTGGACCAACTATTGGGCAACAAGTAAAGAGTCCAGGAAGTAACTGAATGTTACTCGCCCAAACAAATGCCAAATAGTTCTTTTTGAGGGTTTTTCGTAAAGAAGAAATGTGTTTATTAGCTTTAAAGTTTCCATATGCAGGTTTTGTTACACTTGGACCGATGCAGGCTAGCTCTTTCCCCCTGTTTCCAGTGTTTGTGCTAAGCTAAGTTAAGCTAAGCATTTATTGATCTTGCATGTGAGTGCGGTAATAATCCTCGAGCGAAGACACGTTTCCCAAAAGGTCAAGCCATTTCCTCAAAGCAGCATTCGTTGAAAGTGCCTACATGTTGACAGAGACCTTACACAACACGTTACTCATAATCTTGATAACATTCATGAAATCTCTGTCTCATTAGACATCATATAGGAATGCGGCGCAGCAGGAAATAAGATTTGCAAGATAAGAGAAGTTATGCTGCAACAGAGGTGATGAGCAGGAATCAGACCCACAACACACAACTATTGAGTACATATCCTACTTTGAAGTACATACCAAATGTCTATGTGATCACACACAAGAGTCTTTTTGCACTCGGATTTCAATCTATCTATCTACAAAATAGATAAATAGAGAAAGTGACCATATTACATTTTATAGAGTCATAGTTCAAAATGTGAGCAGGAGGCAGCAAAGCAGAGAATAGCAGTGTGCAGAAAGAAAGAGCCAAATATCAGGTATGGTCAGAAGTATTGAGATTTTATAAAAGTAAAAGTCCTGCATTCACAATTTAACTTAAATAGAACTTCGGAGAACAAAATGTTCTTTAAAGATCAAAAGTCAAACTATTTCTGCGAAGACATTTAAATTTCAGTGTTACATTATTATTGAAGTATCATTACTGTATGCAGCATTTTAATGTAGCATGTAGTTCATTTAAAGTACCACTACTTGAGTATATGTAATCAGTTACTTTCCAACACTGGCCTTCATAAAAATAACTTCTATCAAAACATGTTTTCTTGAGGCTTCAAATACTGTAGCTTTTGTGCCAAAACAAAAATGGTTTGTGTTGGAAATAGCTTTGCTCTAATGACATCTGGGTAATTCCCATCTCTCTACTCACACAAACATTGTTTTGTTAAAAAGAAATACTTCCTCTTATCACAGTGTTTTACTGTTACTTGAGAGTCATGGCTCAGTTAAACACTGTACAAGTATGTGAATGACACAGTTTTTCTGCATCAATCAAAGATGGATGCCACCTAGTGGTGAGAAGGTGTTAGCTTTTTTTTTCCCCTGGAAAAGAGAGGGAGCTCTTGGGATATTTTATCAGTTTTTCCATGTGGTTTCTCATATGGTATGCAGCTCGAACCAGGAGAAACCTGTGTGGTAGAAAAGCGAGAGTCATGATTGAAACCTGCACAGCAAAGTAAATGATACAAGCAGATTCTTACGCCAAATCCCCCCCTCAGTCTGGATGAACCGGAGAATGAGGAAAATCATTAGGACTGCAAATTAGCTAAATTAAAGCCAGACAATCTGAGTGTAGCAGCTCTAACATGATGATATTTATACACACTTTGACACTAATTTATGTCAGGTTTATTCTTCTGATTGCCTGAAATGTTGTTTGATTTTTCTCCCTCGTATTTTTGGCGAACGTTCAAAGAAAACTGCAGCCTCTCTGTCAGCAATGTTGCTTTCTCTGCAAGGACACACGGCCCTCAAGTATGCAGGATGTTTCATGAATCATTTAGAAAGTGGATTCATAAACAAACAGATACACACACTGGATCGAGTATGTTTCCCATCCTCTGTTTTGGGCCTGTAGGAGCCGTGAGCCATGGCAACCAAATACCGAGGGGAGAAAAATCTGCGCGCTGCCTGGCCGAGCTCCATCCCTCTGGCAGTCATGCTTAAACTCTCGAATCCCATGACAAAAACAACATTCCACATCTAAGTGATAGTCTTCAAGGAATTCCTGTTAAACAGAGGCATTTCTCAGCGTGCATACCTCATCCTATTGAAACCATCTGGCGTAACGTGTGAATGTGAATTCTGCAGGTCCTCGCAGCGAGAGAGACATTTTTGTGTCTTCTCGCACACATGTGGAAGTTTGCATTGTCTCTTTCATGCCACTGCAGATGCATGTGTGTGTCAGATATAAAGAGCTGGATGTCCCCATAATCCAGAAGTTCATCCCTAGTTTGCAGAAACATCTTGGCCGAGAGTCCTGACTGTCCTGCAGCCAGAAACCTGGATGTAATATTTGACAGTGACCTTTCATTTGAGAAGTTTCAGCTGTGGGCTCAAAAATCAGGTCTTCTCTCTCTTGACCCTGATCTTGAAAGTTGTCCATGCTTTTATATCATCTTTGTTAGATTATTGTTTCTCATTATATTCTGGATTTAGCCAAGAAACGATCTCAGCAGCTGCTCAGAACATATTGGCCTGGTTGTAGTCTCCTTCACTGTTTACCAGTAGGTTTTAGAATTGGTTTTAAGATTTTACTCATCACCTTTAAAGCACTTCCAGATGGTGTAACTCTCAATTATATAGCTGGATTGAGGGCATAACGCTTTACTTGCAAGATGTCTTATGTTTTATTGTTGTTTTTACCTTATTTCCCTCATTGCAGTGCTGAAATTTTCTAACCCTGGTCCAACCATGTAAAACCACTTTGTAACTTTATTTTGAAGTGATTTATGAATAAAGTTGATTATCATCATTTTTACTCTGCTTTCCTCAAGACAGAAACACATTCACACACACATGAAAACACATCTTGCAGCTTGTTAGGCCAAGTGAGCAAATGTTTGGCCTGAGCAGAGATGTCCCAAGGCTCAGTGCCAGCCCTCCCACATCCCTGCTGACCCCGTGTCGTACACAATTAGTCCCATTCAGCCCTGGTGTGACACTACACACACACACACTGGGGTGACATGCATGGTCAGAAAAACATGATGATGCTCCGCCTTCACTTCTACTTAAAAAAAACATGTTCAAATATAACCAAGTGGGTGAAGCAGGAGACCTCAAGGATCCTCAGGGAACCCAAAAGATCCATATTCACTGCATTATTAGCTATATTTCTTTGGGGTTATGTGTTGTGAAGTTGTGCCTGTTCCTAAATAAAATTGTGTTTTTATAGAAGTAGCACAAATCCAGTATTGTTCCAGCATACGTAAGAGCACTGGCTACACTGGGTTTAATGGGAACTTTGAGGCAACATGGTACCAACACATATCCTCCATCTCCTGCACAGAGGGCGGGGGGGTCAGAAAGGGCCAGACTGGAAAGGTTTGCTTCAGGGACCCATAACAGGTTAATCTGGCCAGGCATTACAGTAAAATAGACACTCCTATGTTTTTGTCAAAAACAGATGAGTTAGTTTTTTGTTTGTACATGAACTCACTTGATCACATTCTTTAAATACTGTAGTTTGAAAAAGACTTAACAAAAAACATAAGTTTAAAAACAATCGTACTTCAAGAACTTCGAAGGTACTTCAGGAAACAAGAAAAAAACTAATAACTCTATTCTTATCTATAATTTATTATTATTTAATTAGCTTTGTTTATTTCATCAGTGTTGCTGCACAGTGTAAGTGAGAGCTCATGCCTGAAGATCCGTTTGTCACTGGTAGCATCCTTGAGGGTCTGGGAGAGGGCGAGAGATGTTGTGGAAAGCCCACTGAAAGATGCCGTCAATAGAGCCCTGCTGTGATACGAAGAGCAGAGAGAAAACAGTTAGATCAACCGTTGCACAAAAGACCTGGTGACACCTTCACGTATGACATCAGCGAGGAAGATGATGTCACACAGCAAAAATCTTTACTATATTATTACTGCGGTTATCAAGTTACATCAAGCTATGTTTTTAGATTTTCAGTTTTAGCTCACTCTGTCTGCACATTCATGCTTCTCCGAGTATTTGAGTTGCAATTTTGAAAGTTAAAATAAACATTTTCATTCCCACTTTGTCGTATTTGACAAGCTGGGAATGAAGGACGAGGTCAATAAGAATCAAATCAGTCTGCACAAGCTTTTAAGCTAAGTTAGTTATTAATGTGCAAAAATAATAAAATACAAAGCAAATACTTAAAGTGAAATAAGACTGTGCTCTTGTACAGCACAGATACACAGATTTCTCTCATAACTCAAACACAAACAGCACCATGACACATCGTTCCTCATCACTTATTTTTCGGTCTTCAAGGCTAAACTTTAGCAGGACAACTCATTCCCCTGTGTGATAAGAGGTGCGGCCATCTTGTGTCTGACATGTTCATGGTTATATTCACATCCTGTCTGTGTGTATCGACATGTAACTGAGCCTCACTCACATCTCCCAGGATGGAGTCCAGATCGTCTTTATGGAGGACGAGCTCAGGGACGGAGGAGCTCTGATCGTGGCTGAGTGTATTTTGAACCACTGGGGCGAGCTGGACAAACACACACACAGACGAGGGATTAAACAGATTACACTCCATCATACTCAGATAATGAATATGTTATCACACAAACAAGCTATTTAACACTACCTGTAAACCCCTAGATTCAGCCTCCTTCTCTGAAGAGCTGGTCCAGGGTCTGGAGCAGGATAAGCAGGTGGTTCTCCCTCTGGCAAACACACGGATACTGTCAGACTGTTTTCTGTGGTGTATAATGTTACTGTCAATCAATATGTGACTTCTAACACTCAAGAGGATTACAGAGGAAGAGGTCCAGACCACCACAGACAGCAAACTAATGGGACATGCGCTCTTTGTGTGAGATATATTATCCATTGATTTTCTCTTTTAGATCATGTGACATTTCTAAACCACTGAAAACACTCAAAAGAATTGTGGGAATATTTCACTGAACTTGGTAAAGGAAGTCTTAAATATTCAATTTATCACACAGAAAGCCAGTTGAATGAGTGGTGCTACAAGAGAACACATTTACATTTGATTCATTTGTTGAATCTCTGGTAGCATTTTGTAAAATCATCGACCTTCATTTACAGTATACTGTATACCCTGTTGCAGCCGTCCATTTGCAACCATTAGCCACCATTAGCTGGATAATGATCACTGTAAGCACACACCCTTAATGCACATAGTTGATCAATATTAACATATAAAGGAACGTACGGGAAGTTCTTTGCCAGTAGGAACGTATGGACACACTGATGCATAGATGGCATCCAGACTTAGGATTTGTCAAGCTTGTGGATCTCATTATCTACCAGAGTCTACAGCAGATGACACAGAGACAGAGCTGGATCGGATGTCTTACTTGGAGAAGTGACATTGTGTGTGGAAACGCCCCAAACACTGGAGGCAGTGAGTCAGTTCTCCTCCTGGGAGATGACAAACACCGCACACCTCCCTCACACTGAGCAGCTCTCCACCTGAACACTGGAAACACATTTTATATATTTTAGCAACAGTTTTGGCAAGAATCAGTGATTTATTAGAAAATGCAAAATGTGGAAAGGGAGTAAAAGCATCAAATAAAGGCTGCACTGAGCAAACCATCATCAGATCTTTACCTGGCTTCTGCCACTGTGTGCATTCACAGAGGTTGTGACGCTGGTGAGAGAGGACGACGACAGCGAGGAGAAGAAAGCGACGTCTACGATGGAGTTACTGGAGCTTGCGTTTGTTTGCTGCGGCTGGCCAACGAGCGGCTATGATATAAAATATTATGATCATACATGTTGAAAAAACAATAAGCTTTTTTAGACTCGACTGTCAGGTCAAATCCTGATTTACATTAAAGACATGAAAATCACTGGAAATGTCAAAGCAGACCATAATAGCTATTTTCATCATTAGTGTAACTCAATAAATCATGACTCAATTACTTTCATCAATGAATCTGAAAATATTAGATTGTGGCTAGCAGATATATTCATACTAAAGTGAAATATAAAAATGAACCCATACATATTATGTTCAGTTTATATTCTAACCTCCATATTAAACTTACCTGTAAAGGTAGTTGGGCTTCTTCTCTTTTCACTCTGTTGCCACAACACCACTCACACTGCCACGGGCCACTGAAGATTGAAAATGTAATCTGACATTAAACCATTCTCTACAGAGCCTGAGCACACACATGTTAAAATACAGATGCTTTAAACCTTGGTATGGATGTGAGTGGGGGGTCCAGGCACGTGAGGTGAAAAGCTTGAGGACAGCCGTCGCAACAGATAAGCTCCCCTCCGTCCTTACACACCGCACACTCATCGTCATTATAGTGAGCCTGCACACTCAAGAGATACAGAACATATAAGAGACAAAAGCAAAACATACAGTACACATGCTCACACACATGTTGATCCTCTACCATGCCTGTGGTTGTCTCCCCCTTGTGGTGAAAGGTGTTCTTAGAGGCTCCACTTATCTCCTCTGACTGACAAGAGTAAAACTCCCCTCCAACCTTTCTGCACTTTCTGGCAGCTTCTGGTGAATGAAAAAAAAACCTAACTTTCGACACCCTGATGATTCAGTTTGATTGATATTTGAGTTAATAAAAAACAGAGCACAGATTCTCACCCGATGACGTATCATCTGAGTCAAACACCTGCTTGATGCAGATCTTCTCTCCAGGTTCATGGCCAACTGGAGGCTCAGTTGAGGAGGCAGAGGTGGAGGAAGACAGAGCGACTGGCCTCTGGACCGAGGAGGAAACCGTCTGAGCACCTGTGACAGAACAAAGCTTAAAATGTGTCTGTACTGTTAAAGCATTGTACATACTTTAAAACATGTTTCATTACTATTTCCAGATGTTAGCTGTGGGTGTGCTTCACTCTTCACTCTGTACAGCTTCACTTTACCACCTAAAACATAAGAACACATTTTTTATTCATTGTTAATCATTAATTCTGTCTGTTATTACCTGCACTGTCTCAAAAATAAATAGTTTTGTCATTTTCATTCTGTGATATTGAGTAGAAGACAAGAGTAGAAGAGGGAAAATAAAACCTGGTCCGTCACTTGTCTTGGCATGATACTGTGGTTGCTGACTGTTGGTCCCTCTGTCCTCGTGGCTCCTCTTCTTGATGTGAGGTGTTTTGTGGCCTTCAGATGACTTTTTTTCACCTCTAGAACTGGCAGCATCTCGTCCTGTCGACAAATTGTCAGCAATGACAGATTAAGAAAGTGGGAAGTGGAAATATATGCAGTACAGCCCAGATGTTTGGACACACCTTCTCCTTCAATGCGTTTAGGTTCCAGACTGACTGACCTTCATTTCTTAAAGTAATGATGGCCGCTCGTTTTTCTTTAGTTAGCTGATTGGTTCTTGCCATAATATGAATATTAACAGTTGTCCAATAGGACTGTCGGTGTGTATTAACCTGACTTCTGCACAGCACAACTGATGGTCCCAACCCCTTTGATAAAGCAAGAAATTCCACTAATTAACACTGATAAGGCACACCTGTGAAGTGAAAACCATTTCAGCAGGTGACTACCTCTTCATCATCGAGAGAATGATCGCTCATCGAGAGAATGCCAAGAGTGTGCAAAGCAGTAATCAGAACAAAGGGTGGCTATTTTGAAGAAACTAGAATATAAAACATGTTTTCAGTTATTTCACCTTTTTTTGTTAGGTGCATAACTCCACATGTGTTCATTCATAGTTTTGATGCCTTCAATGAGAATCTACAATGTAAATAGTCACAAAAATAAAGAAAACGCATTGAATGAGAAGGTGTGTCCAAACTTTTGTCCTGTACTGTATATCCCTAAATGTCTGAAATCTGTCCGGAGTACAGTGAATGGGAGGATAGTAATGGACTGCCATAGCACTATTTCTAGTTCCCAAATTTCTGGATCAGAAAATGTAACATATCTAAAATAACAGAAATCATGTTTGAAATTAAATCTGTTCTTGAGCTCACAGAATTTGTTTAACGCTGAAGATGCTCAATTTTTAGTTGTTTTCCAGACATGATAACCTAGAAGAGTTTTACTTGACTTTAGTAGTACATTCATTTATGATCAACAGGTGGCTGAAATTTTAAATAAAGGAGAAATTAAGTACAGAGGTATGAGGAATATACAATGGACAGTACTCCACTCAAGTCATATCATTTATAATTCAGTCATGTTGGATTAATTAAATAGACAAATATCTGGTGAAACTTGAACATACCAGAGCGCAGGTTGGTGAGCAGCTTCTGCAGCTTGGGGTAACTGTCCAGGTTGTAGTCCTTGGACAAGTTGCTCCAGAAAGCCTGGATGGTGGATCTGCTCCGCTCCAGGACCCAGGACAGGAGTGAGTACATGGCTTTGTGGATCCCTTCTCTGCCCTCCTTCTCCAGAGTGTCCTATGAAAACAAGAGGTTTATGAACTCTGCCATCTGAATAAAACTACATGTTCCTACAAATACATGTCATAATGTAAGAAGGCATTCAGGATGACATCGAAATAAAATGAGTTTGCTGCTTTGTGGGAAAAAATCACTTAAAAAAGGTTGTACTTATCGATGCAAATGCTTGTAATTAAAATGGAAAAAAATAAAATACACATGAGTTCAGATCTGCTTACCTTCAGTATTTGGTCAGTGATGATGTTTTTGTCTGCCAAACCAAATACGAGAGGGAAGGGGTCGTCGACGGCCATAGCAATATCTGTCCGCAGCTCCCTCAGCAGGGAGCGAAGGTTTGAGTTCCTGAAAGCTTCCACTCTGGACATGGTCCACTTCATGTGTACATGAGATCCAAAGTGATTCGGACCTGAGATCATACCAGAGGTATTTAGGATGGAAGAGGTGTGTCCTTCTCAAGGAAGGAAACATTGCACAGGTGCATAATTTCATGCTGAATGATATGAGTGGCATCTGGAATTGTTTGTGTTTAGTTTTGTTTGTGTGTCTTTCGTGTCTTTTTTTCATATAATCCAGTGTCTCTGCTTTTAATACATGTCTATATATCACTATGCATATGTACTGAAAACTCTACATTGAAGGTTTCACCCATCAAGCCAGCCTTGACCTCTTGTCTCTGCAGAGTTCATCCGTCCACTAACAGCACCAACTGTCTCCGTCCTCCTGCTGTCCCCTCGAGGGGATTGAATGACATGCTGTCCATCTAGGGGAATACCTGTCCTCTTACATCAGGGGAGCTGAGTGTAAACGACCTGACACGTCACAATGACAGTTCCCTCTTAAAAGGTTCTTTCCACTTCAACTTCCCCTTAACGATCAGGTTTTCAGACTCTGACTCACAGGAGCTCAGAATGAGTGTGAGAGGCCGCAGAAAATTCACACGGTAAACAATTGACTGACTGTCCAATTTCCTGAGGTGCTGTTTCTGTGTCACTTTTTTTTCCAAATTGAAGAAAGTATAAAGTTTGGGCAGTAAAAAAATGTGAAATTCCAAGGTAAAAAAATGTGAGGTCTGCTGTACATTCTAATATTATTGTACCAAGTTGACATCTTGTATACAACATTGTACATACATTGTATACAATGTATAAAACTGGAAACCCGCAGCCAGCCTAAAAATATGGTCAGTTATTACTCTTTATATTGTACATTTTCAAGCCATGGGAGTTTATTATTTGCAGAACTTTTCCAAAGCCTGGAAAAGTAATTTTGTTCTAAATGTACAAGCATGCTACACACGTTTATGTTGTGTCTCATGATTGGTCCACATAACCCAGTTTGGCCAGAGGCATGATGGGATTAACACTAGTACACATAACCACATAACCATGGAAGTAACCCGGAAGTTAGAAACTTTTTTTTTTTTTTTTTTTACCATATATAGAGGAGGTTTATATTGGACTGAACAGGCGCCATCTCTTGGTCTGGTGTCCAGCTCTTATAATACAGCCGTCTTGGTTTGAGCCACTTTGTTTGCTTCCTATTTACAGAGCCAGTGGGTTTCAGCACACACACAGCGCTGGCAGCTAAGCAGACTGTGAAGAGATCATCTCTGAATTTGACCAAAAGTGTATTGGATTGAAATGTGACTGCACCTTTAATGGCGTTTTAAAAATATGGTGACATTCCATTTCTCTTTGTTGACCATAAATGCTACATGGATGTAAAACTGCATTATAGAACTGACATTTTTATATCCAATCAGTAAAACCGTGAATAAAAACCAACATTAAATAGAGTAGACCATTTTGCTATCAGGTAAGTGTTGATGGTTAGGAGAGTGAAGCCCTTTAATCTGTAATTTATTAATCATTAAACATTATTACATTATTCATACTGGTGAACAAGGACCACTTCTACAGAGGGACGTTCACAACATACATATTACATTATTATATACAGTGCAGTGCATTACAGTGGATCGTTATATGTGTATTACCGGGATGGAGGGATGGGGAGACAGGAGAGGAGAGAGGATTAGAGGAAAGGAGGAAAAGGAGAGGAGCGGCTGGAGGGAGGGGGAGTTGTGATAGTAAGTTGTCTTTTTATTACTTCTTTTTTTTTTTCAACCACAGTACAGTTTGTTCTATAAAAGTTAAACCCATAGAGAGATAGAGTGCCACATTTTCACAGCTACTGTTAGGTGAACCTACTGGAAGTTGACTCTTGTGGGAATATCAAATGAGATACATTTTGTCATGAGATGCTATAGAGAGATGCTATAAAACATTCTAAGATAGTCAACGTCCTTCCAGAGTGCGGAGACCCTGGAGGGCAGGCCAAAGGTCAAAGGTCAAAGATCAGATCAGCGTGCATGCGTGCTGCAGACATTCAGACGTGTTCGGCCATCTAGAAAAATGGCCGACCCCCACCACCTATTTCTCCTTCTATGTTTAGGCATCATTTTTGGTGCTTTCCCTTTTTATATATAAAAAATACAAAACATAACAGCGAAAAGAATTCCGTTGGTTGTCCCGTTTTTCTCCTTTTTCATTTTTCCAAAACTGTTTTTTGTTCGTTTTCATTTCAACATTTGTTTTTGTTGTTTTTTTTTCCCTTTTCTCCTCCAGTCACTTACATATTGACAAAGTATACAATATTTTACAACTGAACAAGACTGAAAGATAACATTTGATTTGTCCAATCAGATACAAGGCCCGCATCCTATATCCAATTAGAGAAGTCAACTGGAAGCTAACCAGTAGTAAGCAACACAACAAGCCTATGGTGTGAAGGGAGCTGTCCGATTTCAGCTCTGCATTAACATGAGCACCCGCCCTCGGGGACAGTAGGCTCTGCCGGTTTGTCCAGCTTGATGTCGATCACTGAGAATTATCGAGTTAAGGAAAAGTCAAGTGGTTGAGGAAAAAGTCACATATCATGACCTGGCATGTCACAGTCAAATGGGCAGGGATGGAACAAGTACTACTTCGATCTGGTACTCAAGTAAAAGTAGCAATACCACAGTGTTGAAATACTTACAAGTAAACATTCTGCATTCAATTTTTTTAAAGTAAAAGTACAGATGTATTGGTATCAAAATAACAAAAGTAGTCTTTATGCAGGATGAAATATTTCAGAATAATGTAATGTATATTACATTACTGGATTATAATTTCTTAATACATTAATGTGTACAATAATGTTGTAGGTGGTAAAAGTGGAGTTACTTTATATATGTTATCTGCTGGGTAAGTCAAGAAATTACCTCCATGGATCAATAAAGTTTATCTTGATTTATAATATTACATCATAATTTATTTGTTGATTATAGTATGTTATTAGTCTGAATCAGCAATGTAAATAGTAACTGAAGTTGAAAGTGTACTTAAGTACTACACTTCAATGCATTTTCCGTCAGTTTAAATGGGTAATGCTTGAAATTACAGCCTGCAAGTTGCAGTTCACTGATTTAGCAGCCTTTAGCCTCATGCAGAGATAAAGAGCAGCTACAGAGGTCTGGTAAACTCTACACTCCCACATTTTTTTCATTGTGAAATTTGTAATATTCAGACCCAACCGACTCCCCAAGACCTACAAACAGACTTTGATGTGCAAAATTGGTCGATTTCCCCTTTAATAACCTGCTGATATGACAGGACAAATGATTCTATGTTCTTCTTTGACAGAAGTTTCGATCGTCAGATGGATCTTAGACTGGATCCTAAAAATATATTAGTATTTGATCATCATTATTAAGTCACACACAAAACTAATTTATCGCCACAGCTTAGCCTAATGTTTTGTTCCAAAGCAACAATAATGCCCACAATATTAATAATAATAACAGTAGTATATGCCATTAAAAAAATATATCAAATTATATCCTCAACTCATTCGTGCTTTGTGCTTTGTTGCTTTCATTACTGTAAATAAATACTCATAAATACTCAATACTGTCCTTGTACATATTTGTCCAGTATAGGTGACATGTAAAGATTTAATTGATACCATATGTACTAAATATAGTCACTATCATTTTCAATCAGTCCCACACCTTCTTTCAACATCCATCCTCCATCACACATCCTCAGTGTGTGTCACTTCCCAGACAACCACTATGTGGTGCTATACCTGTGCATCCACACTACCGTCCTCTCTATGAAGCAGAAAAGGTTTAATGGCTGATGCCTCAGTAGACAGTAGGTTGGGCGGTCTGTTTGTACTAGTGCCAACAAGCACTCAGAGATTAAAAATAAGCTGCCTGTTTCTTGGCTGTTTGGCTCTCGGCACAGTGAGTCAGAGCGGCTGTAAAGGATACTGCCTTCAGGATTTGCGTCGTCCAAGCTTTCCATACCAGGTAGAGCTGCTGCAACCCGACGAAACAGCTAGGAGAGGAGAGGAGAGGAGAAGATGTAGAGAGAGGAGGAGGAGAAAAAGAGAGAACAACAAGAGCAGGAGGGTTGAATTTGTGCAAAAATGTGTATCATTATTATTGTAAAAAACATCATAAACCAAATGTCCAGCACTGAATATTTCACTTAAGCAAATTTACTATTACATGTAACTAAATATAAAAAAAAATTCAATACAGAAAAATGGCTCCTTGAAAGTTATGCTACTGTAATACTGATGAGTTTTATCTATTACAATGCATCAGATTTTATAGGCGTGTCATCTGTTTTCTAAAGATTCTTGAGTTGTAAAATAACTTGTTGGATAAATATAGTGAAGTGAAATTACAACATCTCCCTCTGAATTGTCGTGAAATAGAAGTATGAAGTAACATGAAATGGGAATATTTATGTAAAGTACAAGTACCTCATATTTGTACTACTTGAGTAAATGATTTGCAATGGTCAGTGTTCTGCTTTAGGAGTTGGATGTGCACATCATCTCCACACTATCCACCACACCCCTCCACATATTTACACATATAAACTGTATTTGTCCACGTTGGTGACTCGATCACCTTGGAGGGACACGGGAATTGTGGAGAAGCTGAGAGCAACTGACGCCCAAAATGCTGCGAAATATGGTGAAACTGCAGGGATCACCTGTTTGACATTGCAGCCTGTCTTGGCACTGGTCTCGATGAACATGACGTTCAGCTCTTTGGCTCTCTGCTCTCCTTCCTCGATCATGATTTGCCTGCAGGAGAATCGGGCCAGACTTCAGCATCTCAACGCTGAAGGCTAATTTATTCAGCACTGACATGTCGATGCTTTCAGTTAACAAAATATCTTCACGTTAAAGAGTAGATTATGAACTATATCTGACGTACTCACCTCTTCTCCTCCAGATCTGTTTTGTTGCCGACCAACATGATGATGACATCACTTCCTCTCTCTGTCCTGACATCATCAATCCATTTGCAGGTCTGCTGGAATGAGTTCACATCTGTGGAGACCAGACTCATATTTCACATCCCATCTTGTTTGTGTTAAAATCCCATGCACATGTCAATTTTTATACAGCAACATTTAACAGGTTGCCGCTCACTTGTGATGTCATAGACGACCACAGCTACTGTAGAGTCTCGTATGTAGCTGGGGATGAGACTCCTGAAACGCTCCTGTCCAGCAGTATCCCACAGCTGCAGCCTTACCTGCATTCACACACACACACACACCTCCAGCAGCCGTTTCGACA
The DNA here is from genome assembly GCA_037975185.1 of Centropyge bicolor. Lineage (NCBI taxonomy): Eukaryota > Metazoa > Chordata > Actinopteri > Pomacanthidae > Centropyge > Centropyge bicolor. The sequence goes on along the minus strand of JBBMOC010000023.1, from coordinate 747,904 downwards.
TTAACACTGCATGCAGACGATACAGATGTAAGGGGCCTTGTAAGTACACATCCAAAAAGGGATAAGCCAGTATCAGCGTGTGTGCAGGCTGACAGGGCGTAATATCCTGACAAAGACGTAGTATTAATACTAGCTAAAGTAGATGATCCATTGGAAAGGCTTTGACTTCTTAGCACTAGAAAAGCCAAAGCACCAAAGCCATTACTACCAGAAATAACCTTAGGGTAATCGTGTTAGTCTGTGAAGAGAGCAGTAATTAAGCAAATCAAATCAAGGATTAGTGGAAACAGTGGAAATTGGGACATTTCTTACTTAGTGTGTTGACTGGCTAAAACAACACGGCTACAAATATATGAAATGACAATGAAGGCTTCCTACTGTTCGGTCTTCCAGGTACATTGTCTTTGATAGAAAGTCTATTCCGATGGTCGCCTGCGGTGGAGAGAGAACAAAAGAGGGAGGGGGGGACAAAAATCATCAGTGTTACAAAGACGTTAAAGGGCTAAATGTCTGCCTGCACCATCTGTTGTTCCTATCGGACTGACCCTCGTCTAAATGAAGGAAAACACGAAAAGCTGTTAAGGAGGAAAAAAAGAGCCAATAAGCAGCGAAAATTGAACCAGACTGAAAAACTAATTTCATTTGTCTTGGCCTCAGGGTTCAATCATTCAGACTTGTTATGTACCTAACTTCTACAATGGAAAGAGTAATTTGTATTCTCGTTTTAAGAGACTCATATACTGACATTTCATTTTGATAATTGACAATATTCAAATGAGGACATCATATATGCTAAGTTATTTTACATGGATCCTGGTTGTAATTTGTATATCAAGGGGGCATGTTTGGTCAAAGGCTTAATATGTTGTAGATCTACAGATTAGACATATTATCCATTGGTTCAAATTAAAAATTGTATGATTGTTTTAGCAAAGGGAGCTTCCCCATCATCACCTCCTACACACAATTATTGATCACAATCAGTCGTCATATTGTGCATTAAAATCGTCTTAAAGCTTCCATTTTCTGATCTCTTTGGTCCCAGCCTCACCTGATATGTGTTGTCGAAACTGTCATACATGAATCTAGTGATGAGAGATGTTTTCCCCACTGGAAAGGACAGAGAACAGAGATGAATTTTTAGTTAGATGTGAGTTCAGCTCATGAAGAATCTCCAAACACATGAAAATACACAGACTGAATAGATTCAACATAATGAAAACTGGCTCCATTGTGTTCCTTAGTGTGACAAAATAACAATGTGCAAAGCAACATTCAACCACTGCCACTGTAACCATCACTGGCAAACCAACAATTATCTCAACAATAACAAAAGAAGTTCAATATTAGATTATGACATAAAGAGTTGAAACCATTACAAGATCATCCAGCTCATGTACCTGAGAACAAAATCTTCCTGATGAATCAGCACAGCCTTCAATAACTATCTTAACATTTTCACCTATGGTAGAAAAGAGTCCAAAAATCCTTAAAAACACACCAACAATTGTGCTGTAATGACAACATCTGACATAATTAATCAAAGAATAAATTCATCTTTTTTTCCCTGTCAATACAACAAAAGACATTTGATTGGAAACTAACCATAATAATCATCATGTATTTTCTGTTCTAAAGCTTGAGAAAGAAGAAGATGCAGAAAATGACTCAAATTAACAGTATCTGATATCAATTTAGTAAAAGCATGATTAAGATTTTTCAGTGTTCCTCAATATCAAACCATTATGAAAGAAATGCATGACAATAATGTCAGTAACTAACTGATGAAACAAGAGTTGACATTTTTTTCTCTTTTCAGGCTGAAACCGAAATTATTCCCATGAATCTGTTGGTCACTTAATCAGCCAATTGATCATTTAACCTATGACATGGAAGTTCAAGGTGACGACTTCGAATGTCTTGTTTTGTCTGATCAACAGTGAAAAGGACCAAATGATATTACAATAAGTTTAAAGTGATATGGAAAAGAGAAAAGCAGCAAATCCTCACACAGGAGAAGCTGCACCCTCAGAATTTTTCAATTCAACGACGATGACAATAGTATAGAATAGAATAGTATTATTGTATGATTGTTTGTGCTTTGTGTTGTTTTGCATACATTTTCTTATATTTTCTTTACTAGTATTTTACATTCATATAAAGGCCCATGTTGGAAAGCACATTGCAAACCACCTGAGGTTATAAATGCTGTGGTGTTTGTGGCACTGATCCATATATACGTACATGTCCCTTATAAATATAAACACCAATAAATCGTGATTGAAAAATAGTTGTGGGTTAATTTTCTGTCGACCAGCTGATTGATTAATGTCCTAAATGTCTGAGCTCCATTCTCTCCTTTATTGTGCTGAGGAAAAAACGCTAACAATGAAGAATTAAAAAAGGAGTTGCGCCCAAAAACGATCCTGAAAAACAGCCATCGGAGACAAAACACATTAGATATTCATGTGTCCATATGCCGGATGGCGACTTCTCAGAGCATCAAGGTGAGCCTCGATTCTTATTTACATCCCAGCCAGCAGCATCTTTAGCTCCATTTTACATCAGAGCACCAGAGGAGAGAGGACTCCTCCAGCAGGCCTCATGCAGAGTCCTCTATGCAGACAGCAGCAGTTGTGAAGCCAGCGATGGGCAGTGGCCACACCAGGCCTCTGTTCAGAGGACAGAAACATTGCAGCACAGGCCACACAAACACACAGGGAGGCAGCCTTCTTTCTCTCACACACACACACACAGTCAAGCATCACAATGTAAGATACAAACACCAGCCAAGCTTCTGTCATATTAGGCCTGATTGTGTGTAATGTGCTGCTGTATTTTATGGGATGTGAGCTCCTCTGCTGCCACTCTGGATGTCTCATGTCTGAACACGTACTCAAACCATTATCGATCAGCTCCTCCCGAATTTGCACACACACACACACACACACACACACACACACACACACACACACACAAACGCATCCCCACCTAGAACAGATGCATTTTTGGAATAAATATTATAGTCTACTGTTGTGGTGCTGTCAAGCCTGTTTTATCATTGGATTATTTATGGGAGTGAGGCAGAGAGTGCGAGCTGTGGAGATGCTCAGACACGGCCAGCACTAGGGTGTGTCCCGAACTGACACATGGGGGACTGTTTATTATCGTCCCTATAATAATAATAACAATTTTAAAAAAGGGCGAGTGATGGAGGAAAAATATAAGAGGCGGTGATATAACGGAGCACAGGTGTGTTAGCGTTGTAAATAAGAGATGTGGAGTGAAAGAAATCATATGTGAAAACAGGCTGGAGCATATGTGTCGGTCACTGCAGCACATCAAAACATCCCACATCAAACCGCCTGTGATATGCGGACACAGGAATTTAACAATGAAATGATCCGCAATCATTATCAATATAAAATGCGATTGTTGTGCGGGGATCTTAATGGTGATGTTTAATGCAATTTTTAAAAAATAAAATTCTCGGTTAATCAGATTTTCCACGGCCACCCATTTGCCCATCCTCCAGACCCCTGCACAAACTTTCCAAATCCACCACAGATTGCATACATGCCCTGTAACATATACGCATGTTTAGCATCAGGGAGGATAACCAGTATCCCCCCTCTCCTCCTCCTCCTCCTCCTTCTCCTCCTTCCCAGTATGTGACTCACCGCTCTGCTCGCCCAAAAACACCAGTTTAAATTTCCTCAGGGGGTTCCCCAGGTCTCCTCCGGCCGACATGGTGGCAGATAAAGGGCTCAGCTCGGACGGCTCCTCTGTGTTCTTGCGGCTCGGTGTGTCCTCCGGTGCGGGTGCGCAGGGGGGGGATCCTCCTCACAGACTGATGGGGATGCAGCTCAGCATCCTTCTGTCAGTTCAGGGGAGCGGCGTGCGCATGCGCGAGCGGCGACGCGGCTTCTCTTTTCTTTTTTTTTTAAAAACATGTTCTGAATTGTTTGATTTAATGTTAATGGCAGTCCGTTTTTCACTCGTCGTTCTTGAGCTCATTCATTACTTTCTTATTTAAGCTGCTGGTGTGTTTGAGCAACATTCATCATCCAGCACTCATATGCTTTTATTATATTGGCTGTAGGATGAAGCCAATAAAGGTATAATCGCTCCATATTATCTAAGATTGTATTTTGTTATGAACATCAGCAATAGGACGAGCAGGAGACTACTGATACTGTGTATAGACCCTGATAGTCGCATTTGCCTCCCCACTGACAGAGAGAGAGAGACAGAGAGAGAGAGAGAGAGAGAGAGAGAGAGAGAGAGAGACCATACTGACCAATAACTTTTACATGGAGGACATTTTATATCCCATCCATGACATTTCAAATAATCCATCCACAGAATACTACAACATGCACTTGCAGAAGGAGTGGTTCCAAAATATTTCTCTAGTACCCACTCAAATGTGTTTTGTCTCATGGCCCACCTTCTTGACCAACAAGTTTTTTAATTCTGCTTTTCTTGGTATGATTTTGTTGAACTATGTCTCTATCAATTATTAAGACAATTGGTTCAATCATCAATGTATTTGAAGTGATACTAATTATGCACTCAACCCTGTTACTGAAACCTATTTAGCCTGACACAGGAAGAGAACAATGAGACACAGAGAAAATGACATCATTAAGCCATGTGTCAACAACACCATGGGTAAAGATAAATCCTCTCTTCTATTTGTCATATTTTTCTGAATCTTTTCGGCCTTGATTGGCTTTGTCATTCTAACCAACAACACTGTTAGTGAAATAAGAAAAATACATTTAAAGGTTTTCCTCCTATATCTATATAAATAAGCGTATCCAAGCCACGTTGTTGTCATCATAATTCTCTTCCCAATGATGGTGGCTTATGTTTTCTCATGCTTTGTACTTAATATGATTAGCAAATTTACTTTGATGTATTAAATCAGTGGAGTGACCCTTTAAGTGGCATTAGAGTGCTAACGAATTCAATGATCCTCCGAGATAGTTGAATTCTATAAAATGTTTTCTGTGGTCCCACTGTCAAATTTTTATTCAGCTTCCCTCAGTTAGGCAAAATGATTACACCAACATGTCATCATTTTTGCAAAAATGGCAAATTTAACCTTGATGCTAATGTTCAAAATCAAACAGCTCTGCCTCCTTCTCTTTCCAGAAAGCAAAGCTACGGTCTATGTATTTACAGATGTCTTCACTGTTGGAGCAAGAGAAGTCTGAGCCACTGCCACCTTCATCTGGAGTAGCACTTTGAACTATAACTTTGGGCACAAGTCTGGAATCTGACAATAACGAGGATGATGATGATGATGATGATGATGGACAGCGACATGGTCTCGAGTCCCCAAAGAAGCGAGCTTTGATATCATCGAAGCCGTCACTCCACTGTCGCCTCCCAGCCTGGATCTCCTGGAGAACAGCCTTGTGGAAGTCCCTCACCATCTCCCAGGGGAAGCTGCCCACATGGTCAAAGACTTCAAAGCAGAGGAGGTGCCTCATCTTCCTCTCCTCCGGCGACAGGTCCTGCTCTAAGATGTGGAAGTATCCCAGCATGAAGAGGTCAAGGGTCAAGCTGTCGTGACTCACCGCAACGCCGTCCACGTCTGGCAGGAATTGCTCCGGAGAGTAGGTTTCTTGAGGTGGCGTGTTTGGTGAGGAGTTCGAGGAGGACAAACAGGAGTTCTGCACATCTTTAAGTTCTAGTTTGTTCCTCCAGGAGTTCAGCATCTTGTCCACGGCACCTCGCTGTTGGCAGAACTGGAACATGGAGGTGATTTTCTGTGGGGGCGATGCTCTCGTCACTCTCACTGACACGGCTTCCTGTCCCTGCCTCTGCCTCGCTGCTCTCACTGAAATAGCGTAAGCAGATTTCTTCCAGTGGCTAAGGAAAAGCACGACTATTCGCTCTTTCCTTAAGCTGGTAGTCTCCATGACAGGTTGCAGTATTTTAGGAGGATCTGTGTTGGCACGCTGGTTGTTCACTCCTGAAGCTCCAAACACCACCTGGCCACCTCCTTTCACAACCCCAGCGAAGGGATAAATACCACCAATCTGACCTTCAAAGTTGGATCTGAGGTTTCTGACCGACACCCCAGACTGCTGGATCTCCCTCTCCACCTTCTCCCTCCGTGCTCTGCTGTAACTGTTAGTCTCCAGACGATGGCTAAAAGCTGAGGCCATCCCTATATGAGGAATCCTACATCCACTAGAGCTCTCACCATGTGTTGGCACTGTCTCTTGTTGCACCAATCCATGGCCTAAATCAAACCCTAAACTACCTCTTATCTCCTCCATCACGCCCTCCGCTATCCTCCTCCCACCCTCTTCTTCTGTGGTTTGGGTCAGATTAACCACCAGCAGTGACAAACTCTTCACGATCTCTGCAACACGACTGCACCACGCCGGCAAAGTCAGCTGCATTTTTCCTTCTGTGTCTATCTGCTGCAGCACCTCTTTGTTAAGGGAAATGCTTACAATCGGATCAGGTAAAATCGACCTCAGCTCCTCGGTCAGCCTGGTCAGCTCCAGCTCATAAGCCTGGCAGCGCTTCTGCATCGACACTGTCTCGATCTGCTGCTGCAGGTAAACCAGGTCATCCTCTGTTAGGAGCTCACCAAAAGGCCCCAAGACTGCGTTGTGGGCTTGGGAGTACTTCCAGCCATCCACTGGTGTGTAGCCATTTGTCATGTCCTGTTAGAGGGACGAAGAGGTTTCAGCAAACAATCCTGAGAGATGATGTTCTTAATGGAATAATTTAACATTTGATGAAATAAGCAAAGAGTTAGCTAGTCGTGCTGGATTATTTCTTGGGCAGGAGAACTGACTTCCTGATGTTATGTCATTATTGCAAGGTTGGAAATTACTGCTCCAAGTCAAGAAATGGTCCATAACCCTCTATAACATCTCAGAAATACATGAGATGTAACTTTATAATTAGTAATTTGGACCAAGACTAGCTAGTTGTGTCCCCCCACAAGAGTGGTGTTTAACTCTTGGCAAGAAAGCAAGTGTGTATTTCACAAAATGTTGAACTATTCTTTTAAAAAAAAAAAAAAATCTTCATAAAATCAGCATTTTGTAAAAAGAACAGTAAGACAATTTAAACTGTATGTATATCTGTATGTCATTTTATAAACCATCAATATGACTGTAAAAAGAAGCAACTTCAACATGCACATATAATTGTGTTAATACACAAAAAGCATGAGGCTAGAGGTGTCCCTTGTGTCTTTTGTGGCTTCTAAATACTTTAGATTTGAGTGACATTTTGTGACAGTTGCCTTTTTTTCTTTCTGTTGACTGTTGTACTTTATGTGTCATTTTGCTGTATGGATAAATCAGACTTACTCCAGCCTTGACAGCCTTGCTAGCATCAGAGCGTAATTGTTTTCATGTTATTCCTTCAAGAATCAGTCTACTACTTTACATCAGCTTCACATTTCCCCCTTGGTCATTTGTGCTCTCCTGCAGAAACTCTGTCCCCCTCTGGTGGGCCGAATCCCTAGTTTAGCCAGTCTCTGCTTCTTGCAATCCTGTCAAATATGCTTGTGTACAGTGCATGGATATGTGTTCATGCATACACATACACTTACATATAGCACAGGTGAGTACCTGTCTCCTCTGCTCCTCCTCATCCTGCAGCCTGACCTGCAGCTGTCGCACCATCACCTGCCGTTTCCACTCAGCTATGGGGCGGCCGGCTTCATCGTGAGTGGGCACCAGAGAGTCTATGTCAGCCAGGATCACATCAGCGATGGGTAACTTCTCCAACAGCTCCTCACTGTCGAGCTTCTGTACGACAGAGTGTCACTGCTTATCTTCGAGATTCGGGATAATAACACTACTTTCATACTATCTACATACTAAGTCTATTCTCTGATGCTTTTTATACATTCCTCATTTTAATCTTGCCTATATGATTATCAGGTGTGCACCAGTGTGCCCTACAAGTCATGTTTAATTAAATAAATAAAAACTGTATATTAAGAACAGGACAGCATGAAATCACACAGGTGCTAGAACACACTTTACCTGGTTACACTTCATGTCTTACTTAAATGGGTTCCCATTTAAAATAAGAGTAAAATATTAAAATAGTAGGACAAACTTTACATTACAACATCAAGTTTTTCAGCCATGAACACAACACTGTTTTTCTATTAGAGCTTGTGAATCGGCCCAGTATGCTAGTTTTTGCAGGGTTTATGTTTCTATCTTGAAGGCAGCGCCAGCTAACTCACCGTTTGTCCAGTGAAGACTGCAGTGAAGCCAGCTTGCCTCAGAGACTTAATGGACTTCATGCAGGACATTGGGGTGAGATCTCTCTCTGGAGGCTTTAGATGGCTGAACGATGTCACCACTGGAAACAAACGTAACAGAGGTCAGAGGTCAATGATTCAGTTTTAGAATTAGTCTATATTTCATTTAAGCCAAAAAACCACCAGTTATGAGTAAAATAAATTCTTTGTTTTTTAATTCTGTAGTTAGTGCCTGTTCACCTTTATGTAAATTTATTAGTTGTTGTCAATGTGACTTTTCTTCGATATAAATAATAAGAAAAAGAAAACATTTAAAATCTATTTCCAGCATGTATATAATTATGTAATGTCTAAATAAATGAAGTTAGTTATTAATACATGAAGAAAGTTGGGTTCCTATAGAAGCCTAGTATTTATACATGGCTGACAACATTAAATGTACCTCCTGTATATAATGATGTAGTCACATTCATAAATACAATAATGTCCATGTACACAATGAAATGCAAACAGGTGGTGTCTGTCAATCACCTGAGGAGGCCACCTGCACATGCTGGATGGAGCCTGGGGTGTGTTTCTTTGAAGCGACAGCAGGGGTCAGAGAGGAAGAGGTCACAGGAAGAGGAGCCGGGTGGCGAGGCAGGGGGAGCACCTCCTTCACTGGCTGCTGGGGAGATGCAAACACACACACATACACACACATACACAGCTGGGGTGAGCCATATTTTTGAATAATTTCCATAAATAAATAATGAATAATCCTATAACATATTTTGTTTGTTTTGGTACATTGTTCATCCTTTTTTACAGTAAGAAGCTCATAGATGAATGTGAAGACTAAACATCCTTTACTGTTTTTTGGATGTTTTTGATATATATCGAGTATTTTTTTTAGTATTTTTCCTGTTTTGATTTTAGTGCTCTACAGTTTGCTATCAGTAGTAATGAAGGCACTGGTTCTCTGGTTTTTCTCATGCTCTCCTTTGGATGCTGAAGCACAGGTGTAGCTGGTACTATTAATCCAATAATTAGTGATGTTACTGGTTACACCTGTGCGTGATGGGTTCAAGTCTCCTGCTGTTATTTTGGTCCCTGCACTGATGATTGGTCACCTTGCTGTTCTCCATGTTGGCTCTGCTTAGTCACAGTCAGACAGGAGGAGCTCCTCTTTCTGAAAATGACAAAAGAAGAACAGGAACATACTGTACCAACAACCAGATGAAGTCAGCAAGAGAGGAACTGTCCAGGAGAGAAACGTGACACAGAGCATCATATACACTGAGACCCCCTTGATGGCACACACACACACACACTCAATGCAAACAACACAGGCCACAGCTTGTAGTACCTGGAACAAAAACAAGGAGTGGTGAAACAGGAGCCCGGTCAGTGAAAGTAGTGTAGCCCACACAGAGTGCAGGAGAAAGTCTGTTAGAGTTTGGAGAGACATGATATCCTGCTTCAGGTAACCTTACTGATTCACAAGCTCCATGCCAAAAGATAGACGTAATACTACACAGGCAATTACAATATGTCTTCCAATTAAACACATACCGCAGCATAAGAAGTCGTTTGCCTTGTAAAGAGGATGTGGCTTTGTTAAGGCTCAGTGCACAACGTACATTACCATCATTTCAAAAGATTTAATGTTAAGTATATTTATTATGTAATATCTTCATTCCATGTTTTTATATGGTCATTGCATTTAGTGCATTCATCAATCTAATGTTTTCATTCCACCTATTACTGGCAGTGGGTTTCAGTGTACATGCAATTAAAATATTGTGTTATTTGTCTTATGTTGTGTGTCTGTGACTCATCTCCTGGACAATTTTGAAAAAGATTATTTCATGTCATCTTTAGACTCTCCTGCTTGAAGAAAAGTTACTTACAATGTCACCTGTCCAAAATACAAATAACAGAATTATGTGTTTTACTTTAAGGAAAGAAAAGTATAACTCAGCAAAAAGCTCAAAATACATTAAAAAGGTTTTTCATTTTTACCCCCTTAAGTTCTATATGTATATTAATTTTTCATCCAAACTTATGCCATTCGATCTTACATTTTCTCTCCAGTCATTATGATTTAATTGCACAGAGAATGCATGCAGTACTTACGATATGGTCCAGCAACTGTGAAATTACACACAACGTGAGATGACAATAATAAAGGTGAAAAAAGACAAATAATGAAGACCAAAGGGCAGAAGCTGTTGCCTCATTCCTCTGGAGAAGCCAATACACAGTAAGAGCAAGGAGCAGCATCACCAGGAGCCAAACCTCAGATGGGGGCCTTTCTTAGTGTGCATAATTAAAGAAGTGGGATAGGGTGACCTGCACCTGGAAGTATAGAACAAAAGCTTTGTGAATGTATATAGGGGATAACATACAAGTACTGTAAGCTGGTGAGGCAGGTGTGTGTGTGCTTGTGCTTGAACACCTCCCCATGTGCTCAGACGGTGTCAACGTGTGTGTGTGTGTGTGTGTGTGTGTGTGTGTGTGTGTGTGTGTGTGTGTGTGTGTGTGTTCACACTTATGACACAAGATGACAGTCACACTACATCCACAGCTGCTCGACCACAGGCTTCCTGCAGTATGAGTTATTGACTTCTTGTGGCACAGAGATTCGACTCTGAAGCAACACTGAGTTCTGTAATTTGATTACTTTGAGTTCTTGTGCCACCCGCAGTTGTTTTCACTGAATCTCCTGGCACAGATCCACAGCAGTTAAGCCACCATTTTGTCAGATTTGTCACCAAGCAAATATTGACACACATCATTTACCTTCTCCCCAAATGCCCTTGTTGAAGCATTATCTTTTAGTACTCTAGTGCTTAGTTGTATTTCTTATGTGGACTTAATGTTGATCTTTGACTAGCGATACTCTTTTTTTTGGTCTCTCATATGTTTGTTTTGTGGCACGAGTGACAATCCAACCAGCTAATCTGACAGTTTGTGAATCCAGTTACTGCCCAAATTCATTTTTACAAAACGCTTGGTTTAACTCTTTCTTATTGTATCTTACACTTAGATGATTTGCAATTACTATCATGTAATTTTTTGCTGAATAGTCTTTGCACTGTTTCATTTTTTCACGGTTGTTTCCAGTGAAAAGGTCAAAGGTCAGCTGCTGTCCTCAAACTTTATTGGAAGTGTGTTTGGCTCGCCATGCACCTACAAAACAAACATAGTGAGGGCAAGTAAACAGAGATATGGAAACACAACCCATGGTTAAATATTCAACATTCATCACATTGAAAAGACCTTCAGTGATCTTAGCAAACTTATTGTTCATCGATAATCTGCTGTAACCTCAGTGCCTGATGGGAGGCAGCTGCCCCTCACTCAGTGCAGGGCCTTTGTGTCCAGCCCAGTATTTCTGCCTCTGTTATTAGGGGATTAGTCTGACTGGCCTTGATGCAGCTGAGCACATGGTGAGTGGATAATCAATAATGGAAGGCTGCACAAACGAGAAGAACAGACTCACATGTGTTCACCCCGAGCAAAAGTACAAACTGTTACGCAACTGGCACAAGAGCAGCATTATGTTATGTTATTTATTAAGTTGCTCTCTCAGCAGAAACAGACTTGTCGGGGTCATATTTTTTGTCGCTCTTTACGTGTTACACCAGATGAGATCGAACACTTGATGAGAGCAAAAACAGCTTTATTTACACATTTTGGAGGTTTACTCGAGTTGACCGAGTAACATAATGTGCTGCACACAATCCAAACACAGGTCAAAACAACTCCATGGCCATGTCAAAAAGTGAGAATAGAACGAAGATATAATGATCCCCTCCTGCTGCTTATACACTGTGAACACTGAACTGATGTTGTGCAGAGCAGTTGGACAAATCTGAAAATTCAACAGTTTAATAAGACACTTTAAATTTTCCACTGTGAAAAGGCAACAATAAAACACATCACGCCAAGATGTTGCATAAGTTTCAACACTCATTTATTTATTTGCCTTATTTTTTTTTCTTGACAACTTTTGTTACGTGTCCACAGACATGAGAAAGAACTCCAGAACACTCAAAAAGATAAACGTGAGCACTGAGATTAAGACTTTATCACAGGCTTGGATCCATTTCTGCTTCTGTCAAGCAGCTCAGAGCGAGAGAGAGCAGACCTGGGATCATCTACCCAGTCCACAACGACCACCCGACCCACACTGAGCTGAAATGTGCAAAAACTGATCCCGGATCAGCGCTCTCCACTCTGGGGCGACGCTTGACGAAGCAGCGGGCCAGTTATTCTTATTCATCATGGTATACAGAGGAAGAGAGAGTTAATATCATCTGTGTGATGAGACCCAACACAGAAAATCTCCATTTATATACAAGACAGAGCCAAGAGGAAGGTTTCCAGTTAGTCATTACAAGGATCATGAATGACAATACTTTACAAGCAGCACTTCGGGAGGGGGGGGAGCTGTTGTCATTAGCAAGCGGTAAGGCAGGAGAGAGGGACAGAGTACAGCAGAAGATAAGTGGACCTGCATGCTTCGATCCAAAGCTATGACAGTTAAAAAGCGGCCAAATATAAAAAGAAATCAACTCATTTACCTTTCAACAATTATTGGCCGGTGCACTAAAACTGCCTCACTGAGTGTTTTTCTTTTTTAAACATGATACCCTTAAATTAGGGCTGGAAGCATTGCAAGTCATCTGCCAGTTTTTAACTCAAAAGAAAATCAATGCAATTTGATGCAGCATTGTTGGTGGTTTGATTGCTGAAGCAAAAAATGGCACAGTTTCAGAATCACGTCTTTTCTGTACTTCCTTTAAAAACCATCCTACAAAATAATAGCAAAATAAAGATGCTTTGTGCGTGAGTGCAATACATTTTTAAAAACATAATCCATCCTTCAAAACTTCATAAATAAAACTTTTCCATCTGTCTTCTGTTCCAGCAGACAACTTACAGTATATATCTTTTAGCTTTTTACAAAATAAATAATATACCAAGATGACCCAAAAACATCCAGAAGTAAATGCCATAATCCCAATGAACCTTTTTGCTAAAAGACAGAATTTTTTTTTTTTTTTTTTAAACGCAGAAGCCACAAGTTGCAACAAATATAAAGTGAAATGTGAAATACAATCTTTTGGTTTTAAAGTACTAGGCTGGATTGCTCGACAGGTTGGTTGGCCTGCGGCGTACACAGTCCTGAATACTTTCTGTTGACTGATAATTCAGGTTTGACAAAACGCTGATCATAACCAGTCAGACAAGAAAAAAAGAGGGAAATGGGAAAGACGAAATGGTTGGCTGACCACGTCTTTGATAGAGATTAACAAAAGAAGAAAGTGTTCGTCTCTAAAGTGAAAACAAAAGTGTATAATATCCCTTTATATGCAAATAATACAGTGTAATAAAATTGAAAATGACGTCTTCCTTAAACATTCTCTCTAGCAAAGTGAAGGTATTATTAGTCACATGATTCCTTCCCATTACAATCTTCATTTCAAACCAACACTTGGGGTCATCTTGGTATAAGTGAAATCAACCAGGAACCAACCACCCATCCCAACATAAAAAGTCATAAAAACACCGAGCTAATCATACTGCACTGGTTCTGACACAAGCATCGGGCTGTCAAATATCTAGCAGCTACAGTACGAAAGCTAAGAGGAGGGATTTCTTTTCAATGCAACATTTACAGTCAATGATAATGAGATATACGCTGTACTGTTACAGGCTATACCAACAGACTATAATAGCATCATTGATAATATTCACTCTCCAAAACATTAACATAGATCGTCAGTATATATATAAAAAAAAAGATCCATAGCATCTATTTTGACTCTACATAAAAGCTAAATCTTGGACACCTGTAACTAACTTCAGTGTTGATGTCGAAGACGACGATGGAGGAGGGAGAGAAGACAAAAGAGGTGAAGAAAAGGGAGGCACTATCTGGTGCATGGACAACGCTCCTGGTCACTCAAAGCAACAGGTCCTTTCCATTTAGCTACTGGCCGAGACTTAAATAGTAAAATTATTTCATGTGGTGACTCGGCTAACCCATAACAGACAGAATAAGTGCTCATTTGTTTAAAGTAAAACTGCCCATCTACAATACAGTTGTCCTCCTGGTGTAATTATCATGTAAAACATCTTAGGTTAATTTAGTATAATTGATTAGTTTAAAAAAATAGTTAACATTTTTTGGGAAAAGATCATTTGCTTTCTTTCCAAAAGTTAGATGTGAAGCTGCTTATTGTAGTTTCATGTTTGACATATAGATCGTGCAGAGTGGTTTCGATCTTCTCATCTAACCCTGCGCAAGAAAGCGAACATTCTCCAAAATGTCGAACTATTCCTTTAATATCCTAAACGTCTGCTAACACAGCTGCACAAGCGGACCGTGATATGAAACAATCAAAATAAGAAAATAATGCTTTGGTTAAAACAATTGAGTAAATGATACGATACATGAACTCAAAGACAATAAAGTGCCATGCAACAAAACTGGTCCTGTCTTGATTAAGTAACAGAGCAGAGAACAGACAACAGCAACAATAAATAACATCATCATTCATGGTTTTATGCACAAGGGATTAAAAAAAAAAAGCACGTACCGAGAACAAGGCAAGGATATGAGTTATCTCTCCTGATAATGGATTATTTTGCCTTAGTCCAGCCAACGAACTCATTTTTCATTCAACCCGTTGAAATTAAAAAAAAGGACACAGACAACGACTTACCCTTCTGTCCTAACAAATCCCTCATGCTACTTCACTGTTAAAATGACTGATCTGAAACCTCTGCAGTGGACACAAATACTCTATGCTGTAGAGCACCAAGCCAATCCAAACTGAGGTAATGTACAGTATATGATGGAGCTGTCATCCCTGCACTTACACAGAGAAACATCCCGTTTGATGTTTTCATTTTCCCCCCTCGCCTGATGGCGTCATTGAGAAATACATGAACGGCTGATTCAAAACTGGGGACATATTTTCAGTTATTATGAATGAAGAAGGGACTGACCACATACTAACTTTCTACAGGGAACTGGTAGCCTCACAGATGAGATTTCTACAGAAAACTAATCAAAAAACTAGTCCCAATGCCCAGCACAGGTAAGTTAATTAACAGGTTCTGGTGGTTAGTTGGTCTTATGTTTTGTTCTAAAGGTCAGGAGGGAGCACACCATGCAGGGTTTGGAGGTGGCCGCTGCAAAAGCAGAGAGAGAGAGGAGGGTTTTGTCGGGATTCGGGACGAGCGATCGAGTGATGTTTGGGACTGGGACGGTCCTCATATAGAAGGTTATTTAAATGGTTGTATGTGTAAGTTTGTTTACATGGTCTATCTTCATTAGGATGGTGAGTGGAGCTTTTAGATTGTATTGTTTTGTTTTGTTGTTCTCCACCACGCTGGTTCATTTCTCACATCCTCTGAGCGGGCGGGACCGACTGGACCGACTTTCTCCGGGAGAGCTTTGACCTAATGAGAGGGGCGCAAAGAAAGAGGGAGTAAGACTAAAGAAACAGACTCGTTAATGCTGTTAACATTTTCTCTGTATCATCTTTCATCTTTACCTGATGGTGCCAGCTAACAGAGGGTTGAAAGCGTAAAGCCAGTCGTGCATCTCTTTGTCATTGGTGGCCTGCAGCAGTATCCCACGATGCTCAGTGCACACAGCAAACGTGTTGGGAGTCTGGAGACATGAAATAAAACAAAAAGCTCATTCAGGTTCATGGATTACTATTTATTTATTAATCTAAAAATCAGTTTTACTATTAAACTGAAGTTGACTCATACCCGCAGTAAGGTCTGTTTGTCTTCGCTGTATTCCACCTTGGCAGACGACAGGTTGATGACAGCCCGCTCCACGCTGTCTCTCTCGCTGCGGTACAGGTAGACGTAGGGCCGGCGCACCACCACGTAACGCTTCACCCAGCCGCTGGTGTGGGGCTCCAGGAAGTGCAGATAGCCTTTCTTTGACACGATGGGGCTGCACAGGATGAAAGAAATACTGATGTTAATACAAAACAAACCTTTCTCTTAAATAACCCCCCCCCCCCTTAAGAAAACAATTTGCAACGTCAAGTATTGTGTGTGTTTGGTCTGACCTGACACGAATCTCCTGGATGTCAGGAACAAAGGTGCATCCTCTGAGAGCTTTCTTTCTGTCCACTGGGCTGTAAGGGTCCAGATCTGGTGTGGAAGCTCCTGAACTGGGTTCAGTGTGTCTACACAACATAAACAACGTGTTCATAATGTGTCACTGCACTACAGCAGGTCCATCTTTTTGCTCTACTACATTCATTTGACAGCTATAGTCTAGTATGGTTTAATATTGTCTGGTTTAACCAGTTTGTAAAATATGTATATGTATATATTAACATAGATTTAACTACCCAGTAGCATAAAAAGTGCAACTGGCTCCATGTTGACCTGCTAAAATATTGTAATACTGTTTACATGTTACTGCTACTTTTAAGTAAATGACATGAATACTTCTTCCACAATTACTAACTTCTAATGTAAAAACACTATAATTAAAAAATATATGCTAGAAACACAGCATATACTTTATTTACATGTATTAAACTGGCACTGTGACAAGTAGCCGCATGTAGTTACATACCTGATGTCATAATGTCCCTCGACCAGTGAGGGGCAGGTAGAGGACGGAGTGAGCGTGCTCAGCGCGGACGAGGAGGATTCTCTCATTAACGACGCAGACATCTCAGAAAGCTAAAACACCACGATCGCACCCACAAACACATTCACAACAAATCGTGCATGGGAAAGCACACGCACCAGACAAAGAGGGACAAATACAGATACAGACAAAACATAACGGCAAACAATTAAGCACGAACAACACAGACATGCATTCAGAGAACAATTCAATCAGACAATTTGTCATCTTCTACAATGTACTGTAGAACCATCTCTGTACCACTGTGATAACAATCCTCGTTATCTAAGAGCCCTTCGTTGATTAACATGTTAAAGAGGACATGCAGGAGTAACACTGGGTTAGTGGGAGCCTCGCTGAGTCTACAGAGGAGGGACAGTGAAGGATGAGGATGGAGAAAGGATGAAGGGGAGGCTAAATTATTTTAAGGTAGGACATATGGATACATGACAGTTAAGCAGCAGACGTGAGTCAATATTATCTGTCATGCAGTTGGTTCAAACAAAGTCTAAGAATTATTTGGGAATAATAATTAACTCAGGTCTGCAGAGGTGTTATAAAGATGGGATAAAGAAAAACATGTTAAAAAGAGAAATCTGTGCAGGATGAAATGACAGAATAATAAATGAATGCAATGGCAGAGTGGTTGAAGTGCGGGGCTTAAATATTTTGCGGTAAATGCTAAAGGTTGAGAAGGATTAACGGGCCGGGTTACAGGGCCTAGGCTGGGGCTCACCTTGCTCTCACTGGCACTGCTGCTCACCTGGCTGTACTCCCTGTTGAAGGTGTGCATCAGCAGACGCAGACACTGGAAAGAAGAGAGTGAGAGTTTTAAGATGCAGTCGAAGAAAATCTGTGTCTGATGGAGACAAATTAAAAATCAACTTAAGGTGGAAGTTGTGGAGGGCAGCGGTCACCTTGGCAGCCAGCTCCCTCTGCCTCTGGTTGGGGCTGTCGGGGGCAGGGCTGCTGCCGGGACTGTGGCTGAGGACAGGGCTCTTTGCAAAATCGCTGATGTCGCCGCTTTTGTAGAGGGCCTCCTGTCCCGCCTGCAGAGTGGCCTCCAGCTTCTCCCTCAGCAGCAGGTAGTGTCTGGTCTTCTCCACCTGAAAAAAGCAGCAGGGACAAATTTAACTTTCAACAGTTGTGGTCCTTAGCGGCTCGAAGGGTTGCCTCTTCAGACTGAAAACTGACCTCCTGCAGTAAACTGAGCTTCTCCAGCTCCCACTGGTGGTCCAGGATGAGGCTGTCACTGCGAGGCCGCCATCCAGCCAGGTTCTCCTCTCCACGGACGTACGCCACTGAGGTGTCCAGCACACGTCTGCGACGACGCTGCATGCCTGAAGACGGAGAATAAAATGTTCTCAAAATCAAACTACAAACCCCTGTTGAAGAGGAAATGCTTTTCTTACTCTGACTATTTTCTTTAACTTCAGTCTCACCTGGACTTCCATTGTCCGCCACGTGGCAGAGGGTGACTTCATAGACTCCAGTGACACGGTTACTGGGAAGGAGATGAAATGCCAAAAGTGAATTTGAGAAAGAAGGAATTAATTAAACAATCAATTGTATTCGCTGAGTGTGATAGATGGAGAGATTCAGACTGTAAGATTGCATGAACTTGTACCTCTCAGAGGGCCGGAGGCAGCCGGTGCTGAAGAGGTTTCTGATGGACCGAGAGGCAGGCAGCTTCGCATCACGGGAGTAAAACACCATGCAGAAATCTTTGGTGATCACTGTTGGCTGAGTGCAGTTCTCCATCTAGTTAAAATATATTGGACAGAACAAATCAGCATGGAACAAGTGGGGCTGAATGACAGAAGGTGGTAGCAGAAGTTCAGACATGAATTAGCACTACATGTCATCTCCAGTACCTCTAGATAAGCAGAGAGGGTGATGTAGATCTTTTCCCCATAGGGAGTGACTCTGTTCAGAAGTAGAGAGTTGTGCATGGAGCTGTCCCATGCTGCCTCAAATCGGTAGAAAGTTCTGCAGCGTGACAGACAAACATGTTATCATCAATCTGCATGACATTTAAAAAACAGAAAGTGTTAACCTGATGAAAAGCCTGAGAGCAAATGGCCATTTTGTTTTCAGAAACAAATATTGGAAGGATAAAAATGATTGTCAATTTTATACCTATGGTCAACTCCCAAGGAGACGCTGCCATTAACAAAGGATAAAGAGAAACAGGACACGAGTTAGAAACTTTTAACTGCAGCTGTTAAAAGTTTGAACTCAGCAAATAATACTGAGCCATGCAAACTGAAAAATGCATTGAAGGCAAATCATAACATTGGACTATAAAAGGCACATTGAAGCAATGTTAAAAATAAGACTAAAGAAAGCAGCTGATCTGCCAATATGACACAGGTCTGTTAATGAATTACATAAGAAACAGTTGTTGAATATCAAGCAGTAGATACAGAGAGAGAAAACATTCAGTAATATCAGATTCAGTTTGGTGCCAAGTCGGTTTTCACATATGAGAAATTTGCCTTTTTGTCTTGGTGCATAACAAATTTAGTAAATAGAAATATATAAGAGAGATAACAAGAAACCAAGTACTGCAAGCATAAATGGACAATAGAAAATTGACAACAAAATATGCAAGAAAAATATGTTCCATATGTCATTTAAATGAATGAGCTGTAAAAATGAGTCATACTTGTCATTGTGTTTTGGCCAGAAGTATCCAGAAGACAGGATGTTGAGGGAAAGGATGTTTGGGTCTATGATGGTCTCATCGGCCTCTGGTGTGTTTCGAATACGACCTGCAGTCACACAAAACATGACGAGAGAGAGAAGCTGTACTTTTAAAGATTTCTTTCCAATTAAAATCACCAACTTGATGTTTTTGAATCGTCTTTATTACTCACCAATAACCAGCTCCTTCACCTCTTTCCACTCGATATGATTTCCTGTTTCATGAGCGATGGTAACTGTGATCCTCCTCTGAATGCCCTGTGGAAAAACATAGAAAAAGATAAAAGAGCTGATATGGTGAAAAAACTTTATTGAATGATTTGTTGATGGTCCACAAATAAAGAAAATCTGAAAACATGATGATTGGTGTGGCGGTCAGACCTGATGTAAGAGGAACGTGCCGTGGCAGGGCATCCCACCTCTGTGGTCAACAACAGCTGGGATGTAGCTATTGAAAGGGACACAATCAGTATATTAAATGTTAATACGCAAAACCTTTAGAATTACTCCAGAAACAGAAACAAAAATATTCTTTGTGCCTCTGATCTACTGTGTCGTTCGCTTTGTGGTATCTAAGTGGTAACACAGACTCACTCTCCATTGGCTTCCAGCTCACAGATCTCAAAAAAGACCATGAGGTCGTATTTGGCGTGACAAGGTCCTGCTGTGGAGCGGGTCAGAGTGCTGAGCTTTGTGGCCGGCACTGGAGGAAAGAACACATTAATTACCTTATTTAGAATAGATTTTAAGATCTTACTGATCACTTTTAAAGCCCAGTCGGGTCTGGCCCCTAGCTACATAGCTGACATGCTAACAACCTATGAGCCACTACGCAGCCTTAGATCCTCGGGCAGGGGGCTTCTGGCTGTTCCAAAGTCGAGGCTTAAATCTAAAGGTGACTGCGCCTTCTCCATTAGAGCCCCTCGACTTTGGAACGACCTGCCCGAGGAGATAAGGCTTGCAGAATCAGTAACATCTTTTAAATCACTTCTTAAAACCCATTTTTACAGACTTGCCTTCAAGTCTTGTTTTAACATTTTTAATGTGTTGTTTTTTCTGTGTTTTAATATTTTTGCTTGTGTCTTGTTTTAATTTAGTCTTAACTTAATTCTATCCTCCTCCTGTTTGGCCCTCTTGCTTTGTCTGTCAAAGCACTTTGTAAACTCAGTTTTTAAAGGTGCTATATAAATAAAGTTATTATCATTATGATTATTATTATAATGCGTGACAGAGTAAACCAGACTGAGCTGAACTGGCAGAAAAGAAAGATGGCTGGTTAACGCGTGCTAAATATTTTTATATGCAACTGAATATACTACATATCATGAATAAATAACTTTTGATTTCCTGTCAGGCACATTAAATGTCACTGCTGACCTGGTTTGGATAAGGGCATCACCCTGGGGAACTGTCTCCTGGAAGGTCTCAGTGGACTAAAAGACAAAGAACCAAACATGAGGAAACTTTCTTTCCACCTAGAAATATCACCTCGTCATCAGCTGGTGGAAATTAAAGGGGGATTTTGTCCTCACCTGATCAGGTCTTTGCACAGTGGAGGGAAGGGCTGTTTCTGATAGTGACCAAACACCTCAAAGACAATGGGCTGAGTCTTTATGTACTCCACAAAGGACTTTGTCACCTCCACTGTGATCTAACAGAGGAGAGAGGAAAAACAACTTTAACTCATTACTAATAAATTATCTTAACAGTACAAATATTGCAGTCATATTTGTTAATGACAGGTCTGAATGTGCGGTTTACATTCTGAACATGGTAGAAGCCCAGCGGAGGTCCTCTGCCCGTGTTCTTCAGCGGCTCAGTGGAGAAAGCTTCGTCATGACGGTGGATGAAGCTGGAAAAGATGAAGCAGTTATATAGATTGACCTCCCCAACATTTACAACCAGTGAACTTTTTAACACATATTGTTAAAAATGTAGTAATTAGTAGCTTTAACTACAATTTAGTGATTAAATTTGCTTCTTGAGGTAATTTTTTTTGGCAGATTATCTAGTGCCAAAACAATATGATATGAGCTTCAAAAGCAAGGATGAAACCAGAGGCACTTAGAGAGAACTGCATGTCATATATGATACATTAAAAGTATTTACAGGACTTTGGTGCTTGAACTCACTTGAACTGGCAGAAGATGTCGGCGTACTCGGCTGAGATGCTGGAGGCCTGCAGGACAGTGACTCTGAAGGTGAACGTGCTGCCAATCTTCAGGTGGGACAGAGCTTTCTCCGGGGAGAGGTCCAGAGGAAGATCCAGACCCAGACCTGAACTCTTCTCTGGGCTGTGCGGAGCCTCCAGGGAGGCTACATGGAACAGAGGAACCGTGTTGAAGATAATTTTCTTACTAATTAAAGAATTTCTTTTCAGCACTGGTGCTTCATTAACAGTTGGGTCCACTCTTTTAATATAGTAAGAAATTAATTAACAAGCCCAGTAAAGGTTGTGCATTTTCATTTAACTTCTCCATCCTCCTCATTCAAAGTGTGGCTAGTGAAGGAGAGTTTTCACTGCAGACCTCACCTGGACAGGTGTTGTTGTTGACTTCATCGGCAGAGATTCCAATCTCAGCGTTCTGTCCTTCTCCCTCCACAATTCGCAGCTCTTCTTGGGAGGTGTTGGAGTGTGAAAGACCACCAGGACACGACTCAGTCTGGAACTGGAGCAAGACAGTAAAACAATCAGCTTGGACCCCATTTAAGATTAAACTTTACTGAAATATTTACAGAGCTGCAACAAGTAGTCAACTGAAAGAAAAAAAGAAACAAAAATGATTTGCTGCTTTCTTTGTCAAAAAAGACAAAGATGTCACCCAGAGCTCTTTCTTAATATTTTGACATTTTATAGATGATTAATAGTGAAAATATTTGTCAGATAATTGATAGAAGAAAATCTTTCTTTGCATCCTTAATCTCAACACATCACATTTTAATGACATTATATCTGACTTTTACTGGTTGTAAAGGACACATCAGAGAATACCAGTACAAATCACTGGCCAAATAGTACCTTCTCAAACTGTTTGTCTTCAAAGGAGATCTTGGCAGTGCCTGACTGCCTCACACCAGAGCCATAATCAGGGGCCTCTTCATCAGCTGAAGTAACACAAAACAAGAGGACAAGATGTTAAACCAGTGTCACAATCATTTTTAAGAACAAACAGCACAAAAGAGCTGCTACAATAACATGTTCAACAGCAACTGACTGTGATAAGATTAGTATTGAACCAACCTGAGATGGCCTGCACAGCCACTCTGAGGAAGCCTTTCACCTCTCCTTTCTCACTGACGATGGCCACACGATGTACCAGGGGCACAGGGTACAGCAGGTTACTCAGGTACACAAAAGCCCTGAGGAGAAGAAGGATGTTATTTTAGGAACAAGCGTTTATGGTGCAATAAAAGAGCAGGATTTAAATGGATACTGCCTCCAGGAGGAGGGGATCAGGACGTGTTGCTGTTCAGTTGGTGACGGACCTGCCGACCAGACGGAACCAGGGGAAACGGTCGTAGAAGGGATCGCCTCCGGTCAGAGCATGGTCACAGTCCTCCACAGCACTGCTGGGGAGCTCTGCAGCACGGTCGTACATTTCTCTCATCAGGTCCAGCCTCTGCCTGCAGGGGGCAGTATATGAAGTTAAAAAAACAGTCTATGTGCTGATGAATGGATCATAATGGGATATAAAGAGAGAACTGAAATAAAAACACATATTAAAGCAGATTAAAGACACTATAAATACTATAAAGGATTTGAACTCCAAAATATCAATGATTTTGGGTAAATAAATAACCTTGACATGCATTCATTGTTCTTAATGACAATACTGCACCTGAGTTTCTCAAGAGTCCAGTAATGTGTGGCTCCGTTCTTTTGATCTTGCACTTCAACGGCCACGATGGTTCGAGGGAAAGGTCGCCTCTCCCTCTCTTTGGCCACACTGGGGGGCAGCAGGTCAGGAGGCAGGGGAGAGTAGAGGGTGTCTGTCAACAGGACGAACTGGAACTGCACCTGTGAGTGACAAAAGACATAAAACATAAGTGACTGCTGCTTTTATATATCCCTGCATCATATCGGCAGAAGATGAAAGAGAGACGAAAGAAGGCGTCTGAAGTGATTATATTGATGTTAATTTGTTCATGTGCTTTTTGTAATTCATGTAGCTTGAAGTGCTGATGGGCGAGGCACAAAGCAATTTAATTTTGGCATAAAACAAGTCAGAATGCTGCTTTGTTACACTGGCTGGACAGAGCTCACATTCAATATGCAGCACTGTGTATTACAATACGATGACTCACCGGAAGAGACTCACATTGATGCAAATCCAATTAAACTCACTGTTGTCAATGAAAGACCCTTTATAATCTGCCTACAGTCTAGGCCCGAAGAACAAACTCTTCATGTACCAATATCACATCAAAATGGTGCAAAATTTGGACTTTAAAATGTGATCAATCTCAACTAGTGCAAGAAGGATATATTTCTTTTAGAGAGGGATGACACCAAGGCAACAACAAAACAGGCAGATTTGAGTCCATGTTAAGACATTTACAACAAAAGGTACTGTATATGGAAGTAGATCAGGTTTATGTTATTTAGAAAAATTAATACTGACATGTAACACATAGTGTCACAGTGCTGAAAAAGGACAGTGTGACACAGTAACAATCACCTTTTTCTTCAGCTCCACACTGATAGCATTGGCTTCCTTGAGGAAGATGGCGTTGCCCCAGAGGAGATCCCTGAGAGACGTGAACTGGTAGAAACGCCATTTTCTGAACGCCCATAGAGCCAGCTCAGTCTCACGCAGCGTCCATGGCACTGAAGGGCAAGACACATGATGTGTGAGTTCATTATGACCAAATCAAATCCTGATTCAGAGATGACTGTTTGTTTGTTTGATGGGTAAGTAACAGTATCACCTTCCTCTTCAGGCTCCTCTTCCTCCTCTGGAGATTCCAGGTACCGAGAGTCCACTTGTTTCTGAAGGGCCTCCAGTTTACTTTCATAGTCCTGAAATGATCCAAACAATCAAAGTGATTGTGTTTGAACTGTTACTTTAAATGGTAAATGACTGCATCAAGGAGACAAACTGCACTCACCAGCCTCTGCTGTTCTAACAGGTTACTGGCTTCCTCTCTCTCTTTGCGATACTGATCTTCAAGCTCCTGAAGCCTGAAATGGATTCAAAACTAGATGTCAATACAGTCATACAAAAAAAGTAACTAAATGATATTGTAATATAGCAATCCAGTTGATCCTCATCAATAACTGGATGTGTTCCCCACACACCTCTGCTCCATCTCCTGCTTCATGTCAATGCCCTGTTTCTCCAGGAGCTCCCTTTGAGCAAAGGCCCAGTCGACGGGTTCCACCGGTGTCTCGGCGCACGGCGTCCTCTCTCGCTCCAGACGAGCCTGCTCCGGGTCGTTGAAGCGAAACACGTGGCTCTTACCCATAATGATGCGGTTCCCTAAAAAGTTCACATGGAAACAAACAAACAAATAAAGGATCAATACATTGGCATAAAAAATGGCATTAATTACATATTAGACCTGATGATATGTTCGTATTTTATTTAATGCTTTTATATCTCTTCCACCAGAAACATTAATCTGTTTATTTCCTGAGTACAGGTGCTTTACTTTACACCTTTTTTAAACTAAGTAATATGCTACTTCATACATACCAGACCGCAGAACAATAGGAGAGGTCACTCTCTTCCCATTGACATACGTCTCTGCCCCTTCACATGGCTCCAGGACAACACATCCTGTTAATCAAGAAAAGATTATATAACTATTTAAACAAAGTATAGAACACATTTACATTATAAACCAATGGCTGATTTAATGCTCAGTATCTCTATGTTCTGTTATGTAGCATTGTACCTTCTCCCTGAGGCCCTGTGGTGCTGCTGAAGGTGCAGTGTTCATCTTTGATAAAATGTCCGCTGAGAACAATGTCTTGGCGGGTCTTGGCATTTTCACGTCCAACCCTGATGGAAGATAGCATTTTCAGATTCCATATTTCCAGAAACAGCACTGTAGTATCTGAATAAAAAATCTCCAAATTTAAAACCTTACTTGGTGATGCCATCTTTGATGTAGTACAGCAGACACTCTGACATCAGCGGGTCTTCGTTTAGGTTCACCAGATGAGGGGTCTGAAAGGGCGACAGTGGCAAATACAGTTTAGAGTTTGTGTGAGTTAAGACAGATGTTGTAACTCTTATGCAACGGTGACAAGCATCTTACCTTTTTCGGGGAGAAGACGCCCACAGTGCCTCCATCTTCTCTCATGGCAACACCCATCTCAGCCAGCAGGGCCTCTCTGCAGGAGGCAATCATACAGTTAGGGTCAGAACATACAAATTTAAAAACAAATCTAAAATCTATTTTAAATCAATTTCTTGGCTGAAAATAATCTGATTGACTGCTATGACATCATGCATGATTATGTTTGACGAACCTGTCCATACGGATGGCCTCAGTACGTCGTAGTTTCTCCTCCCATGTCTCATTGAGCTCTGCGATAATTTTCTCAGTTTCCTGTTAGCAAATATAAGAGAAATATATAAAAATTCTAAACAATCAAAGAGGAGTTATTCAATCTGCTTAACTGGATTTATTAAGATCCTTCCCATCACTTGACTTTAATTTACTCATTTTTACCCACCTTAGTTCTTTCTACAAGCACATATCTAACCACCCATTTCCAAGCTGTGCACCCAGACCTGTGCCTCCTACCTTGAGCCTCTCGATGGCCTCCTCACTAGCCGGGCTGAAGATGCGGTCATGGAGGTTGCTGATGGACCCGGCACGACTGGACAGGGCCGAGAGCGAGGGGGAGGGACTCATTCCTGTCATGGCATTGGACACTGTGGAGAGATCACCCCTTTGATTGACAGCCTGGCGATTATTCACAAAGTTCTTGTAATCGCACAGGTCTGCCAGAGAGAGAGGCGTTGCATGGAAGTGAGCAAGGAAGGAAGGAAGGAAGGAAGGACAGACGGACGGAAGGTAGGAGCAGACGCCAGGTAATTAAGGAGAAACATCGGGGATTGAGAGGAACACGCGGAGAAAAGGAAAAAAATGGGGGAACAACAGGAAAAAAAAAGAAGAGAAAGCTCAAATAATGGATCAAAGAAGCAGAGGTCATTTGTTACCAAAGCCATCGCAGACAGAGAGAAAAGAGCAACTCAAACAGAGAGAGCACAAAAATAAATGCCAAATCTTTCTCTGACAGTGAACTATACGTGGACACACTCAACAAGCTCGCAAGCATGAGAATGTTATGAGAAAGAAAACCAAAAATATATACATCACTACAATGCATAAAGACCAAATACAGCCTGAGTTTTTTTTTCATTTCATTTTAAGTGTTGCATGTCCTATTGTCTTCCAACTGTGCGATGCAGGCCTCTAATCACCTGATTCATAGCTTCAATGAGCTCCACACACAGAGAACCAGGAGTTTCCTCAGCATCTAAAATGGCGTCCTCCTAGTCACTCCTTTCTTCCATGATCACTGATTTTGTAAAAACACCATATTTTATGCCAAAGTTGTCTTTGACTCTGCTTCAGATTCTGTGACACAGAAAATCCCAGCCAATTTAAGACTGTATTATAAGGATGAAAGAATTAAGCGGCTGGATTTCACAGATTAAACAAGAGAGAAAAACGCATCCTACCATGGAAAGAAAAGAAGAACGAATTAAAGAAAAAAGGAGGCCATTTTGCAGAATTCCTGAGAAAAGAGTAACTTAATGTAGCAACAAGTTTTAACCTCAGAATATTTTTGTGTTGCTCTAATCACGGAGAGTTTAAATATTTACTTAATTTATGTCTTGTCTGACTTCACATATAGTCTGTTGGGATTGTTAGTTCGGTCTCTGGTGTGGTGGAAGAGGAAGGCCGGGCTCAGGATTCATTTCTATTAGTTGCAAAGCGCAGGCTTGCTAAGAGTTATACACACATTTCAAACCAGTGATGACGGGGCCGGTGCAGCGATACGCTGATAGGACAGAGGAGAGAAGAGAATGAGTGTGAGACACACCCATACTCCAAGTGAAACCGTCGCCCTCTGTCTTAAATGTACAGTCAGAAAAACAAAACTGCACAAAAAGGTCAGAAAATTTGTGTGTGCATGTGTGTGTGTTGACACATGTGCATTTTCTTTCGGACAGGTGTTTCTCTGTGCGACACTCACTCTCTATGATGTCTCCCAGGCCCTGTGCGTACAGCAGGTCTTTGAGGCGAGCCACCTCCTCTTTCAGCTCACGCACCAGACGGTTGTTAGGGTCCTCATTGATCACAGCGTTGCAGCGGATCTGTTTGGCACGATCAGCATATCTGGAGGGACGGGGGTAATCAAGGTCAGGAAGCTAGTTAAGCTAGAAAGCATGATTCCTCAGGTTCTGCACACTGAATTACACCAGTTCAATATCAATATGAGCCTAAAATGAGAATGAGAAGTAAAAACGTCTTTAAAATGATGGTGTATGCGTTTGTTAAGATGTTACACAATAATGCAGCACGACATTTCCTCAGTAATATTGAAATAGTGCATCTGTTTGACAGGTTGAACTTGTGGTGTAAGTCTGACATTATCTTCAAAATGCTTTTCCCAGAGAAAATAGCATCTGATTTAATGGACCTTTCATTGGTATTTTCCTCACCGGAGAGTGCTGAGGGTCTCATCATAGTTAATATCAGCAGGGCTGAGGGCAGCCACCATGGCTGTACGAGAGTTTCCTCCTAAAAGGCAATGAAGTGAGAGAATGCATAAATTATGAGAGATAATTATTTTATTGGGGTAAAAGTTAAGGTTTATTACAATGTGCACATACCCAGGTTCTCCCTCAGCAGCCAAGTCAGAACTGAGTCTCTGTAAGGGATGAAACTCTCCACCTTCTTCTTCTTCTTGTTCTGTACACAAAATTAAAAACGATTTTTCTCTAATCACAGTGGAATAATATTTTTAAAAGTACTGAAGATATTCTATTTGCGGTCTAAAATTTGTGGTAGTTGTGACAGTCAGGTAGATACTCACCTTGTTTGGTGCTGAGTCCTGACAATCAGAGAAGAAATATCAATGTTTGTTATTTTAAACAACATAAAATGAGGATTTGTGACAGTAAATTTTTGATGACAACTGTGAAAAAACATACCACTTCAGCAAGAGCTGAAATAACTTTGCCCAGTGTGGTGAGAGATTTGTTAATGTTTGCTCCTTCCTGCAAATACAAAGAAATAAAAGTCAGTCTTTTGAAGTATTTATGCATCTGTTCATGAGTAAATATCGCTATAAGATATTGCTTTCTATATAACTATCTTTATTAAATGTGTTTCTATGTGTGCACATTGAAACAGCAGCTTCCTCTCACCTTCAGTCTGGTTCCTTTAGCTCCAGTCGAGTCGGCTCTCTCGCTGCCAGCCAAGTCCACCAGACTGATCTTGCTGACCTGTGACGATACAAAATATTTTTGAAATGAGATGAAAACAATGAAATATCCACCACAACTAACATATTTCACCAGAAGCTGCCCTGGGAGAGTTGGCAGTAAAGCGTCTTATGTGGTTATCAATCAATACAACAACACATTCATCAGATAACAACATCACAAACGGCCTCCACTTGGGTCATAAAAGGTAATAAAACCATTCATCTCTTCTAAGGCTGCTGCTGTGAAACAAAGCCCAGAATAAGAAAACTGTTTCTCTTATTGATTTGTTTGTTTGAGAGACAGAAAACATCATTTCTTTCAGTCACACAGGGTGATTTGTAAGGCAGGACCGTGAGGCGAGCTTGTTGTCAGAACCTTTTCGGATGTGTTGTCCGTCTCCATGTCGTGTTTTTTCTGTGTGAAAATGATGTTGAAGACGGCGTGGGAGCGGCTGCTGGTCTCGTTCATGTTGGTCGCAGCCACAGTCCTGAAAAAAAAAAAAGGAAAAATGTTGTATTAGGTGACTCATTATCTGCGCCATCCATTGTTTGTTTCAGCCACTGATTCAATTATTCATGCATCCCAATCCCTCAACCTCTCCCTCCATCATGACACATAGTGATGTGAGGAGTCCATTCAGTCCACCTCTGTTACCTGGCCTTGTTTCCAGAATCCATCAAGTCCTGGATGTCGTTGTAGGAAGTGACGGCCAGCTTGGACAGATCTTCCACGTAGGGCCCCATCAGAGGATGCTCTCTGACACGCAGGTTCCCTTTGTTCTTGGGATTCAGGAGGTCTCGCACACGCTCACAGTAGATCTCCATGTAACTCACCTGCAGGGGGCGAAGAGCGGCTTATGTTGTACAATTCTTTTAATGAGTTATTAAGTGGTTATCATTACTTGTCGGGGGCTCCTGGGCAATAAAAGATTATAATGATTTAGCTTCTGACTATCTGATATAACATAATTAAAACACCAGCTGCCCCTTTGAATATGTATTTCAGATCTTTATTTATGCCTCAGAACATCAGAGCTTAAATCATTAAGCAGACTTGAGATATTTGTAGTTTTAGATGTTCAAGATTCATGTTTGTTTCATGATTGAGATAAACAGAAGAGTTCAACATAACTCACCTCCACAGAGTAAGACATGCTGTTGTCGTTATTGCTGTCATTGATTTTGGTGAAAAGGTCCTCGCACAGCTAAAAACAAACACAAAAAAAACAAGGTATTGTGATGATGAAAGAGGAGAATATATTTGCTTTGACAGTAGCAAAATTAACACTCTTTTAGATTTCGTGTTTAATTATAACCAGAAGTGTATTCTGCTTTACCAGAGGTATAATGCCTTGCTGATCCTTCTCCTGTCGTCCCATCATGGTGTAGCTTTTGCCCGCTCCCGTCTGACCGTATGCAAATATGCACACATTGTAGCCTTCAAAAGCATGAAGCAGCATCTCCTCTCCGATGTCCTTGTACACCTGCATCTGGGACGCATAGTTGATGTCCTCGGGCTGCAGACAGAGAGAATCAAGAGAAAAAGATGTAGAGAGATGGCAAGTTGGCATATTTCACAGCATGAATATGTTGTGAGAGACTTCAGCAACACACTTGTTTCTCTCACCATGCAGTTAAATACTAATATTTAGATTAATATTTTTTAATATTATGATTAGTTTATGCAGTGTAACTCACCGTGGTGTGTGACCAGTAGGAGTAATCAAAGTTGAAACTCTTGTTTTCCTTTGGTTGTTTGGGGTTCAGGATGGCTAAAATAGAGCAAAAACAGTTAGATGAAATAGAGTATATATTCTTTCATTTATACATATTCACTTTCAAGTGTGTTTCCATTGTACCGAATGCACAACCCGAAAGGTGCAACTCTCAAAATCAAATACCAGTATCTAAAAAGAAAATACCACAACAATGTCTCTTAATTGCGAATAAGACTCTGATTTGAACTTTGGTTTCAGTGACTACAATTGTGTTAAATGTTTTGCAAACCATGTTTTCTATGTGATCATTGTGTGAAAATAAAAAGAAATCATTCAGAGTCAACTGACTACGTTTGATGTCAATTGAGAAAAATTGCCCTTATATGTGCTTATTTCTAGGACATAATTGAACTTATCCACCAAAGCATGTAAATAGAGGGACCGCCTGGTCAACTAGAGCTTAAGATGCATATAATCAGTGGCCCTGGGTTAATTCAAAGTGGCAAAGTTTGCTGTCTGTCGTTTCCCCTCTCTCTCCCCCCTGGTCCTCTGTCACTTTCCACCAAATGAAAACAAGGAATGCTTGGAAAAATATATATAACCAAGGAGGCAAAAATTGTTTAAATTAAAGTACACAGAGCGCAGTTTATCAATTAGTAGCCCACCATCTACATTATGATTTTGAATTCTTAGTACCAGGGTTAAAACAAATTCACCTATCAAGCATCAAAACTGCATCAACAGAGAGATGTGGCCCACAATTTGCAATAATCTCACCAGAGATACTATCTTCCAGGTCAAAAGCACCAGTTCAGTTTTAAATGCACCACTCATCCTTTTTAAAGAGGGGAGGGGTGACGTGTACACAGAATATGAAACAAGAACTGAGCAGGAGCAGATGCTCTTTTGGCTCAATCCACACTGTCGCCCCCTGTGGACAAGTTCAGTACAGCAGCAGAAACAACACAGTGACACCACCTGCTTATCTCTCAGCAGGGAACAGTATGATTATAATGCAGAAAAATATAAGAGGATAAATGTGGGCAACATTCAGAGTCAGATGAAATAATGCAAGTCTGGCTCTAATGAGGTCATTAAAACCACAGACGGGCACAACAGGCTGGCATACTCCCTCCTTCTCTCTCACACATACACACTTGCATCAGCTGATCCTGTGTCTGGGCTCAACCAGAACAAGGAGGTCTTTCTGGTCCCTGCAGCTCGTATGATGAGAGCTGCGGCGGTCGCTACATCCCACACACACACACACACTGACAGGCTTCAGGCCTGACTGAAGCTTTTGTTTCCTTCTCTAGCTGCCAGGATGCCGCATGCCTCCCTGCCCACTCTCTTGTCACTGGAGGGCAAAGCGGCCTACAAGAGAAATAACTTGAGGTGAAATGCTAAACTCAAAGTAGGTCACAGGAATAAGACCAAAACAGCAGCACAAAGTCGTTCTGGGCTTCACACTCTAAAGCCATGAGTAACACTTTAAAAGACATGTGACCCTACAACTGCTGTATCAGACTGTCTCAATTATTTATATTATTATCTATAGTTATTTATATGTTGTGATTCGGGCCAGCAGACAGGGAAATTACTGAAGAGACTTTCAAGAATTTGTCAATACATATTCATTTGAGATTGATTGAAGATCTATTAACTGTAGGTTTAAGACAGAAAGATGTGGCCTATTCCCAGTGGCATATTTACAACGCACATGAGCAAAAGGGAATTATCTGTGCAGGTTTTCTTTTGCTAGTCCTGTCATTACCAAAGAGCATTCAATGTTGATGCATTCATCCAAATGTGCATTTTCTTCTACTAATCCCTGAGGAAATCTCTTGTTTTTAAAGATCCCTTTCAGACATGTTTTAAGACTAATAAAAATACTCTGCTTTTCAGCTCAGGTTTTACTACAAAGAAGTTAAATTACTAGTTAGAATTTTTAATAGTTACATCTAGTCCTTAACAATCACTAAATAATACAGGATGTAAGAATATGGAAATATTGGAAAATGGAAATATACATTTTAAAAGTTTAAGTTCACTGAGAAGCCCACTCTCAGCGCAATCGAGGTTTCAAGTTTCTAAATCACACTGGTGTATGTTGCATATTGAACCATGACTGGCCTCTAAAGTAGTTGATTCAAATCATGCTCGTCCATACACATCTGAAACTAATAGTATTAATCAACAGTGGATGGAGAATCAAGCAATCAATAGTTTGATAATTGATAATTCATTTCATTCTTTTTTGAAGAAATAATTCCTGGTTTCAACTTCTTAAATGAGCTGCTTTCCTTTGTCTTATATAATAGGAAGTTGAGTTGGGTTGAGCAGATACAATGCACAATCTTAAGGTGTCAACTTGAGAAACTATAATGGCCATTTTTTAACTACTGCCAGACAGCTTATAAAAAACAATTATGAATCGATCAATTGAGAAAATGATGGGCAGATTAAACTGATAATGAAAGTAATCATTAGTTGAAGCCCTTCACATGTTAAACTCAGATTTAAGGTGAGCACAGAGAAACTTTCCCCTTTAGCAGATCGATGTGAAAACTTTTAAGAGTCAAACTCTGTACATACATCACTCTTCAGAATGAAGCTCAACAATACACATAAAGTAACGATAAGCAAGACACATTTTGAGGGGAGGGGGACTTTAAACCACCACAGGAGGTTCAATTGTTGCTTTCCTCAAAAAAATGAGAAATGTAAAAATACAAAAACTAAAATTTCACAGAGGAAAATGACTGAGGATTGAAGTGCACTTATTTTGGTTTCATTACAGTTAAAACAAATGTGTCTTGGTCATATCAGGCAGTGCCAGATGCACATTATCTCTCAACACAATATAAACATATAAACAACAAGTCCACATCCATTAAAGTTAACTTTTATAGCAACAACATCTAATACAATTCAGCAGTCAGCTCAACTCCAGATACACTAATAATGACTTGGATTTATACTCACTTGTGGTGTTTCCTGACATCTGAATGATGCACTTGCTCTCCTTCCCCATCTCTCTGGAGTTGAAGGGCCGGACCCTCACCGCCACCTTCACCGAAGCCCCCGCCATGTCGCAGGTGGGTGAGTGAGTGATCAGAAGAGTTGAAGATCTGTGTGCCTACACAGACTCACACCTGGAACCTGCACAGGTAGATGATGGGAGGGATTTAATGCCAATGCAAGCAGAGACGTGTAGCATACAGACCAACCTGTCAGTTAGAAACAAGGCTTTTTGGTTGGTTTTGTTTCTTGATAAACTGAGTCATTCATCTGTTGTCTGTTATTGTTATCATAATTAAATATTGAGGACAGGGCCTCAGCCTGCACACACATGTATGACAATGACACATTCTCCATTTTCAGACCCTGAATCAGTCAGTTTTGGCTTCAGTCACAGACACACAGCTCCTAAAACAGGCTGACTAAATGGCTGGGTCATTATTTGGCAAGAAGATCATCAGCATCCCTGCTATTCTCCAATAAAATGGCTGCTTATTCCTCCATCCATCGCAGGATGAAGGCCTTGTGATGAAACTCCTCACACACAAGAAAACAACACATTCATAAATATCTGTGCTGTGTTTTTCCACAGCATCTTTACAACAAATTGCCTCTTCTGGTTTTCATTAAAATCCTTAAAGGTGGCTTTTTTGTCTCTCTGTTAATGATCAGATCATACATTGATTATTATTTGCTGCCTCAATCGATGACAAAAATACAATTCCCCTCAAACATCTTTATTTAAAAAACACTATGTGTGCAGGACAGATGCGTTTAAGAGACTACTGGTGGCAAAAAGAGCGAATATTTGTCTGCCATGTAAATATTGTCTCCTCCATCTTGCTTTGCCTGCCGCACCTCAAAGACAGGCCTCGTAAACACAAATAGCACAAACCATCCAACACTGCGTCAGAAAGGAGGTCAGCGCATATGATCAGAGCTGAAATCACATTTAACCTTCACATCAGTTCACATGTTTGTCTAATTGATCGTGGATGTCGGTGCTGTCATTTATAATTAAGGAGGTTTTTATTTCTAAAGAGGCAATTGTTGACACGCATCCTGACGCAGCGTCCTTATGCGTCTCCTTAAAACCTACCCATCACACATCCACACAGCTGTGACACCAATTATTTGATGTAATGTTGGTGAAAAAAAACATCAAAAATGAGCCTTTTCCTACCTCAGCAAGTCAGACTCGACGACCGCAGAGGCTGGATCCTCTGCCCATTCACAACGGCTCCAGGATCCTCCTTCCTCAACCCCCCTGTTTTTTCTGTCTGTGCTTCCAGTCTCTGTTCAGCCTACAGCATCCTTTCCCTCCGTGCATCCATACATGGAGAATCCGCCGGAGAGAGATGGATGATAGAGGGATGCAGCCTCCTCAGCCTCAGCAGCCGCGCTGGTGCGTCTCAGCGCAGCGGTGCGTCACAGGAGAGGGAGACAGGAGGAGGAGGAGGATGAAGAAGAGGGAGGGAGGTCCGGGTGGATAAACAAGGAGGGTGGCTGCGGGATGACTCCAGCTGCCCGTCGTTTGTCAGCCTGTCTGTCCGTCAGGCTGTCTGCAAAGAGACGGGGGAAAATGGCGGTGATGCTGTGGCAGGGATGCTGGGAGGAGGCGGTGACATCAGCATCAGCATCATCAGCAAGCCGGGAGGCGGAGCGATGCAGCACAGAGAGGACAGGCCTGAGAGGGACACAGGTGTGGGGACAGGGAGAATCTGGATTCAGAGAGAGGCTCAGGTGGACAAAAGAAGAATGAGAACATCCCATCAGCTGCATTTCTTCAGGGATCAAAGTAAAAATGCAGAAAGAAATGTATGATCAAATACAGTTCTGCAGAAATATGAAAGTCAAACAGATGAGCTCCAAGGCTGAGATTCATTGTTCACTGTTGACATGAGAAACAGAAACTGTCTCAACTGAAAGTCCACTCACGCGCTTCTTCTGATTTCAACCACACTACAGCTGCTCGCTTGTCACGTGTTCAAACTGTCCGTTACTCTGAGCACTGTCTGTCTGATGCGTGATAACAATATAAAATAAAGATTAGTTGAGAAAGGACTGCAGGTTGACTACTTTTTCTGTCTCATCATAATCCAGCATTATGACAGAGGGCCCATGTTAAAGCATCTACAGTGACACCATGTGGAACGTTTATTAATTGGTTAAATTAATAGGTATGAAGAAATTCAGATATCACTGCATTTTATATTTAGTGTTTGAAATAGGACACCAAGCTGTAAAAAAACCCCTGGACGTTATAGTTTACTCACCTTACAAATTCATTCACTTTCATCCATATTTATGTTTCAGAAACTGCCAAATTAAAATCAGGATTTGATTTGAAGTAAATAAAAGCATAATTCTGTGACTCAAACTAGGATATGATTGGTTGAATATTGTTGACATAATATCCCATTTTGAGGCTTGGCATGAATGTTTATGGCCTATCTAGTTGTAGGACGCCCCCTGTGGTAGATAGATGCCTCTCTTACTCTCTCTCTCTCGCTCTCTACCCATCCCTCTCCAGCCCCTCCTCCTGCCCTGTTTGGGGACATTTTGAGTGTTAAGTCCAGTGCAAAGGCCAATGACAGGGAGTGACATTTATTTACCAGTGGTGTAATTATTTACCCAGCCGGACTGAGAGAGGGGCACCCTCTGTCAATCCTGCTGGCTGTAACAAAACAGCTTTTTAAAACAAGACTCAGCAATTTGAGGATTCAATTACTGACAAAAGGCAGAAGAATAAACATTATCTCTTTAGTTTATAAAGTGAAACTTAGCTTCTGTTTCCTGGTCAGTTTGTAGAGGAATTAATAAAATCAAGTAAAATACCATCTGTTCAGAATAAATCTTTAACATCACAGGAAAATGTTACTGTCAATGTTTCACTTGATCTGTTCGGATATAAAGTGTTTTCCTACATTCACAGAATGTTACATAATGCCAAACTTAAGACTGTTATGTTTAACCCTAATATATACAGCATCTCTTACACCATTAACAATATGGCTTCCTCACTGCCGCTGGCTTCAGAATTAATCTGGAGTAAAACAAATCTCAGTAGAACAGCTCAAAATACAGATGTGAGTCACCCAAAAAAAATGACCTTGTGGAAATGACTGATGTACGGAGACACAGAGGAAGTGGTTTTAAATTCATTTCAATGTACATCATACGAAACCACAACTGCACTCCTCTACGTCCAATTTTAAGAAAAATATTGTTCTGTTTTGTTTTCTTCAGATGCACAACACTTTCCACAGACTGAAAGTTGTGGACTGATCCAAAAGCACCTGTTTGGATCATTCCACAGGTAATCAGGTTCATTGGTAACAGGTGATAGTATCATGATTGGGTATGAAAGGTTCATCCTGGAAAGACTAAGTTATTCACAAGCAAGGGTGGAGAGAGGTTCACCACTTTGTCAAACACATGATTGTATAAAGGAGATTACTACATGGGCTCAGGGAACACTTAGTAAAAATGTTGTAAGTAAACACAGTTTGTTTGAAAATCCTGTTCTTCATTATGTTTTACACAGTGTCCCAACCTTTTTGTAATCAGGATTTTGTGGGTATGTGTGTGACATTTTGTATTGGAAAAAAAACATTTAACTTGAAAAACATCTGAAACTAGCACACCGTGTGTATGTGTGTCTTCGTGTACGTGTTTGTGTGTGTGGAGGGGGGTTTGCTTGTGGCTGCCTCCCTTCCTCCTCTGAGAGAGCAGATTGGCTCTCTGAGAGGAGACTCCTCTTTACAGACCCAACGCTGCTGTGTGACTGGAGGGTTAAACAAAATCAACAAACCACCTGCTAACCTCAAATGTGGCCTGGGGTCTAAGCTGACAAGTGCACGTCCTCATTTTGTCACGTGATCTCAAAAGTCAAGTGCTGGAAGTGAGGACCGGTAATGAGTCACAGAAACAGTCCTGGTGGATCTAAACTAGGACAAAAATGCCAGCATACACTGATGAGTCTTTGAAGAGTCTCTGTAACTTGAAATGTCTATTTGAAGTGTATCGGCTGTGCAATAAAATAATAATCACCCTGATTTTTATGGCATATTTTCCACATCTAGTCACATCCAAATGGGAAAAATGCCTTGATAACCACCTGCTCAGATGCCACTTGAACACCTTCTGGTTTTGAAAGTTTATCTTTTAAACTTTGGCATGTTAGTACTATTTGCAGGAGTTAATCAAAAGCCTATAATAAAAAAACACACTTGTCTCCAGGTACCATGTTAAGTTAATGTGCCATTGTGTCCCTCCTTGCCCTGAAGTCAAGGGCAGGGTGGGCAACGAAGGGAGGCACACTGTGGCCAACAGGTCAAAGACCTGTTTGTTTTAAATCTTCACCCAAACCTCACAGACGGGCTCAGTCTCTCCGTCTCCCTCGGTGCACTCTTCAGGAACCAGGACAGCAGCCGTGATGCAGCGGGCCTTGTTCACCGGGAGCGCGCTGCTGGGCCGGCAGGCGGCGAGGAGCGCGCCCCGGCTGCAGCCATTGGACCGAGCCATGTCCTCCGTCACCATCCCGCCGCCGGCCTGCATGCTGCGGCCGCTGGAGGTCCCACTGCGCTACCTGTTCGGACCGGGACCCTCCAACGTGCCTCCACGCATCCTCGCGTCAGGGGCCAGGCCGATTATTGGTCACCTGCATCCAGAAATGTATCAGGTATCTGGGTTATATTACATATTTATTTTGATTTTTTTTAATCACTCAAGTACTTTTTGGATGGAGGATCCATTATGTAGAACCTGGAATACAGGTTACTAGAGTATTACTTTTAGTAGTTAAGTAGTATTATTGGATTTTAACATTGCAATAATATGTAATAATAATTTTGCTTAAATCAAATTATTTCTTTAATTTCTAAAATTGTTTATTAGACTAAATTTTGCTTAAAAGTGTGTTATGGCACACCTACAACAATTCACTTCTAATAATCCAATTTTCTGATTTTTCAGATTGCATGACAACTGGACAAATATTTGCATTGGATATAAGTTCAATAGCTTGTGCGTAATTGGCTATATTTCAATTTTCATTTTTGTTCCTCAGATCATGAATGACATCAAACAAGGGATCCAGTACGCCTTTCAGACGGAGAACCCCATGACCATCTCCATGAGCGGCTCCGGACATGCAGCCATGGAGTGTGCTGTGTTCAACGTCGTGGAGCCTGGAGAGAGTGTGCTCATTGCCATCAACGGCATCTGGGGGGAGCGTGTGGCTGAGATAGCAGAAAGGATGGGTACGTCTTGACGCACGAGTTTTACGCACGGTTTTACGCACGCATACACTTCGTCTCCAAAGAGGATGAACGACTACATTTCCACCTGCTGCGCATTCTATCATCATCTGTCTGTCTATCACACATGATCACAAATGTTTTAATCTTTAGGTGCCAATGTACATAGAATGGTAAAAGCACCTGGAGGATATTTCAGCAATAAGGAAATTGAACAGGTAGGCACAGCAGCCAATGTCTTAGGGAAGCTACTACAATAAAAACATTCTATAAGCCCAAACTGTGGCTGAATGCATTACTGAGAAACATTAAACTCTTCTCTACGTCTTTCTGTAGGCAGTACAGAAACACAAGCCTGTCTTGTTTTTCCTCACACACGGAGAGTCCTCTGCTGGCCTCTGTCACCCAGTAGATGGCATTGGAGACATCTGCAGAAAGTGAGCCTCAAGCACACCACAGGGTGCCTAGTTCAATGTAATTATTACCCAACATAATGTCACACTGCTCACTGTTTACTGTCCACTCTCCCTCAGACATAACTGCCTCTTCCTGGTTGACACAGTTGCATCTCTTGGTGCAGCACCAATTTTTATGGACAAGCAAAGTAAGACAATGATAAAGGATTAAATTCCATTACTTGCTACCGTGTGCTTGTGTATGATATAATCTCCCTCTCATTGCACTCCCAGATATTGATATCCTGTACACTGGTTCTCAGAAGGCTCTGAATGCACCTCCTGGCACAGCACCCATCTCCTTTAACGACAGAGCATGGTGAGGAGGGATATTTTTTTATTCTAAGTGTTGAATTGTCGCAACTGCATAAAAAATGAGGCCAAAAAGTCATTGAAGCAGGCATCTCTTTGTCTCTCTGTTACCCCTCACAGCCACAAGATGTTCAACAGGAAAACAAAACCAGTATCCTACCTCTTTGATATGACACATTTGTCCAACTACTGGGGCTGTGATGGCAAACCAGCCAGGATGTGAGTGCATTATTATTCTCTTCATACCACCTAAACCTTGTTTTAGTTGGGACTGTGACTGGCGCAAACGATCTTCGAGAATTTATTATTAAGCTTTGAAAGACTTGTAATTTTTAGGCATTGCAGAGGTCAAGTCTCTATCAGTCTATAACAACAGCGTTTGGTATAAGAATGGGAATTGATCACATGTGCTCTGGGTTTTAGATACCACCACACTGGTCCAGTGTCCGGATTTCTTGCCCTGAGAGAGAGTCTGGCAATTCTTGCTGAGAGGGTAAAGAGACATTTCACCAATTTTTGTAGTTACTTTACTGAGAGACATTCATAACTTACAGAATTATTTTCTTTATGTATGTTGTCTTTACAATTCTTGACATTTACAATATGTTTAAACCCAAATATGTTGTGAATTTCCCCACTGTGGGACGAATAAAGGCTTATCTTATCTTAAACCTGTCTTTATGTCAACACCTTCATCCCAAACTAATTTACAGCAAGGAGTTTGGTACAGGTACAAATTGTGAGCTGTGTGCTCACAGTACTATTATTACTATTGTTATCTTGTTAATTTATTTATTTATTTTACCTTTAATTATGCTAATCACTTTTATTGTCAGCAATATGTCAGCTTCTTTGTTCTAATTGTTTGTCTGATGATCACATAACTGCATTGATCTTTGTCTCCATCTAGGGTCTGGAGGAGTCCTGGAAGAAACACAAGGAAGTGGCAGCCTACCTGTACAGAGGACTGGAAGACTTGGGTCTCAAACTCTTTGTCCCTGAACGGGTGAGGCAGACATAAAACAAAACAAAAAACATGGGGGGTAACTAGTGTTTAGTGCTGAAGGACCACAAAGAGCGTATCTGCCCGAAACAAAAAGGATAAACAACACTGAGCAAGAATATACATACTGTATATAATACACACTGTCTGTAGCTCTGTATATCATATCTCTTAGACACAGGACTGTTTCTGTTGCACTATTGTGACCATGGTCATTTTGCCCTGTCCTGTAGGACTTGAGGCTTCCCTCCGTCACCACCATTGCCATCCCTGATGGCTACGAGTGGAGGGAGTTGCTCGCCTACATCATGAAACACCACCAGATGGAGATGACTGGAGGCCTGGGCCCTTCCGTCGGCATGGTGGGTTGATGCTGGTATTTCAGATCTGTAGAGTGGATAAATTTAAGACTTTAGCATTGTGATCATGATCATCAGCTGATCCTTATGGTAGCTATTCTGGATGTAACCATCAATCTCAGTGGGTGTAACACTAAATAAACCAGACATCCAGACCAAACCAGTTTCAACAGTTATAACAAGAGCAATGTCATCAGTTTGATGTTTTCATGGCTCTTTGAATCCTGCTGCTGAGTCACTGTACTGTACTTTGTGCCTCTCTTTTCATTAGGTGATCAGGATCGGATTGATGGGATACAACTGCGAGAAGGCTAATGCTGACATGGCGCTGCACGCCCTGGCAGACGCTCTCAAGAACTGCAAAAAGAGCAAGGCTTAAGAGACCAGTGCAAACACCTGGGGGACTTTTCTGTGCTTTTAGCTGCAGAGATTGTATAAAGCACAGGTCATGTGCGTCTCTTGTATGAGTCGGATAGTGTTGGAGCAGACATTGTCATATGATACATGCCCAGTGCACTGAAAGATGTCAATAAAAGGGTGCTTTGTTTTATCAAACACTTCTCCTGCCTCAATGTGTTGCAACAGCTCTAAAAGTCTACAATGTTAGAAGCACTTTATTCAAGGTTATTCAAGGTGAAGCTATCTGAAGTATTAAAGTACATCAGAATAGTTTCTTGCTATATATGGAGTACACAAATGCATAGGGCCCCCAAGCCGCCAGGGGGCCCCAAAGCTGAGTGTTCAGCCTCATCTGAGGAGAAATGAAATGACTTGTCTTTATCTGTTGCTATCTCATGTGTTTATTATATCCCTTATGTGCTTGAAAATAAATGTAGTTTATAAATAAAATAAACTGCAATGACAAGCTGTGGCTGGTGTTTTTGTGGCATAATTAAGTCATAATGGTTGGACTGCACTATCCCCCAGTGAGTGATGCCCACCTAAGTCAACAGGTACAATGGGAATGTTTGACAGCTATCCATCATTTCCCTTAGTGAGTATATTAAACAAGACAAACACCGTAATGGTGTCCATGGGACAGGATTGCCTTACTGGTCTTGCAATAATCAGTATCAACCATGAGATGGCAAACAGCTGGCTTATGAGGACATCATGAATGACTTTGCTTGTAAAAAAAAAAAAAAAAAAACCCAAAAAAGCCAGGAACCAGACATTCTGAGGACAATACACTGTGACTGTTACTGTGATATTCAATATAAAGTGTGAGACTGATGTTATATAAGTAATATTTTTAGTATTGGTTTGTTTTCACTGTTTCACTTTAAAATAGATGTTGGTTTATTGTATTTTTTATTTAAACAGTTTTTAAAAACACTCAATATCTATTTTATGTATTGATGTCTTAACTTAAGATGTTTAATTTTAATATGAGTGGCTATTATGACTGTAGCCTGTTTTGCTCGTGAAGTGTAATAGATTGTGGCATCTTAGTGGACCATCGAAAGGGTTAGGAATCTCTCCATCTTAGTTTGACAAACTAGGGGCCCCCAAACAGCATCTTGCATAGGGCCCGCACGAAGCCAGAAACGGCCCTGCTCCTGCCTCAGTGTGTCACAACCGCTCCAAAGTCCATGAATGTTAGTAACACTTTATTCAAGGTTATTGAAACTACCTGGAGCAATAAAGTTTATTTCCCAAGATTCCTTGCTCGGATCGGGTGGTCTATAAAAGTAGGTCACACTGGATCAAAAGCATCGCAGTTTTACCTTTGTTTTAATGACCTTATATCTAGTAGTTCCGTCCGATTTTATGCACTTATACTCGCTTGACTGCAGTTTGATGTAATAATGGCGTGTCCTGTAAATCCCACAGGTATGAAATTAAGTTAAAGAAAATAAATGTCAACTGTACTAGCAAGTTAGCCTACGTTCAATTTACAGTATAATGGTGACCACAAGCTAACTCACTGACAACTGTTGATTTATAGGTCAGCTACTTAAGTTTTAAGTATTTAGTAGGTTTTAGTTAAATAAAGTACGCTATATGATCAAAGCTGAAACCTAAAATGTGTCCTCAAATATGTCTGTTGTCATTTTTACACCCAGCTCAAACCTACCGTTGACTCTTGTTTACGACTTTCGGAGAAAGTTAGTGCCACAAATTCTAATTTAAGCTAGCTAGCTGTGAGTAGCTAATAGCTTCCCTCATAGTAAACACATTACAACCACTGTAAATGTGTGTGCTGTCCTTGCTGTCACCTTTGCAATTAAACATATGAGTCATTTTATTTGTGATCGGTGAATCGGCACAGAAAAGCTGTGAAAGCTTTTTGCTTGTATGAAAAGTTTAGGTTTTCATTAAAGTGTCTGTCACCTTTGGCACGGACGCTTCTCTTCTTCTTCTTCTTCTGGCTTATACCAAATTTCGATCATAGCGTAACATTACTGCCACCTAGAGGTGTCCACGTGGTACCTCCACACTCTAATGCCAAAGTGAGATGTGTGAAGTACAACCCTCACTTTTTTGTTTTGTTTTTCAGTGAGAGTAAGTTACTTGATTTATGTGTCGATAGTAATAATAATAAGATAAAGAATGTATTATAGTATAGCTCTATATACCATACTATAGCTCAATTTATATAGCTGTTCCAGGTTCAGTTTTCGGGTATTGTGCATGCAAGTTCACTGTCATGGTTTACTGGGACACTTTACTACTCATTAACAGATAAACATTGCCAGTAATGTCAACTGACTCATAAATTCTTCATGTCATGATTAATTTGTTTTGACTGTTATTTACTCCAAATTATATGAAACGATCTACATTAGTATTCAAACGTCCAATAAATGTAAAGTAATATGTGTATTTTTTCTATGCATATGGCACATTTTCTGTACTCATGATAATGCAACATAAACTGTGTGGGTGTGTGTGTTTTACCATCAGTGGA
Organism: Centropyge bicolor; assembly: GCA_037975185.1. NCBI lineage: Eukaryota > Metazoa > Chordata > Actinopteri > Pomacanthidae > Centropyge > Centropyge bicolor. The sequence goes on along the minus strand of JBBMOC010000023.1, from coordinate 703,779 downwards.
GTTGAACCCAGTCCTCCTCCCTCTTGACTGGCTTCTGGGAACCTGGGAGTCAGATAAACCTGGGGAGGGCACTTTTCCTACCATTAAACCTTTCCGCTACACAGAGACACTAAACTTCAGCCACGTGGGACAACCAGTCATCAACTTTATGTAGGTTATTCCCTGAACAATCAGGCTTTAAAGATTAACTTAACACCAGGTTTCAAGCCTGTGTCACCTCCAACCACACCCAGCACTGCTGACGGGTGTGGACAGAGGTGAACATTGTTGCACCTGTAACCACACCTAGGAGTGTTGTCACAGGTGTTGAGTACACCAGTACATCACTTCAGAAATGTGAGCAGTTAGCAAAAACTTTATAGTAATAAGAGTGTAAGTTAAATTCTTTAAGAGGGTGGATCCTTGTTGACATTGTCAGACAGGTCACCTGAACTTCCTCCCTATAGTAAAAAAGGATGCAGCAGAAAAAGTGCAAGCATAAAAATACCCGACCACAGTCTACGTGTTGAAAAAAATGCAATACAGTATTGAAAGAATTTAGTGAATGACGTTTGGTCTTTGTGAAGGAAACACTGTGACTGTCTAGTAGTCTTAGCTATATTACAGTGAGTAGATGTATTTGTCAACCTGAGCCTGAATAGGTTTTCCATGTTAAATTAACTGATGTGTGTTTCACACACTAAAAAAAAAAAAATTTCCTGATTCCTGATGTTTAGAAACCATGTTGACAGATCTCAGCTGATTCCTCACTGTTACTGTGTTTGACAGGTTCAATGCCTTCGATGCAGAGACCAAGAAGCCTCTGCACAAGGAGTGCGGATTCATTCGAATGCAGCCAGGGACCAACAGAGTGGCATTCATCATTGCACAGAACATAGGTAGTTCCATTCATGCCACTGGAGTCTCTTGTTTTTATTAACCAGGTTCCCACTTGTGCTTCTGGAGTATGCTGAAAGAATCATTCCACATGTGCAGAGGTTGGGTAGGTAAAGGATTTTCCAAGGGAATTAGTTGCTTAACGTGAATATGCAAAATATTTTTTGCAATGTATTTTTCATTAATTATATTAGATGTGACTCAGGGCTACAGTGCATAATCCAGAGAAACACGATGTAGAAACATGAATACACGGCAATTGCACTCCCCTGTTTATGTTGGTTTTATTTTTTGATGTCTTTTACTTGTCTTTGTTTAAAACAAAAGCATTTAACAAGTAAATTTTTTTGTTACAGTATAAAATTAAATTGACAGTAAAGTCTGCATATAATGATTTCTTGTTTACACAACACACGCATGCACACACACACACACACACACACACACACACACACTTCGCACGTGTCTTGAGTCCAGTGTGTGTTTTTCTGCAGGCCTGGTGGAGATTGAGGAGGGAGAGCTGACAGCACAGCAGCTGAACCTGCAGAGCCGGGGTCTGGCCAGCATCTCTTTTGGCAGGGAGCCAGGGATTGTAAAGCAGGTACAACTGATTCTCTCTTCCTCAATTTTAGTTAAAATTTTTTGTGCCTTTTGTAGCATTGACCTCGCCTGCTCTTTTCCATCTTTCAGATTGCTAGAGTGTTTCAACTGCGACCAGATGGGAAGCTGGAGCAGACAGTTTCCATGGCAACAGACAACCAGGCAATGATGCAGCACTTGCACATCGTCTACCGTCGGTCATCTTAAGCTAGCAGGCTGACAGAGAAAAAGACAAATATAGCTAGAAAAGGTTTGATCAATAATCACAGTTGAGTTTGATCATTTACACAAATCTACAGCTATAAGATAAGATAAACTTTTATTTGTCCCACAAAGAGGAAATTCACATTGAATAGCAGCAAAGGTGATATAACAGTTAAATGATAAAACATAAAAATTTAAATAGGCTAAAAAATAGATATTAACAAACTTATATGAGACTATTTATAATTTTCAAACAATGAATATGATATAACCAGTATATACACTATGGACTGGAACTGAGATAAGAAATGACAGCTTGAATATTGGATTGAATATGAAATATTAAATACTAAATATTGCGCACTGAATTGAATGAAATATTGCACAGTAAACAGAACTTACATAAAAAAAGAGTTTCACAGATGTACTGACATAGAGGTATATGGTCTACTGGGAGCAGTGCTGGTTGTAGAGCCTGACAGCCGCAGGAAGGAAAGACCTGCGATATCGCTCCCTCACACACTTCTGGTGAAGCAGTCTGTTGCTGAAGGAGCTCTCAAGAGCTGTTAAAGTGTCCTGCATGTTCATTGATATGTATGTAGAAGACGGGCATTAAAATAAATTTCATAATTTTACCTACTTTTTTTTTTACTTTGTCTTCACTTATTTCAATATTTCAGTGTTTCTAAGCTTCTTGTTTTGTCATTGTGGATTTAATGTAGTGGGATAAAGTAAAATAATCAAAATAAGTACATGGGTGAATATTTTGTCAAGTTTATTATGGATTTTTTTTAAAAAAACGTTCACACATTTATAAATTAACACTGTGAAAGTGACGACCATCAAGCATACACACACAATCACCCTTAAGAGCCGTTTCAGTGGCGGTCTTTATACTGCAGTGGCTTCAATTGATAATCAAAATAAAAAAATAAAAATCATAAATAGACTATTTACAGATTAAAAAGGAAATCGATACCACCAAAATACATGGATGCAGTATGTACCATTCCTCTGTCGTTAAGGTCTTTGGCCAAAAATGGGCAAAATGAGACCCAACATTTCTCGGTCAGTGGCGTCTAAAATTGCAGCAGAAAGTTAAATAGGTCACAACATTTTGGATCATATTTGGAAAGAGACACTGTTTGTGCTTTGGTAAAGTACAATTGTGTAATTCAAACCCATGATGTGAAAGCAGTCGATACCACCTGATATCACTCTTATCACTCTGGACTCAAAAAGCTAACAAGAGCCAGCCAGCTGAGCATCAATGTTCATTACAAACATGGCTTTCACTCTCATTACTCCTTCAGGTATATTTTCTGAGACAAACGTCACATAAAAGCATTAAACAGTTTATCTCAGGAGTGCAAACAGCCTCCCGTTGCTCACATTCAGCTTCAACACCATCGTACATTACAGTTACAACACTGGAGAAGCCTGGTTTACCACACAGGTGTAAGCAGTGTGAAAATATGTCAACTTGTTCCGTTGTCATTTATGCTCTTATATATCACAGTGACTACTCTTTGGATGAAGGGTAATCACTTACACACTTATATGACACTGAGACAACACAAACATGATGCTGATGAAACATTTGTTGATGGCCATTCAGCGGCAGACTGATATCTGCTTGCAGGTTCAGTCCCCATCGAACACAGCAACCATCTCCTCTCCATCATTTATTGACAAGTTTGAGGCTTCAAATCTCATATCCAGCAACGATGATGATGACTCCTGTGCGCACGGTCTCCCCCTGTTCATTGTTCCTTCATGATGTACACGTACATTGTAGTGAGGAAGTACTTCAGGGAATCGACGGTAGAGGACAGCCAGTGGTGTTCAGGGGTGAAATCCTTCTTCACCACACATTTTGTGATCTCCGCCTGAGAGGAGGAAATCGATATCTTATTAACTTTAATATATTCTTTAGTCTAATACAACCCAAATATCACAAGAGGAGACAGGTGCAATTCTCCAGCATTTCACTTAGCTCTGCCTCAAAAAATTAAAATCCAACTGAGGAAAAAAGGCAGCACTCCAGTGGTAGAAACAACACTAATTTATTATCAGGCACATTTGCTAATTAGCTCTAAACACAAAGTACAGCTGATGAGAATGCAATAAAAGGTACTGACATTTTGACCTGATGATGGTGGTTAAAGACGAGTTAAGGGATCATCAAATTTATTATAGTCCATTCTGAGGTGGACCATGAATGTCTATATCAAAATAATTTTTAAACAGTTTTAAAGCTGAGGATTAACACCACAATGACTAAAATGAAGGGAAATCATAACCTCATGCCTTGATCATTTTGGAGTTTTCTACATTACGTTGTATGTTGTGATGGATGCTAGACATTGAAATGTCTGTGTTTTATCAGCCTATTAGTTTTAAATCAGATTCACCAAGAGAGAGCTACGGAAACAAACATGATCGATATAAATCTTTGCTTCAGCTCAGCCGACAGGAAGCTGCAGAATGTTAGGAAGAGCTTTCTGTGCGAGCCACCATCAGATTTTATGTAACTCCTCTAACTCGGACTAACAGCTTATGAAAGCAAACTGAGCTCTGATCCATAAACAAGATAACAAGATAAATTAGTCATCTAGCTTCAGCAAAAGCGTTTTTTCCCTCTTAAATGTCAACTTGTTTAAAATGTCATGTTGCCCCCAAAATGCCTCAGTAATACTAATCATGTCACAGCATTAATCATGTAGAAATAAGAGAAAAATATATACAGGAAACAATTTAGTGCAAATGGGAAAAGGTCCTTGAGCATCAGCACATAGAGCAGCAGTCACTCACCCATCCTCCCCGTCTTTTCAGCCAGGGAACTAGAAACTTGCGGACGAACTGGCCCAGACTGTCCACGATGATGTGAACGGTGGTTGGATGACCTTGTCTGACACAATCCACGGCCAGGGCTCCGGCTACTGCATACATGGACACCACCTTCCCCCATGTTATACCTACAGCCAAAAAAACAGACATCACTGAGTTTCACGTCTTTATCTGTTTCATGTATTCGTTAGATGTGCAAGTGCTGATTATTATTACTCCAAAAAAATGTATTTTGTTAGCGTTACTTCAGAAATGATGTGTGTGCAGAAGCTGTTATTGAATTCATTTGCTGAAGACGGAACATTTCTCTGTGGTTAGAAAAGCAACTGATCACTCTGATTGGTAGATGAACAGGAAGCTCAGTGATCATCTATTACATCTATAGTAATTTGTTTAGAAAAAAACTTCTCGAATGTCTTCTATGTTCGTAAAGTGAATATATTTGGCTTGCTCAGGTAAAATAAAACATTTGAGTACATCACCAGGGGCTTTGGAAAACTGACCTTCCAATTTATGTTCAGAATATGATTAATTCTCAAATAAACAATTTATCGAGAAAATAAGAGATTCATCGATAATGAAAATAACTGTCGGTCGCAGGGCGATCTAAGTTTAAGACGTGTATAGAAACAAGACCATTTGACATCACAACTAGTTTGGACGCAGTAATGATCCAACATGTTCAAATATGTTGTAGAAACTTGAAACCTCCATTGCTCATATATTGAGAATCAACTTTTCAGTGAAGGTGGAGGTTTCATTTTTAACCCTATTAGATGCAAACTGTTTGTCAAAGCTGAGCATTTTTACATTCTTTAAAACGTGTCTGGAGGGAAACTTAAAGCTTCAGAAATTCAAGCTGATATTGATTCGGTCTTGCAGTCACAGAGCAATTTATTCAGATAACCTGATCTCCAAGCCTCTGCTGTGGCCGAATTTCCTGACAGTAATCAATAAACTGCCCTATTTATCCCTTGCATAAACACCTCTTTCCTGTTTCCCATGGCACCAATCTCCTCTATGGTTTCTTTTTCCTCAGAGTCTGTTGACCTGACACGAAGCATGCGGTGCAGTCGATGGACCTTGTACTGAAATAAACTGTAAATACCAGCTTTAAGTCAACAGACCGGCGCATTTGTGTTAATGTAGCTGATAACACGTGCAATTTAAAAAAGGTGCGTTGCCATTGCCGAAAGGTGAACACTAACGCAGTTTCTATTGCGGGGAGGTCGAGAGGTTCAGAAAATGATTTTGCTTTTACAGCGAAGAAGCAATCGAGTCATAAAGCTGAGGAAGGCCAATTCTTTGTCCTCCTTTCTAAACAACCCGGTCTGATAATTAAGGGCATCTGGCCATTTCTAGGTAGAGTTTCCAGGCCAGCAGGGATTGTTATAACGACCGCCAGTGATGGAGTGCAGGGCCTAATGGCATTAGCCTCCTTAGGCCAGCTTACATTGTCATGACTGTTCCTCAGAGCTGACCTGCAGCGTCTGACAGTGGCTATAAGGGGATCGAGCTCTGGGCAAGCTTAAATGAGATAACCGCTCATGGAAGCTGTCAGAGTACGTCACGTCTCACTCTGTACCGAGAAGCAGGCCAAGAATAGAGACAAGATTGTCAGGGATAAAGCAGGAGGAGAGGAGGGAGCGGAAAGAGAGAGAACAGAAGTGGGAGGCAGGCAGAGATAGATGGAGGAGAGACGAGCCATGTTGATTTTACTGAAGGAGGCCTCAGTGAAGATGAACCGCTTCCAAAAAAAGTCTGTGGCGATGATATGTAGTGTCACCGGACATATCATTCCTCTGTGGTCTCTGCATTCATGATAAGTTATAATAAGGGTTGACAAGAAGCGAAGTAGGTCGTCATAAAACAAATTCCAAGCGGCAGGAAAAACAAACTTAGATGCACTTTTCTATTTATATCCAGGTCTCAACCCGTCCCAGAAGGCTGCCAGGGCAGCCTGGGTTCGCCACTTTGTTATTCTTCAGGAGGAATCCCACGCCGTTTCCAAAAATTGCACCCTTGTGACGTCAAAGCAAGCACAAGCTTTGCAAGAGCACAGGCATGAAGTGAGTCAGTGTGTGATCTTTCCTGGAAATGTGCCAGATTTAGTTGTGCATCACACGGCAGTCAGGCCGTCAAATCTATCCCAAAGGCTCGCAGAGAAGATGTGAAGTTGCCCTCTATTATGTGTTATTTGCATACTTTAAAATGTCAGAGCTCCTTTGAATAGCGTACAAACCACATCTGTTGTCAAGAGAACTTAAAGCAAGCCCCAGGGCCACAACAAAACACATTCAAGTCAATACATAGAATCAAAGAGGGCCTAGACCTCTAGACCAAAGACCTCCCTCAAGACCAAGACTGAACATCAATGTAACCCGAAACCATTTAATGCTTATCTATTCTGTTATGTTATTCACTCAGGACAATCCAGATTTTAATATGATATGAAACAGGAAATCACATGGCTATTCTGAGGTAGTACACATAGTGTAAATTTATTTATGTACCACACTCCTGATACCAGACCAACTGGAGATTACAGCAAGTCATAAACAATTCAATTAAATTTTATTCATATGGTGCCAAATCACAACAGAAGTCATCTCAAGGCACTTTTCATATGGAGGCCATACTCCTCAAAAACACACATAACTTAGTTTAGCTGCTATTCACACCATCAGACCTTTATCATATCTTATCTTATCAAAATAAAGCTCTGTCCTGCTGCCACACCAGCAGCTGTGTACAGTAAAAGTACAGCTGATGCTAATGCTACAGCTAATGTCATCAGTTTTGCAGGTGTAAACAAAAGTATTGAACAAGGTGAAATTTGGTCATGGTAAGGGAACTCATGGATCATTAATGTGATTACAGTTCATCCTATGGGGAACATGATCAGACCAATATTTTATCCGATTTAATCCATCCAATAGGTGTTGAGGCATTTCACTCAAAAAACACAAATTGTCTATACCTCACTGTGGTGCTAAGGGAACATCCTCTTTTTCCCACTTTTTTGAAAAGTGTTGCTGGCATCAAACTTAGAATGAGCATATATTTTTCATAAAACATAAACATTTGATAAGTTATTGTCTTTGCACTATTTTAATTAATTCTAATATTCTAATATTCTAATTAAATATAGGCTTTAAATGATTTGCAAGCCATTACATTCTGTTTTTAATAGCATTTTACACAGTGTCCCAACTTTTTTCAAATCAGGGTTTTAAGTCGATCAATCCTCTGGGAACCATGAAAGTCTGATGAAAGTTCATTGCAGTCCATCAGTTAGTTGCTGAGATATTTCAGTCTGGACCAAAGTGTTGGACTGACCAACATTGTGGTCCCATTGCATTTCACAAAATTTTTCAAAAATTCCTGAATGGTCAGAGTCACCACACAAGACCACAAGAGGTTATGACAAGTGGCAAAGACCAAGCTCAAATCCAGGTTCAAAAAACATGAGACGCTGAGAGATTCATTTGCTATTGATATCCATGTGTGTGCTTATTCATCAAAATATAGATCAAGGGAGAAATCTGTGATGGAGAAAACATGTTTTTGATTGAAAAGAACATTATCATCACAGTCTTTCACGGAACAGCGTAATATCACACCCCCAGTCTCGAAACCAATCAGTGCCATCTGCTGAGGAAACACCGGAAACTCTAATCTTGGCGATTCTAGATAGCGGTAGGAGCAATTACGTGTTATAGATGAAGTCTCACTCCACCTACGTATCATTCGCACCCACTCACTGAAAGCATCATCATCGTCGTCACCTCCAGCAACAGCCAGCGTACCTGTTGAGAAGATCTCTGTGGCCACGCCAATGAAGGCGTCTGAAACCATGCTTTCCATCGACACAGAGATGTTGAGCTGCCGCGCCACGTTCCTGTACAAGCTGGGCTGAATACACTCCAGCTCATCGCCTGCAAAACCGGAGGGAGAGCAGAGAAAAAGAGAGAGAGGCATCAAAGATCTGTGAGCGGAATCACAGCTCATCTGAATGAAAGACAGAGGAAACCAAAACAATGGTCCAGTTTAAACCGATCGTTAAAACACTCTGGGTTGTATAAAGCCAGATTCAAACAGGTTTTCTGTTCTGCTATGGTAGAGCTGTCAGGATGTTAAAGTAAATCATGTTGCACCATCATGTCTGCTGGCATCTCTAACAAAGACACTGAGCACTTCAGCTGCTGTTCAGCGAGTCAAGTCCTGCACTCATCACAGCTTAAAATATACAGTTTGGAGTGTGCTTAATGGAAATCGCTTCATTTCAAGTCTGAAGAGTTTTTCAGTCTAGTTTCTTCTGTATGAATTATCTGTTCCAGCTCTGTTGAGTCATCTCCGCTCGCGGCCTACTATTATCTAAAAGTAGATTAGAAAGCAGCAGCTCTGCTTTTTAGACCCAAGATCGGCGATCATATCACTGTCACACCAGCCAGCTCTCACATTAGAGAATTTGCTGATTCGTATGAAAGCAATCAATTGATCAATCCGCAGTAGATTGCTGAGCATTTCATTTCTGGTGCATAGAGCTTTTGAAGTTGAAGAAAATTTAGGTTTAGTCTTAATCTGCTCTCAGAAGCACTATAAACTTTTGAGTTTTGTAAAGTCTCATATGTTGCAACAGATATCTCCAAAAATGGGGCTCTGTTTTCATTTCCATCTGTTTGTTAGTTTTTATTAGGATATCTCAAATACTTGTTGCTATATTTTAATGGAAAGTTAAGCCATGATTAGTTTTTGGCACAGATTTGGACCCAGCTGAGGGACAAATTAAAAAACGGCATATTTCTCATGAACTACTGCATTTAGAAATATGACAAACATCTTTGAGCCAGAATGTCTTTTTCCATTCCACATGTTCCTGTCGTCTTTTTCTCAGTGTATTTTGAGAACAGAATGACAAACACAGAACATCCAGAGCAGATAAAAAAAAAACGTCTACACATTTTCTATTTTTGTCTTTTGGGTAAAAAATAGTTGGGGGTTTAAACACAGACGACCACAATATGCTCTGACTCAGACCTTTGTTGAGTCGCTCTCCCTCATTTCCCATCATCCTTCTACTGTTTATGGAAGGTATAAATAATAAAAAGTTTTTCAAAAAAAATGTCCCAGTAATACTTTAAATGCACACGCACTCTCTGAGCCTTTAAAATAATCTTGTTTAATTTATGTTGATGTTCAACTTTGTGAAAAATATTAAGACTTACTGGCAACTGTGGCCACTTCATCTGACTTGAGCTCAACTCTCCTGAATATATGAGGTTCAAAGTTCACCAGGAAATACTGATCATGCAGTCGAAGGTGCGCTCGTCTTACTACAAAATTTAATGTTGTGCCGGATTCTCTTACCAAGACAGAGAAGAACCAAAGACACCTCGGTGAGTGCTGCGTTTGAGGGCGAGAGGTTGAGTTCAGTTTTGGACCATCCCAGTCCGTTCTGGTTGAGCCTGGACAGTATGTAGTCTCTGCACAAGGCCTTAGACTGGGACACCAGCTCCTTCTCAGTCAACGACCGGTCAAACACATCCAGGACCTCTGCAGCGAACACAGAGGACCGCCGCAGGACCTCCATGTAGCAGGGGGATCTGGGTCAGCGCCTGACCTCTGCGGATCAGCTGTGTCTCAGTGTCTTTATCCCAGAGGAACAGGGTGCAACAGTGGAGACAATATGGCAGCTGTGGAGAAGGAAAACCCTCATTTAGAGAGATTAGACTTAAAGACAACAATGAAATGCTTCTGTCAGACAGGGAGAGAGACTTTTAATCAACACACTGGTGCCAAAAAAGTAAACAGCTTGAGTGATTAATTTAACAAGCATCCCTCCTGTTTATAAAGTACAGCGGGTATATACAGACATCCAGCATCTAAAACAGACCAGAAACTTACATAAGAATATGATGGAGGCGTTATTGTTATGAGTCACATGGTGGGATAGTCAAGATATTGCTACACGTCTTGGATTATGCAACAGCAAGCTGATACCACAAGATGACAAGGGGGATATTTTCTCCAGCCATATCTTGATTTGAGATTTTAAAAAATGCATGAAGTGTTCTTTTACCACTGCAACATGATGCAGAGAAGAATAAATAAAATGTGCCTTAGAATAAAGATTGATTCGTATGCAAAGATCTTACCTTCAATGATGAGTCCACATTGAGATGCCTCTTCTAATTAACTGATCAGAAAACCTTTAATTGCGTCTGTGGTGTTTCCAAAAACAAAAGACAGCTCTCACAAGAATCGGTTTCAGGCCTTTAAAGAATCCGCTGTGTGAAGATATGTCTCAGGTCTCATTTCCACCACAGATCAAGGTCTGCTCGGTCCACTTGTTCCCCCCGAAACGCGGCGACTGATCGGAGGGACGCTGGCAGAGGACGCCCACCTGTTGTTCCACCTCCCCGGCGGCGCGCGCAGGACGCGCTCGTTTCACAGCCAGGAGCAGCCCGGAGGAGGAGTCTGGTTCCTTCCTGCCGCACATTGGACAAGACACAGCCCCGGCACGGCGGACAGAGGGAGACAAATCAACTGCATCTGTATCTTCATTCACAAATCTGCGCGCATTAGCCTGATATATTCTGTGAAAACAACAAGTTTACCAGTACAGGTGCGCAGGTGTACAGGTGCACAGGTGCACAGGTACACAGGTGTATCAGTCTACAGCTGATCTCCTGCCAAGGTTTATGTAAGTGTTCTTTTGCTGAGGCCAAAAGTGTCACACTTTTAATCCCATTCAGAGAAGGTAAATATAGATGTCCCACTTTGAGATACTGAGTTCATGTTGCTCTTTGCACGAAGCAGTTTGTTTTGTTCTTGTATTCTCACATTCCTTATGATATCAAAATGCAAGAAAGCACAGGTCAGATTTTAAACAAAGAAAATAAGGTCAGACAGAGGAGGGAGACTGTGTAAACAATGGTGTGGATAGAAATTGTATTATTATTATTAGTAGTAGTAGTAGTAGTATTGTTCGACTCAGATTTCAAATATTACAGTGACACCTAATCTTCTAAGGCCAACTGAATTTCTAGAAGCCTATATGGTAATACATTGCACCCTAAAGGGCACTTTATCACATCTTCTTGCACATTGGGCCACTGTATGGAGGTCAGCATAGAAGCATCCAAGAGGACACATGTCCCAAGTCCACCACTGGACAGACAGGAGGAGTAGTCAACTATGTTACGTTCTTTTATAGTTAAATATGGGTTGATCCCCGGCCTTGTCTGATTGGATGAAACTTCTCCAGGTGAGATGGACCTGAATATTCCTCAGAAGTTATTTTGTTTCCCAGTGCATCATCTAGACAAGATCATCATTTAGACATAAACAAAATATCTGACAGTCGTTGAAAGGGGAACATCAACTTGGGAAACATCGACCTTTTTTTTTTTTTAAATCTGGACCTTTACTGGACCTACTGTCATTGACAAAGGGACTTTTTTGTTGAACATGTGTTGTTTTGAACACATTTCTAAACTCATTTTGATGTATTCTACCATTGATATTTTCTGAAATGCCAAGATTCTGTGCCAATATTTTAGTGTAAATCAATCAAACACTAGAAATAATATTTCTAGCACATCAGTATAAAGACAGGTTACAAACAGTACACCTGTTAAAGGACTCAGTCCAGGTAGTTTATCACTTTCTTTCCCTCTGTCTTACATATGTGTGTAACCTGCATATTCATTACTTTACCCAGTTATTACTTACACCTATTGTCAAGCTAATATCTTTGTTTGTAGTTCACTCTTTGGCCTCTAAGTGTCGCTGTTACTCATTTTCTCTTGAAGTCAGCATCTTTTTCTGGGAGTGGATGTGTGACTATTTCTTCAAGACCAGACGCAAATTGCCATGGCAACATACAAATACAACACAATTGGATTGTCAAGTAGTGTAAATAATTAAAAGATTGACATTACAATGACAGCATTCACAAAGATCATGAAAAATAAATTAACCTTAAGTTTTAATGATGGTATGTTAGTTTTATTTTTTTATTTTGTTGTTGTTGCTGTTGTTGTTGTTGTTGTTGTTGTTGTTGTTGTTATGAATTATGATGATATATAGAAAAGGTCAGAAAAGGACTTTTTGCAGATGGTCTATCATTTAATAAAATCCACAAACTACTATCATTATAGGCTTCTTTAAGTCTGCCATTTAACGCTCATTCCTTTTTCATCATGGACACATTGACATTCGAGCAATCATCATGTTACTTTTAGGTGAGTTTCTAAAGTAAAGTGCAGCAGTAAAAGAAAACCTCACCCCGTTTTTGAATCAGTATTCATTTGTCCAAATGTGAAGGGAAGGGAATTACGGTACTTGTTTTGCATGTTTTTGGTCAGACAGGTTGTTCAGAAATGAATGAAACGTAGCCAGGCTGCTAACTGTATTATGAAACAAAATGCTTACCTGATTTGACATCTCTGCTAACCACACATGGAATCTAGTTTTGTCTCATTACACTGAAGAGTTGTGGAGGTCCAGATTCCAAAAATGTCAGCGTCAACGAGAAAAGTGAATCAATGAGCTTTGGTGACCGTGTGACTCATGTGTTTGGCATCCTTAAATTTCATAAACTCTCTCACTGAAAAATGCATGTTCACATTCATGTTCGGTGAGTCCATCCAGAGGCATCTATCTTGTCTAATTCTTCCCAATTGATTAATTGAGGACGATCGGTGTGTCTTGTGGTTGCTGTCTGTCCTCAGGTTAATGCTGTCGGGCAGAGATAGATGGTCCACAGACACTGTTATGTTGTTTGGCTGTTTGTTAGTTATGTAAGGAATTGTACTGGTGGGCAAAACCCAGATTTCAGTTTGTGTTAAAGTGTCACAAGACCACGCAGAACAGGGAGTGTGTTTTACTGTGTAGTAATATGGAAGCTATGAAAAACAGCTGACTATGAGGTTGGACACAATGACCCTTACTGTCACATTCAATCTGGGCCAAAAACATATCAGTATGCAAAGTATTTACATGTTGTAGCCATGCTTTGTTCTCTTCTGCACATTTTAGAGGACAAACATTGGCTTTTTTTTTCAATTCCAATTAAATCAGCTTCTCCTTTGCAGATTCCTTTGTGTAAACAGCTGCAGAGATCAATGAGTGACACTTCACTGTTAAACATGTTAACAAGCTCAAGCCATTTGAGATTTTGGTGGCCTATGGCAAGTGAGCCACACCTGCAAGTGGCCATTTAGTAGCCACTGGTCAACCATCTCTTAAACATGTTTGAACAAAGAATATACATAAAAGTCTAAATTCACTTGTGTTTTCTATCTACTAAAAATTTACTGTGCCAGGATTGTGTTTAACTCTCAATATTAAAATGAAAAGGTTAGCACACAGTGTGGCTCTGCATTAGTGTTATTTACTTTTTCCTTTAGCATTTTCAATAAAAAAAATCACCACACCAATGTTCATGGTTGGATTTTTGTGCATTAACGTGGTCTTCAGGCCTGCACTTTAAGAGCCACCATGTGCCAAACTGTCAATATAAACAGACTGCAATAATTCCCTCCTTCTGTCCCTCTCTCTCTCTCTCGTGCACAGATTCCTTTCATTCCAGCCAAACTTTAAGCCCAACGAATGTGCAGAGGAGTACATTTCCAGGTTCACCCAGGCCTCACGCCCATCGTCGCAGTGCTTGGGGAACAGGTAAAACCAGAGGCACAGGACATCTCGTCATAGCTGCAAGGGCTGGACTGAACGCAGGAAGGGAAGGGCAGCGTAAAATGTGACGCTGAGTTTGTGAATGTATGACACCTGATTTCAACTTTAGCCTAAATCAAGGTTCAGCAGCATTTGTGAAAAGGCACAAGAAACATGTAAAGTATTCACCTATCATTAATTTTCAACTGTAACTTTTTAGTCAGTATTTTTTTCATACTGGCTTAATCTTTCATAAAAAGCAAGTTTTCTCATCCTCAAGTGCTTGTCAATTGGTTTGCACTGCCCAGCAATGGAGCCAGTCACCCCTGGGCTTCTTTAACAAGGGCCTGTCACTGGCCCCATCCTCTTCACCACCACTGATGAGACAGTCCAATCACAAACAGGCTAAGTGAGGATAGGAAGGTGGAGCTTAACGTTGAAACAGGGTGTGGTCCTGAAACTAACAAGGTCTGCAGTAGTGCCTCAGGGTTTAAATTGAGTTGGATGATCTCAGTCTCATACTTATCACAGCTGGCCTCTCACTTTTGCTCATCTCTCTTCTTGCCTCCTCTTTTCTTGTTACCTGTGAGACTTTAAGCTCTTGTTGGATTTCCAGTAAAACAATCACAGACATTCGAGGACAGCTGAGGGCTGTAACAGATTTGCACGTGTCTGGTTTTCACCTGATCACAGTCACTGGTTTTGTTGGTTTGTTGGATCCTCTGGACTGAGTGCTGCCTGCCCCCGGCTGTGCAGCTGCTTTCCTCACAAACAGGAGCGAGCGCTGAGGAGTCGTGCTCAGCAGGTGAGTCACTGACAGCAGCAGGTATTTTAGCAGTTTCACAGATCATGTGTCATTTGT
This sequence comes from Centropyge bicolor, assembly GCA_037975185.1. NCBI lineage: Eukaryota > Metazoa > Chordata > Actinopteri > Pomacanthidae > Centropyge > Centropyge bicolor. The sequence continues at coordinate 688,706 of JBBMOC010000023.1, read as the reverse complement.
ATCTGTGTGCTCCTGTGAAAAGTTTGTTGATTACTGTCAGACACAACTTCCATTTTAATGGTAGATTTCTCTGGTTGGTGACTGAGCATTAATTCTGCTGCTTCTTCTGTTTGTCCTGTAGTCACACTCAGTGGAAATCCCTGATCAGCTCATATGTTGGTAGCTCAGTTGGTGGCTCGGCTGGCTCTCAGGGCCAACTTCTTTGCCTCACCTGTTTTACTTGCTCTGCAGCAAGAGAGTATTTCATTGTGATTAGATTGACAGCAGATGTTTCACAATCACACAAAAAACATTAAGATTTATTTTTTGACACTCATTTATTTTGACTTACTGAAAAAAATTTGGAAGCTTTTGGAACCATTTTTACTTTACATGCGACACTGGATGAGGCAGTGAATGGAGCTCTTCATACTGTATGTATTTTTTTCATAGCTTGTACACAAGGGCACTCAGGGGTGTTTGATGAGCCTGTGCAGCTGTCTCCTGTTTGTTCAGTCAGTGGAAAAGCAGGTGGATACTTCACCTGCCCAGCCGACCTCACTTTCAGCTCTGCTTCTTCTCCTGGTTTTTGAATCTTTGTCTTTTTTTTCCCCCAGGGGTTTAATAGGACGATCATCAAGCAGTCACCATGCTGCGAGAAGCCGTATCAAACATTTTAAAATTCCACAGTTATCTACAGTCGAGAACTGGTAAGTGCCTTTGTGTCTGTCTCTGATTTATACCTCTGCCTTGTTAAAATATGGATGTAATGCCAAGATAAAATGTGAGAATTCCTGCTTCTGTTTTGCTTAAACTACTGTGTATAATCTGCATTTACTCTGACTTTCCCATATATCTGTATTTGTCCATTACTGATGTGCCGAGACAATGTGTGTGTTTGTGTTCTCCACCAGATGCCCGAGTCAGAGACTACCCACTGATGCAGGGCCCCATACAGATGACCTCCATCCTGCTGGCCTATGTCTTCTTCTCAGTGTACGTCGGCCCTCGCCTGATGGCAAACCGTAAGCCCTTCCGTCTCAACACAGCCATGATTGTCTACAACCTCAGCATGGTGTTAATGAACGCCTACATCGTGTATGAGGTAAACAAAATGATCGACCTGTTAGTCCATAAACCCGAGTGTGTTTGAAATGTCAGTAACAGCCGTTGATCTAACATCTAGTTCTTGATGTCCGGATGGGCCACCACCTTCACGTGGAGATGTGACCTTATTGACACCTCGAGTAGCCCACAGACTTTACGGGTAAGCCGGTAAATTGTTCGTCATTTGCCTCAGAGCAGATGAGCTGTCGCTATCTGATTCACTTTAATCAAAGCTCAGACGATTGTTAGATTTTTGACATTACAGCAATTTTTCCTTTCTTCCTTCCCACAGATGATCCGAGTAGCTTGGTTGTTTTATTTCTCAAAATACATTGAACTCCTCGACACAGTAAGGACATTTTCATCCTTCCAAACATTTTTTTTTGCACTTGATCTTTTTTTTGCTTCATATCTTTTATGCATGTGAACTTAAGTTTGGTTCTACTTTCTTTGAGGTATTCTTTGTGCTGAGGAAGAAACAAAGCCAGATCACATTTCTTCATGTATTCCATCACTCCTTCATGCCCTGGACGTGGTGGTGGGGCGTCACCTTAACTCCTGGTGAGACACTTCATACATAATATACACACATTATGTATATGAGTTTAGCCTTCTATCACACATGGCTTTTGACAGTGATTATACTACTTTTGCATCCAAACAAATGAAGGGGCCAAACCAGTAAATTGTTCAGGTGAATGTATAGTTGCATAAAGATGTCTGACGAAACAATCCCGTGTGTTTCTCACCTCTCAAGCTGGAGGAATGGGCTCGTTCCACGCCATGGTGAATGCAACCGTGCACGTTATCATGTACTTCTACTACGGACTCTCCGCTGCAGGACCTCGCTTCCAGAAATACCTGTGGTGGAAGAAGTACATGACCGCCATCCAGCTTGTATGTCCACCGATTTTTACAAACCATTTATCTTTTTTTTTTTTTTTAGAATGAGATCTCACATACTAATCTGTCCTCTGTCATTTTACAGACGCAGTTCGTTCTGGTGTCCATTCACATCAGCCAGTACTACTTCATGGAAAAATGCGACTACCAGGTTCCCCTTTGGATCCACCTCATTTGGATGTATGGCGTCTTCTTCTTCCTCCTCTTCTCCAACTTTTGGGTACAGGCCTACATAAGAGGCAAGCGGCTCCCAGTTGCAGACGACAAGCCTAAACAGAATGGCTCAGTCAGTGAAGCTGTCACCGTGGTAGCCAATGGGAAACACCTGGAGAACGGGAACGGGCACCACTACACCAACGGCAAAGCTTTCCTGGGCAAAGTAAAGGAAATCTGACTTGATGACTCTGGGAATGAGAAGGAGGCTGTATGGAGCTACCTTGAATATGTCATTCATCTTTCATATCTAGTAGCATAGCAGCACAGATTTCAATATGCTACTTCTAAACAACATTATCTCTATAGGTCTAGTTTTTCTTATGCACACTTGTTGGGAGTGAATGGCATGTTGTGTTTTTCCGGTGATCTCTACTTGCCACATTGCATCTGTTAGTTTATGCAGAAACTATTAACTGTGATGAAGATTTGGTGCTCATTTTCTCACGGATAGTATTTTTCAATTCAGGCTTGACCCACTTGGCACTACTGTTGCTTGGGAGTATCATACAGTTTACGTTCAAGGCTAGCACACATAAATAACTGCTACAAAAGTTTTCATTGTAAATGTCAAAAATCTAGTTTTTTTTTTCCTTCTGTTTTTATATTTATCTTTTGAAATAAAACAAATTTTAGATAAAGGTCTGTGTCATTTGGAAAGCAGTTATGGTGTGCACTTTGTAAGAAACATGCCGCACCTCATTTTTTTCAATTTTAAGAAATGTGGAAAAGAAATGTTATACTGTATATTACAGTATTGATGCATTTTGCATTTTTGCAACTTAGGTAGTGACATACACTGCTCTGCATGTTCATCCATATTAATCTATTCTTTTTGCAACGCTGTTTAGTCTTTTCTTTCAGCACAGTGTGCATGAATTTAATAGAGAGTTATTTCTATTAAATTAGAATTGAATAAAACGTGTGCTTTGAATATCACTGCTGAATGTATTGAATGATTGATAAACCTACCAGTGTTTATACTGTCATTGATCACACATGTGCACTGATGACAGAGAAAGGATGAGCTAATTTTGAAGCACTGCTTGCCTTTTTTAAAATTGGATCTGGTATTTGAGATAAAGAGAACATAAGAGTGGATGTTTAGGTGTATCTAGGAGCTGTTTACTTGTTACCATTAACCAGCGCCATGTGTAATATATTAACCTGTTTCTGACAAATACAGAAATAAAACTCTGTAAATGTTTGGTCATTGTGCCTGTTTCCAAATGTTTTACCTAAATAGTGAATAATCATTGATTTGATTTTTTTGAATTTTCTAAACTGTGTGGGTTCTAAAGAAGAAAAAAAAATCAATGATAAAAAATATGCACAGGCACACACGCATAAAATCCAGAAATGAGCATGAGTAATTCTTTATCATCTAACTGCCAGCAAGATGGTAAATAGGTCCCTGTCATTGTAAAGCAGAGGTTTCCAACCTTTAATGGTTACAATTTATAGAGATTTCTGTTCCAGCATAACAGCAGTTTATGATTTCACTGAAAAATTCATCCTGTGGTTTGACGGTGGAATAAGAGGCAGCAGTGCAAACATGCGTTGGACTGAATCTCCCTCCATCTTAAATAACCGGCAGAGTGTCTACATGTATTGAATTCAGTGATATTCTACCTTTACCTTAAAATATTTTGTATTCAAACAATGCTGACTGATAGTAATGTGTGTTTTCTAGTTATATGACTATATTGTTTACATTTCATTTTGTTGAACATCACTTTTAATTGTTGCTGTAACATTTTTTTCCCATGGATACGATCACCTGACTATTTTATCTCAATACTTCATTAATCATCAAACCAACATTAATGATAAAGGTAGCATATGACAACCCGCCTCTTCCAGTTAAAGCTGGTTACCTCAGAGACAGGTGATAACCAGGTAATGATATGAGCTATCCATATCCCAGCATGCACTTAGGTAATGAAATAATCATTGTTTTCCTCATTTTGTTTGCTGCTGCACTGAAACTGGTGCTGTGATCTGCAACGTGTTTCCAGGTTAGACAATTAGTCAATGCCAGTCAACGCAATCACACTGCAGATATAAGTGCAACAAGTGTGCATAAGATACAATACATAATCTTCTTTCGCATCAATAATCTGTACATTACCATACAGAACTAGGTTACACTAAAGCTGCAGTAAGAATTGGTCTCATGTGTAAATTACTTACATCTGACTTATGGCTTATTGACAAGCTCTTCCTTACAGGCATTGGACTGGTTATGTTTGTCAGATAATCAGTGACAGTTTCCAGAGGAAGTGACACTTTAATTGTAATTAAGAATGACAGCTGAACCAGGTCTGCAGTAGGTGTAAATTAAACCTCAGCTACAGCGACCTCTAGAGGTGTTTTAGGGGATTTATACAGAACACAAACCGGTTCAGACTAAATCACAGATGCAGTTAAGAGTAGCTTGTGATGACACAGCATTGTGGCATGTTAAAACTTAAACCACAGCAAGTATCGTAAGTAAATTCTGAAAGGAGCTTATCAAATCGCATGCAACATGGCAGAACTAATGTCAATTAACTGATAGGACCACAAACAGTGTGGTAAACAAACCATTTATTTATAACCCAGTCTGTTTACAGCACATCCTGATTACAATAAAGGCCGAGCGGTGTCGAAAATAAAGTTTCAAAAACCAGTAATGCTTGAAAGCCAACACTCAACACTTGTACTTTACCACATTAGACCTGTACAAACAATTGAGACTAACTTCTTATGTCACCAAGTGGAGAAGTAACTTTGCCAGTTAAGGCTAAAACACTGGGTGTAAATCTTTATTGTAGATTAAATAGCTAAAATCTCTCATTTCAAATACAAATAACCCATTTCATAGATAAAAAAAAAACAACTCAAAAATCAAGACAAAGCAGATTATCTGATTGACTGATGAATGACACTGCTAGTTGATTTGACCAGCCTCTCTTTGGCCTTCTTCTTGACAGGATCCAGTTCGAAGCTCTTCCACAGACGAATGGTCTCATCTCCAGCAATAGTCGCAATGGAGGAGCAGTCTGGGCTCATAGTCAAGCTGAGAACTCTGTCCTCGTGCCCTAAAATAAACATGAATATGTTTAGATCAGCACTGAGTACAACAGTTTGCCAAATGTTTCCCTTAAAGCAAATTATGTGTGAAGAAAAGAGCCAGTCCACTCAAAGAGTCACTTACCGTTGAGCTCTGCGACCCTGGCGAGAGAGGGGTACTTCCAGATAACAACATTGTTGTGGGCATAGCCATGGGCAGAGACCAGCTCCTTGTAGTTGGGTGCAAACACCAGTGACGAGATCTGAAAAGCAAAGTTGTCGTTTAAGAGAAGATCCATATTGTGACCTCCAACTTCAGTGAATTATTTCTAAATCGGACATTAAGTGCATTATTGGCCGAGAATAACCACTGAAACTAAAGGGCGTAGAAGTGTGTAGTTACCTGGGACTGAGTGTCAAGTGAACTGATGCAGGAGCCACTGTTTACATTCCAGATGCGGATGTGACGGTCACTGGTCCCACCTCCAGACGCGAGGATATTTGACTGCCACGGACACCAGGCCAAAGCCTACAATAATGCATCCAAAAAAAAATTATACATTCTATGGCATAAGATTAATGTTAAGTACTCAGTTTCTTTGAAGTATTAAAAATATGTTAAATATGTGTAATGCTCAGGAAAAATCTTTTCTTGGATTCTTGGCAAATTGCTCAAGTTTCACTTGTTAGTTCAAGTATGAGATAATTTACCTTGACAGCCCCTTGATGTTCACTCCAGCAGCGGACAAACTGGCTGTTGTTGCTGGCACTGCCCTCCTGCACTCTGGGCCACACACACACCAAGTTGTCATTTCCTCCACTGGCCAGGTATCGTCCATCAGGGGACCACTTCAGCCCACACACCTCCTGTGAGTGACCAGTGAGTGTGGAGATGTGATGGTCTGCCACCCTCACATCATGGTGGTGGATGTGTCCTGATCTTGAGCCACTAAGGAGAGAAACATTACATTTGAGTCCAACAAACACCTACCACTGGAATTGTAAGTTTCTGTAGCAGAAACGAGGACACAACTGTACCTGGAAAGAACGTGGTCGTTCCAGCTCAGACTCCCAACTCTTGCCATATGTCCACCCATGCTGCGTAAACGCTTCTGGTTTTCAACATCCCACAACTAAGGAAACAAAAATGCACAATTAAAAATAAATAAGGAAGCAATTCATTTGCATGCCGTGCGTCCTTCTGAACTAAGATGGTTGGTTCATCAGCACACTCACCTGAACTTTGCAGTCACTGCTGCCAATGGCTAGATAGCTTCCCTCATTGGTCCAGGACAGTGAGCAGATGTAGTCCTCCTCACGCTCCAACTTCATGAGAAGAATGATGTCTCCTTGACTGGCATCCCACAGGTAAACATTGTTATGAAGCGCCACAGCGAGAACATTTCGGCTGCTCCAGTCAAGCAGATTCAAATCTGAAAAAAAAAAAAAAAATCAGTCCAAGAAGTAATAAGTAACGCATTCTTGTGTCATAGAATTAAACATTAACACAAACAAATGTTATAGGAAAAACCTCTTAAGTGCCAAACTCACAAAAATCATTTCGAAGCTCAGGAGCATCCAAGATCCTGTCAGGAGTTGAAGAAATGTATCTTGTCTTTTTGACAGAGGCAGGAGTTGTAGCCTGGCTGTAGAGAACTTTCAAGTTGTTCTGATAGCCTGTAAATTAGACAAAAACAGACCATAAATTTTAAAAGTCACTCCATATATTTATGCAGTATTCTGTCTGCACACAAATATCCTCACCTTCTGGAGCATTCAGTGGCTTCCCTCCAAGGTGCAGGATCTTTGCATCTTCAATGTTGTATCCATTTAGGGACATAGACCAGGCTTTCTGGTTCTCCTTAAAAACACAAATATTTTAGTGTAAATCAATAAAAATCATTTACAAAAGGATCATAATGCATGGAAATGTATCAATGTAACATACCACTGTTCCTGCAGTACTGTTTGTGTCCACAGGCTCATTCTCCTTTGTGAGCAGGAAACTTGCCACATCCATTTGTTTGCTGTTTCTGATGGGAATGAAGCGATCACCCCCCATTTTAGATGGGGTTTGTTTTTTATTTTTGCCTGTGATACAAAAAAAATGCCCCAGTGGTTAACATTTGCAGAGACAACCACGGAACCTGGTTAAGTCTAATGATGCATGAACGTAATGTGCACATACTACCTGGTGTTTTGCTTGGTGTTTTTGATGAACTCACAGACACATTGGCAGACTTGCCAGGAGACAAACCGCTCAGGGAGGATGTGTTGGAGGAGCTAGCCTTCCTCTGCCACCTCGCCATGGGAGCGTTTGTGATGGGCATGTCCAGCTTCAAGATACTGTGGATGTCGTTCTCAAACCCAAACTGCGCCATTTTGTCCAGGTTTTCACACACCTAGAAAATTAGAGCAAATAAGAAATGAGCATTCATCTGATGTTTAGCAGCAACTGACTATCGAGCGAGTTGTGGGTCGGTTAGCTAGGAGACTCATGCTAACGCTAGCATCTCAGATTTAGTACTACTACAGCTGGTAAGAGCCAGAGAAGTTAATTTTTAATGAAAAAGAAAACAAACAGTTTATCGTTAGCTAAAACTTTTTTGTATTATCAAGGCTACGTTATTACTCTAAGCTAAGTATAACGAATGCAGTTAACAAAGTGAACGAACAGAAGTTAACATTAACGTAGCACTGACTGTTTTATCAGTTTATGTTGAACACTAAGACAAAAGTCCAACTGACTCAGAAAGTGGCCTTTTGTAACTTGAAAACAATCAAAATGAGCTCACCTTTCCAAGAAAACGTGGAAAACACTGCAGTACCTCCGGCGTTTCCCTTCCTTCGCTTTCTAAATTTTAAATTTCGGGACGATGACGCCACACGGTTTAAATGCCAGAAAGCGCTCTTGTGATTGGTTCATTCAAGCAGCTGCCGTTAGCTGCCGGTTATTGCTATGGTAACCTTTATGTGATTGGTTGGAGGGAACTTCCGGAATATAATCATCCTCCGGCACAAAATCTATTGCCGCCTAATGGTCAAAAGATGATATTACGGTTATGAGTTAGTTGTGTGAAAAAAATAGAGTGCTTCACTTCAGATATAAAATATCTGTTTATTTGAAGACTGATATACAAATACATAAAAGGTAATTTTCCAATGTAACTAAATATATAAGGAGACAAAAACAACTGAGGTATTCACAGCTCATCAGTGGTAACAAAAAAAACCCATCCCTTTACTTTCACTATCAAGTCATACACAGCATTAATTTCTCTGCTCTTTGATTAGAAACCAAGAGTGTGATTATGTGATTAATTATATGTGTGGTAATTTGATTAATGTGATTAACTTATTGATCAGTTAGGTGAAAATCACACCTCATGCATAACACAGGCTGTGTGTTTAAATGCTGAAACATCATCAATGTTCAAGACAAATGATTTTAGACCCAAAGTACTTTACTAATACATAAAGACTATGAGAGTGACGCATAAACTGATGTCTGTGTGAATAAACAACTTTGCAGCAAACAGAAAACACATATTCAAATTAAATTGATTGACAGTAATCATTCTCAGTGGGCTTCTATCAAACTTAAGTGAGCACATTAACATTGGCATTAAAAGTGTAATCTGGTATAGGCTAATTATCTTGGGAGCAATGTAAAGAGACAAATGAGATGCCGGCCCTACGCAGGCCCAATCAGCAGTTCAAAGAGAACGTTCTGTCTCTGACTAAACCTTATCAAAAAACAACATATCTGCTGTCCTTAATGTATTGGTGCTTTGAAGAACTATTTGCGCTAGGAAAGTAGAATAATCTGAGGCATCTGATACAGCTCTTTTTGCTTACAGTCAAAAATTGTTCCTTGTATCAAATGTGATAATGGCCATACTTTTCCATTATTTTTCACTGGAGACTTGGAGCAATAATTTTGGAAATGAGCTGCAAATGTTTAAACGTGTCAACCATCATGAAACTGTCTCACAAACTTGGAAGTCTTTAAAGTCTGAAAGTTTTAAAAACTTGGTAAACCATCTCCTCAGTATATTATGAGGCAGAATAGGCATTCAAGGCATTCATGAATCTGTATGTATCAAGTGCTTAATTTTGGATTTTTCTTTAAAAATAAATATGTAAGAGGCTGACCTAATGCAGCATTAGTTACCTGACATATGATAACAGAAAGGAAAAAATGTGAATTCCAGATTTTAACTTTCACCTCCTTTCCTAATATCACTGATAAGGTAACCCGAAAAAAAAAAAATTAAAGAATAAATGTAACAAAAGAAAACAAACATGTTACAAAAGTATCTTTAAATCTTTATTGTAAAGTTATATATATATATATATATACACATATATGAACAAAGACTATCACAACAATGCACAGCATCACAATATATATATTTAATGAAAAGGAAGGTACGTCAGTACAGCACAGTCCAACTCTTTGGGTCACTGGACACACTTTGTCCATCCAGTGTTTGGACTTTCAGTGGCAAAACAAAACATTTGATTTCAGCAGGTTTTTATCTACAAGACCAGAATACAATTTCTGACATGTCTCACATTATCATCATTTTTAAAAATTATTATTATCACTATTATGATTATTATTAATAAATACTGTGAATGAGTCGTTTACTTGAATAGCTTAGTCTAGAAATGTGCAAAAGCTGCTTCAGCAGAACATTCTTAATTTTTTTGTGTGTGTGCATGTGTTTATAGAGTATATGCACAAGTTTTAAAAGTACATGCAGTAAAAACACAAGTGTAAAGTGTGATACATGCATTTAAGTGCATAAAATGTGGTTTTAAATACAGACCACACTGGTTCCATAAAGCAAGCTGTTGGTGCAGTAGCTTAGCTTTGGTTGCATTTATGGAGCAACAGTATCCATACATAGAAATTAAAGCAGTAAGATGACATTCAACAGCAAAAAAATGGAGTCGCAAGTCGTGAGTCTGTTGGTCAGCTGAAGCTCTGAATTACAAGGTACGATAACCATTGTCTTTTACCTCTGGAGTCATTTCAGCCATGTCCTTAGGATAATGTACAACTGAGCCAATAACACCTGCAAGGAAATCAAAGAGCACAGACATTGGTAATAGAGAAAAAACACAGTGAGATGCACTCTCATTTGATGTTCAAAATGATGGGATCACTTCTAATGAAATTTGTATGAGCATTAATTATGTTTGAGAAACTGTCATCCCAGCAGCTGACCTGGCAATTGCAGTCATATTCAGTTATGATAAAAGTGAGCTCATATTCTACATACAGTTTCACAGAGTGAATTAGGATGGACAAAACCACAGGACGGACAAATCAACACTTTGAAAATGAAAACAACACGTCCATCTGAAGTAAAATATGGTTTTTGGTTCATTTAATATTAGCATCTCTAGGAATCCCCTACCATGAGTACTAACTGAGACATCTACAAGAGGCTAAGAGAAAACATAGGCTGTTGTTGTTCTTACCTCCAGGGTACCTCAAACCTAGCAGGAGAGTGAGAGAAAGACAAAACACATGACTATGCTTTTTATTTCCTCATGGGTTAGAGACCCCATACCAAAATCATGTGACAGCACACGTTTGAAAGTAAACCCAAGATTACGCTGCATTACATGAGGATGAATGAAGTATTAAAACAGATGGAAAGATTTGTTTGTTTACAATAAGCTGCAGAAGACTGTATTCCACTCTTGGAAATACACAACTTTGCTGTAACACTCAAGCTGCTTTTGAGCATGTGACTACACAATTTCATTTATTTTATCCAAATGGAAAGTAGAAGTGTTTACTCACCATGCCTTTTAGAGAGGAGGAGGCTGATTATGATTAGTCCCGCAAGCACCAGGAGAGACAAGACTGGGATCAGAATCTGAGGCAAAGGAGTCCGTGTAACTGGGAAAACATTCCAGAAATAAACTGGTCATAATCAAATGTATGGATACTGTATGTGGAGGTGGATTGTTGCAATCACAAGGGGGAAAAAATGACGTTTTACTTTAAAATAACCCTTTCACTTTTTCAGCACACATTGTGTCATATGACTCACAGTCAAATGCCATCAGCTGCCTCCACAATCCACTGCCACCAGCAGTATTCAGGCTTTTTTCCTCTGATTTGCAACCATAGAAATAGACAAAACTACCAGACAGATACAGCTATGGAAAAGATCTCTTTCTAATACTGTGATTCTGAATTCTATCTGTTGTCTCTGATCTTATATTGGATCCTGCCCGACCAAAAAAAAAACTTGATCATTCATGTCACAGACAGATAAATAAGACAGTCATTAAAAGATTGAAATTCCATTAATGACTTAATTATTCTTATTGATAGGACTCCTTATTCGTTTATTTCCTTATTATACTTCATATTTTACATTTCATATCCACACTCTTGGCTTATCTTATCTTATTGTGCACTATGACATTTGCTCTAATATGTCATTATAATTATTGTTAAATTTAATTAAAAAAAAAAAAAAGATTGTTTAATTGGCATGTAGCTTTCCAATAAAGTACGTTTTGGGTAACATGCACCTATTAGGTTCCACAACTTGATCATTGTTCCAAACTTTATACTTGAAAGAATATACACCTGAGAGCTCCTGAGAAAGCCTCAACTCTCTCATTAGCTTGATGCATCCTTCCTGAAGGCGGATCCTCTCCGTTTTTGTCCGCTGCACTTCCTGGTCCCACAGCGCTTTGAGGGCCAGTGCTTGTGGCAGGTGGGCTGTCCATGTGTCAGTGTGGCCCAGAGTCAGATAGACCTCCCCATCACAGAACACACGGTCGGTCCAGTGCAGCTGAGACCCCTCCAGTATGCATTCACGAGAACGAAGGACAGTGTGGTTTCCTGGGAAGCATGAGTCTATTAACAAACAATTTGTCATTTTGTTACAGACATTACATTCATTACTGGCATGTGATGATTTTCTTACTCAGTATTGAAGTCTGGTTGACACTGACACGAGTTGTAAGGAGTGCATCGGCTGACATGGTTTGAAGGATGTTGTCAACTTCCTGGCTTACACCAGTGAGAGAGACTCCATTGAGAAGCACCTGATCCACGACTCGCCCATTGCCCACCACTCCCCACTGCTGGACCTGCACTATGATGGTATCTAATGGAAGACAACCAATATACATTAACATTAAAAGAACTGGGAATTGAAATATTACAGTAGCCTTGAAGTCCCAATAGGAATGTTTTCATGAAATGCAAAAGAAAAAGTGAAAGTAGTATCAGCTCTGCCACAATGTTCAATTACATTAAAATTCACTTTGCCAAACATAAATAAAATCCAACTATAAAACCAAAAAATAAATGCACCCATTCTGATTATCCTTTTCTCTGTGTTAAATTACTAATGATTTCATATAACATTATTTCAATGTTGGCACTAGGTCCAACCACTACTGCAATTCAAGGAGCATAGTTCATTTTTAACTCAAAGTATCAAGTCAATTTGGTAAGGATTAACTCTGTTTGTTTTGTGATGACAGCTGTTTCCAATAATCTGCTCCATTGTGGGTAACAATGCAGAACAGTAAGACACAAATGCTCATACAGAAAGTGAAACAAAACCCTGTCAGTGCCAATAACAAGTGGCTTTGTGCAGATGTAGCAACATGCCTGATTGTCATTGCAAGTCATTGTGCAAAAAAATTATGTAATGAAAATCAGAAGAGTGACAGTATAAAAAAATATAAGAGTTTGGATCTGATCAAATTAAACAATTTAATGCAACCCGTCTACATGTACAACAGGTGGCATGCATGTTAGGACTAGCATAAACAAACCAGTTTCTTGATATTATTATTGTTATATATTAGTTGAAAGACTAGAGAGAGATCAGTTTCTCACCCACTGGAGCGGGAAAACACAGAGAAAAGTCGCACAGCAGCAGCACAAGAATGCAAAGAAAATCCATGTCTGGAGCTCCTGATTCCAGCTTTAAATCCAGCAGTGTTGAGACGACGACGACGACAAGGCTGAGCCGAGGAACTAAAACAGACGGTCTAAGCCATTAAAACAGACATTTAACATTAAACGTTCTCCTCTCATCGCTTCCTTTAAGTCTCCCTTCTGACTCACGCGGCGGTGACGTATCTGAGAGCCCCTCCCCAGGTGCTGGCCCAGAAAATTAGTTCAATAAACAAAACCAAAAGTCAAATGTGACAATGTGCATGACAAACTTAGGTAGGTGGTTGAAATATAACTCGAGCTAACGTTCAGCGTTGATCCATCAGCTCTGACTGGAGGCAAAGCAACAAGTAATCATTGATCATGATGAACAGGTGAGGCCATTTAGTGTCATGGCCTCACTTAATGTTGCCAAAGTCTGTCATGTTAAGTGGTGGGAAAAAGTTTTATTGGGACGAAAGAAACAGTAAAACATTGTCAAAATAGTAATTGAACATGTTTCTTACGAAAAGCATGTAAGTATGATCAGGAGGATGTAAACTGAGCGGTTAAAGTGTTAAAAGTAAAAATAGTCAATGCAGAAATATGACTATTTTACCATGATATATTACACCATTAGATTATTCTTACTCATACATTAATGTAAAAGCAAGACATTAATTTTGTGGTTGTTTGATGTGGAGCTCATTATGAACTATTTTGTGTTGGACATATTTTCAATATGCACTCATTTGCTGATTATCTGATGGTACGATTTGTAAAAATTCTCAAATATTAAGATTCAAATTCAGATTTTTAATTAAAAGAAAACACTGCAAATCCTAATATTTGACAAGCTGGGGCCATGAAATATTTTATGCATTAAAAAATTACTTAAAATTGTCAATTAAGTCAACCATTATTCTTTAAGTACAATTTTGATATACTTGTACTTGAGTGTCTCCATTTTTGTTACTTTAGACTTGTACTCCCTACATGTCAAAGTGAAATACTATGTCTTTATTTGACAGGTATATTTAGTAGTGTAGTTAAAATTAGCTCCATCCCAACCAGCTAAAACTATAAATGGAAGAATGAGATCAAATAAAAATCTTAAAGAGTAAGCCATGTCAGATTTCCTCAGGAGAGAAGCTCAGGGTTAGTTGAAGTAAATCTTCCCACCAGTTTATGGTTGATAAACTCAGAGTTTGAGGTAAACACACTTCTTTACTTGTGTGGGAATTAAACAACTGTTTCTGTTCAGAAGATCAGAAAGTGAGAAAGGAAAGAAAGAAAGGAACGTATGTTTTACGATATGTAACTGTGTGAGAGGAGGGGAGTTCCTGAGGTATGGGGATTTATCAGGATCAGGACAGCTCAGAAAGTAAGTCAGAAAGGGAATTAGTTGTGAAGGTCATTGCTTCAGGTAATGCAGAAAATAAACCTCAAAGGCTGGCTGTCCCTGGGAAAGACTGGAAGCACAAATGCTCAACATACACAGAAATAGTCATTGGTTATAGAATGAACAACTCTTCGTCATGTCACTGTCCTGTTTCTACCTAGCACTATATAGGCCAGGACATGTTGGAAGACTACAGAGAACACTGTGGGTCTTCTCTCTATTCTGCATGTATCATAGAGATCTAATTCATAATGCCAAGTTTCTAATTCTTGAGAAAATTATTGACTTTCTCACTCAACAGGGAGACATTTCCCTTATACCTTTTTAATATTGTCCCAGGAATGACTATAAATATTAAAGAATATAATATATCTCTGTATAATGACCTTAGAGTCCTTTATGGTATCCATTTGGAGACTTGTCAACAGAGTAGTCATCCCATGCAGGGTTTTATGTTTTTGCTGTGCCTGTGATTTTGTTTGCTTTTGTTACTCTTTTAAAAGAGTTAATAAGTAAATGTAACTGTTTTCTGTCTTGTCAATGAATGATTCTGTGTCAACTATTGTTGATTTAAGTAAGTAAAACTTTCTCTTATTGTGATCCTGGATGACCCAGTCTGTTTTTCTGATAATGAGAAACATTTAGTCCATATCTGTGTCCCAGTCTGCTTATCCAAATATGACAGTCAAGTATGACCTCTGTGTCCCTATTTTTATCATATGTGATGCTTCATAAGGTTTACGTTATCAGAAAGAAATGACATAGGAGCAAACTAACAATGACACATTTTGAACTTCTATCTGTCTTCTGTGTGTGTGTTATGCACATGTAAAATGTTACATGATATGATAAAACTAAAGGATAATAATTTGGGCACTGATGTTTTCACCAGACCTTTAGACTGTGTGCTTCAATCTTTTGCACACACATTCTTAAAAAGGAAGGTATGCAAGCCAGATGGGAAGTGACTGTATAAACAGTGTGCTGTGAGAGTGCAGGGAACTTCACAGTGAGAGGGGGTTTTTAGGAGTCAGGCTCTTCTATGCTTCCGGGAATTCAATATGGCTTGATTTTTGATATATACTAATAAAACTGCTTCTACCACATCCTTGTAGACTACTTTATCATATATATATATAAACAGAGAGGTTTAAAAAAAAGTAGTAGGAGGAGGACAATTGCACAAGAAATACAATAATTATTAACACTTAAACAGGCCAAGGAGTAGTATTATCAAAAGTAGAAGAAGTATTATCAAATTCACGCAAGACTTATTTATGTGCATGAGAATGAGAATGCATGAGAATATGAAATATGTGATCAGTGTATACATTATGAGACAGGGCGGAATTAATAATGAAATTAAACATTAAATATTAAATATCAAACATTAAATATTGCACATTGAGTCAAATGAAATGTTGTACAGTGGAATGGAAAGTAGAATAAAGAATAAATACACTGACATAAACATGGGTGTTGCGCAGATGTAATGGCAACATGTAAACATGTTGTAGCGGAAGGTTAATCAATAATAACGCATCCTATTTTATTTGCTGATCACATGCTTTGTATGTAAATACTGGTGTGCAATGCAACTAGTAATTAATGAATCTTGCTGAGTCAAAGCACAATGTGCAGTTTTTACTGTGTGGCACCAGCGCCTCCTTGTGTATGCAGTATGAACCTGCAGTATGAGCCTCGTCCGGATTGGCTGAGCGGTTGTCAGGACTGTTTACAGGAAACATGGCTTCCCGGTCTGTTGGAGAGCTTCAAGAAATGGAAGGTGAGTAAATATGTGGAGATGCAGCCGAGTCATGGTTGTATCCGCTGAGGGAACCGACATCCATCTAGAGAAACGTGTTTATTATTATAAAAGCACATCCGGTGATTTGTTTTCCTTATTTCTAACCAGCCCTTCAACCCTTGGTTTGCTAGCTAACAAGCTAACAACAATCCTCGTTAGCTAACGTTATTCAGCTAATTTCCACTCGTGTTGTACTACCAATTTCAGTTTCTCCAGCTGTGTTTTCTAGTTCAGTGGTCTGAAACTGGATTTTATGTCTAATCTGCCCATTTATCATGGTGCCAACTTTAGCTCATAAACGTGTGGTCCAATCAGCTACCCTGCTGGCTAACATGGTTTAGCCTGTGTGTTAATGTAAGAAAGCTAACCTTAGCATAGTTGTCTCTGACCTGCTGAGTATGGAAATGTAAACAGGATCACATCAACAGCAAAAAGTATTCGTTTTAATTTAATTATAATCTCGATTGGCACACATGTGTTTGTATGCTCTAGGGTGCAGAAACGTGATCTAGTGAACAGCCATGATTTGTAAACCCTAGACAGAGGCTGGATGCTCCACATGACATTTCCTGACTCCTCAGTGAGGTGGAGCTGGGCCTCGTCGTTGCATCATATTGCACATGCATCAGCTAAATGTGTCACAGATACTTAATAAGACAACAGCTTTCTGCATCTGTATGGTGAAATGAAACCTCTCTTCTCTTTATCTGCTGACTGTAGTGGACCGAAGGGGTGAGTCTGAGGAGTCTGGTGATGATGAGACCAGGAGGAGGAGTATCAATGGCGATGTGGACCCCAATCAGCCCACCAACACAAGTAAGTCATCACATCTCTGGCATAAGTAATCAAAAAGGAGACACAGAGCTGTTAGTCTGTCTATGTGACAGCATTGCATAACTAAGCTTTTTCTGTTTATGTCATGGTAAGTAATAACCTACCTTTGTGTAATGGCCATGTTAATTTATCTGATTGATTTTTGCTCTCATTAAAGATAAAGAAGAATCTCCTGTAGATATGGACACCATAACCTTGGACCCAGAGGAAGAGGTTAGAATATGTTCTAATAACACCAAAGCTGTCACAAAGTTTATGTTTTAATGCTTTTGAGTAAAACGTCCTTCATGTCTAATGACTCACTTTCATTGTATGGTTAAAAATAGACTGAAGTTGTGTTTAGGGAGTTCACTTTCTTATCGTATGTTTTATTTTTAGAGTTCTTTATTTGCAGTTGAGTGTTATATGATGCATACTTTTCTGACTGTTTCACCACAGCAGCTGTATTTTTGGAGTCTGATAGGTCCATGTATGGGATGGCACTTGTGTCAACATGACACAATAAACACTAACAGCTACTGGTATTACTTAAAGGCAGTATGTCATGCTGAGCTGTCTGTTTTCTTTCCAGGATGTTGATCTTGTTCATTGTCGCATCGGAAAGATTGAAGGACTGGAGGTGTTGCAGAAGGCTAAAGTAAGTAACCTCAATATTAGATGCTACTGTCAGTGAGTGATGGGGTAATGGTTGCAGTCTGTTTTGTAGAATCTTGGGTTATTACTTTATTTTTTCTAACTTTCAAAACTACACACAATCCCTTTTCTTTGTTAATCGTAACAAAAATTAGCTTTTAAGATCAATAATAACACACAGCTAATGATTGTATCTGTTTATTCTTTTCCTTTCATGTATCTCTTCATACAGACACTTTCCTTACGACAGAACCTTATTAAAAAGATAGAAAACCTTGAAAGTTTGACCTCACTGCGGGAACTAGACCTCTATGACAATCAGATCCGCAAACTGGAGAACCTGCACCTCCTCACAGAGATGGAGTAAGTCTGAAGAAAACTATATGCTGGGTCCTTATTGTTTCCACATCTTATAGAAATGCTGTGCAATAAAGGGCAGCAGTCACATTATTCAGGGTAGATCTGATGTCTGCACACTATTTTCAAATGATTGTTGAGATGTAGAAATTCACTGAGTGGTAGTTTTTGTGTGGCTGATGTAGAACAAGGAACCCACATCTCAATTCATTCTAATGAGCATATTTGTCCAAATGACCCACAGGCAGCTCGATGTGTCCTTCAACATTCTGAGGAAGGTGGAGGGTTTGGAGCAGTTGATTCGGGTGAAGAAACTTTTCCTGCTTCACAACAAAATTAGCAGCATTGCCAACCTGGAAAACTTGACGAGCCTTGAGATGCTGGAGCTGGGCTCCAATCGCATTCGGGTATGACACAAAGGGTCTCTGGGTGACTCAGTGACAAATCAATAATATAGATATAAACACATGCTTTGTCAAAATGATTGTGTAAAATAAGATATTAAAGGACATAAGTGAAATTATTATGAAATCATTATGCTGTGCTTATGTGTCTTTTTCTCTTTTTTTTGGTTCCCAGGTCATAGAGAACCTGGATACACTTTCATCTTTGCAAAGTTTGTTTCTTGGCACCAATAAAATAACAAAGCTTCAGAATCTGGAGGGTTTACACAACCTGACTGTTTTAAGCATTCAGGTATTCTCACACACATTCTTTTCAACACCCATCTGAGTGGTTACAAAAATAAAATGGTGTGTGTACAGTGAAATATTTATAATGATTTTGTGCACATTAATTTGCAGAGT
This sequence comes from Centropyge bicolor, assembly GCA_037975185.1. Classification (NCBI taxonomy): domain Eukaryota; kingdom Metazoa; phylum Chordata; class Actinopteri; family Pomacanthidae; genus Centropyge; species Centropyge bicolor. The sequence goes on along the minus strand of JBBMOC010000023.1, from coordinate 669,681 downwards.
AACCGGATTACTAAAATTGAGGGTCTACAGAACCTTGTCAACCTGAGAGAGCTCTATCTGAGCCACAATGGCATTGAGGTCATCGAGGGCTTGGAAAACAATGTGAGTTATAGAAATTCCACAGCCTATTTCTGAAAGGACTGAATGCCAAACTGTCCATCGTGTACTTTGCTAACTGTGCAAACATTGACAACAAAGTTTGTTCAATACATTCAAACACTGTTTGTGTTCCCTCACAGAAAAAGCTTACAACCCTGGACATTGCAGCTAATCGAGTAAAGAAAATAGAGAACATCAGCCATCTGACAGACCTGCAGGAGTTCTGGGTATGGATCATTTGTGAAGTTAAACAAGAATTTCATTTGATGGTCTTTTCTATATGTTTTATCATGCAACATTGTTACAGAGCACCTAGAGCCTTAACATTAGGCAAGTTCTTTTACAAGACCCCAGAGGCAGAGCTCATAATGACAGTTGAGAAATGGAAAAGGAAATGTCAAAGCAAAAGTAAAACCAAATGCACTTTGAAATCAATACAAATTCTACCAAACTCTTGACTTTTAGTCCCCTTATTTGTATTTAAAAGCACTATATAAGGATTTAATAAAATAAACTATAATGTAGTTGCACAGCAGCTACAAGGATATTTTAAGTCTTTATTAATGTATGGTATTTGTCAACAGTTCAAACTTCTTTCATGAAAACATGTTATATAATTGAATGAATTATTATGGTTATTATTGTTATGTACCATTATTATTGATCTGGTGATTGAAAGGTTAATTAATTCATTTTAAGGCCTTATTGATTCTTCTTATTGACTAAGTAAGCATTCATTTTTATTTAACTGGTCTCCACATCCTCCATCCTGTTTGTTGTAAGTTTGTCTTGTCCCCTTATTGGCTGTATTGTCTTTGAATCTCTCCCCAGATGAATGATAATCAGATAGATAACTGGTCAGATCTTGATGAGTTGAAAAATGCCAAGTCTCTGGAGACGGTCTATCTCGAAAGAAACCCTCTACAGAAGGACCCACAGTACCGGCGAAAGATCATGCTGGCGCTGCCAAGTGTACGCCAGATCGACGCTACCTTCATCCGCTTCTAAACTGCAGTGTACAGTTCACCTGCCAACTTCAGTGTTCGCCCTCACCACCCTGCCTGTCCTGCCCACAAAACAACTTCATTTGGAAACACACTGGCCTCACAGAACCATATAGGCACTCCACACCAAAATATACATTCCAACACTAAACTCACCCGTGGCTCACTCGACATACATGTATGCATGTATGCACTCTTTCACACCTCGATCTATGGTATTTTATGGAAGCTTATTTATTTATGAAGCTGGATATGAACTGTGAAGATGATTTCCCCTAAAAGTACCCTACGCCCATTTCTTCATTTCTCCTCTGCACTTATTTTTCTTTTCTCGTTTTGCATGTGGGACAGAGTGTGGAGACATCTGCTTTCCTGCACCATGCAGTGCCCATTGGGAAAGTGATTTATCACGCTGTTGAAGTTGCACTGCTGTCATGTGAGGAAATTTGAGGGATTTTGTTGTGAGTTTATTCCTTTTGGTTGGACAGGATAAAACTGTTCTTACAAGGTACTCAGTGGGTAAAAGAGCAATTAAACATCAACTTTAAAGGGAGAGTCCATAATAAACTATGATTTACATATTTTAATCATAGTCACAATCTAAAAGCCTAAGATGCCACAGATGCTATACAGGTTTCAATCAGTTCTGTGGCACCTGCTAAAATCTGTCTTTTTAAGGATATCAAGTGAACTGATGAACCATTTAAATAAACCAGAATCATTTCTGATGAAGGGCAACTTTTGATGTCCAGCAGCCTTGTATCTACCTTGTCTAGATATTTTACATCTCATAGCCCCATTTTATGATTAATGAGTGACCTCTGCAGTAAAATAAAGCTCATGGGAATGTAAAATCATTTAATGTGTCTGTAAAGATGGTTTCGTAATCAACCTCCCACCCCCCTTTTTTTTCCAACCTTGAACACATCATTTATTACAGTCTCTGGTATTCATGTCTTTGTGTCTTTGGGAATTGTTTATTTGAAATGATAACAGTGAAATGCAGATTGTTTTTGAAGTGAATTTACTTACTAATGATAGGACTGGTATCACAAGTGTTGTTAACTTATGTAAGACTTCAGACTCAGACAAAAACACATTTTGAGGTTTAAAATTTTCAGCTGTGTAAAGATGCTGTAGTGACACATTCTGCAATATTCTCATTTGGCCTTCAGTATTGCTTAAAAATAGATGTCCATTTATATCTAAGACAACCACCTTCAACAACAACGAAGTGACCTATTCTTATGGTTCCCTGTATATAAATGCTTGCACTTGATTATCTCCCTACTATAATTAAAAAGCGATGCATCTTTTATATGAAAATAATTTCCCAACTCAGGGCAAAAAGGTCACATGTGGATGCAGTACAGACGCATCAGATTTCAGTGCATTGCCAGGTTTACATGCAGAATGCTAAGTGTTTTCTGTGCAACATAAGATTCAGACCATTATCGTCCAACTCCCATCATCTGGGTCTACAGTAATTGTTAAAGTGGCCTGAGTTAATTTTAAATCCACCTTTGTAGGCAAGAAACAACAGCTTAATATGCTGGTTTGTATCACAGGCATCTTGTCTTGAAAATTTGCACTTGAAATAAGAATTGAAATATGATTAAAAAACAATTTTAAATCCAGTTAATCTCGACTAAAGCTCAACTGAACATTTATGAGCCGATATCAGACTATCAGCAAAACTGAAGGACACTGTGCATTATTGATATGAATGTAACCTTATTTTATATTCAGCTTTAAGTATAATTACTTACAATTGGCCAGTGGGATTAAAAGTGTCACTTTGTGTATTTGTAAATATAGTTTGGACATATCATGATGTTGAAAGTCAGTGCCATCACCACCTTCCCCTTGTAAAGTGAAATCCTTTTTTTTTTCTTGTTTATGCCAGGCAGTACATCAGATTTGTGTGAGATACCATAATTAAGATCTTAACTTGACCTCGACTTGTCACTGAATGGGCAGTTTTTCAAACTGCTAGTAGCTCGTTGTTGTTAGAACTGATTCTTCAGGTTTTGGACTTGGTTGAAGCTGTTTTCAAACTGAATGTATTATGCAAATAATAAAATTACACTACTTCAAGAGACGGTCTATGTAGTTTTAATTTATGAAGTATGATATATGACATGATTGATCCAGTACAGTTTTGAAATTGAATACTTTTTACGTAAGCTTTTATTTTCACTTCTTCATTTACAACAAAAATATATAATAGTAATTCCAAACTGTAGAAAGAAGATGTGATAATTCTTCAAAATTTTAATTAAGGTGCCAGTTGATGTAGACTTGTGAACTTGAAATTTACCTACAATGATGAGCAACTGAATTATGTACGAACTTCATCCCACTGATCACAAGATTCAGCATCACATCGCATATGTGTACTGTACATAACACCCATTTTCCTACTGATGAACACTTCGTGTGAAAAAGCAAATGAAAAAGAGCTTTCCTATCTCAACTTATGAATCTGAATGACAAAAATCACATAGTCTCTATTTTGCCTAAGTCTTTCAAATATTTGTTTTTAAGTGGAAATTTGATGTAAAATACTACACTATCAAATAGAGAAGACTAAAATAATTTTGCTGACTGGTTTAATCTGAATATCGACATAATAAAAATGGTTGTTGAACAAGAACAATTTAATGTAAAATTATTTCAAAATTAAAGGAAACGGCATATAAAAACGATGAAATACGATGAATTGTGGACACACGGCGTTTGTATTTAATGGACTACCTTACCCAGAATGCAGTGTACTCCTTTTGGTGACGCATGCGGCTCGCGCCGCGGCCGCGCCAGGCAGGGGGGAAAAGGACGGCGTTGCGCATGCGCCACATTTATGTTGTTGTTTGTGGCGGTAAGATGGCGGCGCTCGGAGACACCTCAGCTCCGGGGGTGAATGGGTTAATACAACAATTCACAGCAATAACAGGTAAAAATAGCCTTCTATTTCGGGTTTGATCTATCCAGTAGGTTGGGGTTAACCATCAGAAATAGCTAAGCTGTCCAACAAACAAAGCGCAGGCAGGAAAACGGACGTTAAGTGTTGCTGTGGCCCCTTCGCTGTCAATGCTTTGCAGAGGGAAAACCCACAGCCAGTTATCTGATAAACTCTAGTGTAAGACTCTGAAAAAGGAGCAGAAAACCACCAGCTTTTCATACTATCTGTCACAGGCTTTTAAAAACGTCAGATTGTCTTTGTGGTGCTCGTTTTAAGGCAGCATCTCGCTCGCCCAGAGCTGATTTTCTGCTCCTTTTTGCTTTGCATGTAGTTGGATAATGTGGAAATGGAGGTCGGCTGTGCAACATTTCCCTTCTTCATCACCAGCCAGGCTACGTGTTGTGTTACTGTCATCTTCACCCTCACTATGATGTTAACAACTTGGACGAGCACCTTGTCTGTCCCCGACTGCTCGCTCACATGTCCTCGATAGTTTATGTATGCTTTGACGCGATGGACAGTGTTTCAGTTTGAAGTTATTTAACGGAGAAAAGAGGAGACTCTACTGCTGGACTTGGAAAGTGAAACAGACATGCGCAGTAGACACGGAAAGATCATTGTAGCCCGACGGTGCTGCACACTTTAAAAAGACCAAAGTTATACCTCAGATCAGTGTTTTCTCGCATTCAGGATATTTTCATAGTCTTATGCATTGGTATTTTTGCGTGTTTTAGTCTATCAACTACAAATCCCATAGCCCGTACTTTAGCTAAATGCTACCTGCTACAGTATTTCTCAGAGCATGCCGGAGCCCTTTTACTAGACTTGATGCATTTTTTCAGGCAGCTGTTTGCCTTTCATTCAGTTTTGTACAGTGTTGTAGTCAACTTGCAAACACGTTTTACAGATATGGTAATTCATATTTATGATTGATTAAAATTAGATTGTTGTTGCACTTCACAGGACCACATAATTGGAAAGTTTCATTCTGCATTTACACAAAATGAGGATGTATTTTTGACAAAAAACAATACTTAACAGGATGTTCACATTGATTAGATATATTTTTCAATTGTGTGCAAGTATGCATTGTTGCAAAACAGTGAAATGAATGAAAACCAGAAGGACTCAGAAAGGCAAGACATCAAACAAAAAATGTTGCAGCATGCATAAAGTAGTAGTGTACTTTAAATTGATTAATGTGATATTCAATCAAGTGAAGTGTGTTACTGTATGATGCATTTTTATCACGGTAGGTTTTCATAAGTAACAAGAAATTGCAGCACAGAAATGACAAAGAAATACTGTATTTGTGGTCATTTAAAAACAGTTTCCATAGTTTGTCCCCCAGAGAGCACTGACAAGTTAAATTTTCAACTGTTAAGTGTCCTGAATAGTACTTAGTCCTTATCAAATATGTCTGTGTATGTACAAAACAAATATTGGCCCATGTATCATTTTTTTAAAACATCACTATCCTCAGAAATCCACCATTGGTCATGTCTTTATTCACAACCTAGTAAGATCATTTTAATCTAAGGGCTCTAGGTAATAAAAAAAATGTATGGGATGCTTTGAAAAATAAGGTCATGTATGCATGATGTGTAATAAACAAGCTACAACATGCCAAAATTAATATAAGCATATAAATATGTTATTTCCATGTAATACAGGATCTGTGAACATCAAATTCTGTTATTTTACTGATGATAGCTTTTCATCAGAATGATTTTTTGTGAATTGCATAGATAGTGTCTGTTTTCACGCATGCCCACTACAGTTTTTTCTTCAAAAATTTGTCAGTGTCAGTATAACTATGTCCAACACTCTTGTAGGGGCCACAGAGAGTGTCGGAAAACATATGTTGGAAGCATGCAACAACAACTTGGAAATGGCAGTGACCATGTTTCTGGACGGAGGCGGGATTGCAGAGGAGCCCAGCACCAGCTCCAGTTCAGCGGCTTCAAGCAGCAGAGCTCCCCCCTCAGAGTAAGATAATATATCTCTTCACAAACTTGTGTCAGACAAAAGTAAAGCAATGTCTTTAGGCCTTTTTTTGCCACTTTTAATATCGTAAGCTACACTCTGATATTTTTTTTTATAGTGCCCCTAAATTTCTATCCTAGTTTCAAGTCATTGAGCTGGGAGGAGAGTTTGAGTTTTAGGGCACTGCTGTGATTTGCATCTTGGAATAATTCAGAATATGTTGCTTTACGTCTCAGTGAAGTACGAGCACCCATTCCCCAGAAGCAGGACATATTGGTGGAACCAGAACCGTTGTTTGGAGGTATTACACTGCTTCTTTTCTTATTCAACCTCATTCAAACGGATCTTAAACTAAGTTATTGTAATTGGCTGTGCTGTTTCAGATATTTGCTGATTGCAACTTTCAATGTGTCTGTTATACAAACAGTGCCAAAGCGAAGAAGACCTGCTCGATCCATATTTGATGGTTTCCGAGACTTCCAAACAGAAACAAGTGAGTACATTTAAGCTTGCTAGCAAATGTGGTGGAGCTTAATGCTGTGTAATTACAACCAACCAGACAATCTGTCACTTTTCTCTGTGTCTCAACCTTTTTGACTGTGTCTTTATTTCCTATAATGACTATGAATGTTGTTTTCCTAGTTCGCCAGGAACAGGAGCTGCGTAACGGTGGAACAGTAGATAAGAAACTGAGCACCCTGGCAGACCTTTTCCGTCCTCCCATTGAGCTCATGCACAAAGGCAGCTTTGAGACGGTAAGGAGTCACTCGCCGGACACTTTACACCTCACGTCTTTATTCCATTTGTGTGAACTTTCAGTGAAATTTCAGATGGTGACTGTGTAGATCACAGGTGGGAAACCAGGTGTGTCATGTTTGGAGCAGAACTAAGCTAGTTGTCATATTTGTCAGTTTTCCTTCGCTGGTTGAATGTGCACTCACACTATCTGTGAGATGAGCTGGTGTAGTGTTTAAAATGAAAAGCTTCATATACCCACATTGACATGTGTCACATACTACTATAGGAAGTTATGATTGTTCTCCATAAAGAGACACATGTTTACTTTGTGAATTTAGTCATTTATCTTTCATAAAGATGTGGTTTAACATCATGTTCTTTCTTCTATTGTAGGCAAAAGACTGTGGACAACTGGAGAACAAGTGGCTAATGATCAATATTCAAAATGTTCAGGACTTTGCCTGCCAGTGCCTGAACCGGGATGTTTGGAGTAACGACGCGGTGAAGACCATCATCAGAGAACACTTCATATTCTGGCAGGTATGCAGTTTGAAATCCAGGGGTCATACGTTGTCTGCAAATCTCTCAAATGTTCCTGCAAACATTGTATTGAGGTCTTTACAAGTGTCCAGCAAATAAACTGATTTGATGGTACAGAAATGGAAGTGGTAGGTAAAGTAGTGCATAAAGTGCAATGGAGCTGAAAGAAAGATTTTCACAGTTAGTGTTGCTGTACCCACTACTTTTACTGTAGAAAAAGCTAATGCTAATATTCACATACACATATCTCAGTTCTAATATATCTGGTGTAAAGGCAAATTTCTTTATTGTATTGTGCCTCTTCTTTCATTACAGGTATATCATGATAGTGAAGAGGGACAAAGATACATCCAGTTCTATAAGCTGAACAAGTTCCCCTATATTTCCATCCTCGATCCACGCACAGGTGAGTGGGGAGTGGTCATTATCTGATGCTTTATCTCCATCTTTGAACTCTATATCTGCTGTTATGTTAAGAGAAGACAAAATATCCCCTCTGCCTGCATATAATTTAGAAGACATTAGGAATTAATAACCAGAGTCATTTAAAAGCAGCACCATTGTACAATAATCCTGACTAATGGTGTGTAAATGAGCAAGAGATCTTTTATATGATTAAGTGATGGGATCAATACAGGCCAACAGTAGAGTTTTCACTAAATAAATAATGAAGATAAATGCATTGAACTGCATTGTCATCTGTGTAACCATATTAACAATACATAGATGATGGCAGTGAGCAGATGTCTTACCCCAGCTGTTTACAACTGCAAAGTAATTGTAAATCGCTGCATCTGTACACATTTGCTTGTGCTGATTTTGCTGCTGACCCGTGCTCTTCAAACCATGCTTTCTGCAGGTCAAAAGATGGTGGAGTGGAACCAGCTGGATGTGGCATCGTTCCTGGAGCAGGCAACTGGCTTCCTGGCAGAACACGGGCAGCTCGATGGACCATCCTGCCACGCGCCCCCTGCCAAACGAGCTCGCTCTGTGGGTCTCTCATCTCATGTGTCATCTCTAATTCTCGCTCTCTTCTCTGTGTGACTCTGTAGGAATTTCCTCTGTCACAACTCGGAATTATGCCTCAATTATCTGGTCATTACAACCTTGATTCCAAAAATGAAGGAGGCAAATTATCGCATTCTGTTTTTTTTATGTTTTACACAGAGTCTCAACTTTTTTTGAAATCGGGGTGTGTGTGTGTATCATGATATCGTTATTTCTTCCTGGTCCTAAAGGCTGCATTACAGACTTACTGATGATAATTTCTCAAAATCTGCACATTTTATCCCCTGAATGTGTCATTAGTCACCCCCAAAGATTGTCACATTATCATCAAGTATTTTAAGCTCATATTTGATTTTATTAGTGTCACACAGCCATGGTTAGTGTGTCAAGTTTTCCCACATTTTTGTGTTATTTTTCCCGGCTCTTTGATTTGTTTTCTACAGCTGCACACTCTGTTTTCTGTTCCAGGAGAGTCTGATTGACGCCAGTGAAGACAGTCAGCTGGAGGCAGCGATCCGAGCCTCCCTACAGGAGACCCACTACGAGTCCTCAAATGCCCCCGAAGCGCCTGATTCCCCGCGATCAGACGACGAATCAGATGCAGAGCCTTTCTCTGACAGCGAGGGTCCCATCTCTGTTGATGGCTCAGACAGTGAAATGCCAGTACCCCACGAAGAGAAAAGTTCCACCAGCAAACACACCCCGCTCCCTCCGGTCGCTGCAGCCCAGCAGCGTCTGCATCCCGATAGTTCAACTTCTTCCCACAGAAAGTCTCCGTACAAAGAAAACAACCACAGTCACAAGAAAGAGGAGAGCAAAAAGAACCACCTGGAGCCCTCAGCTGCTGGTCCTCGTCATTCTCAGCCTGAAGCAGATTCTGGAGGGAACCACTGTACCCCGGCCACTGAAAGCGCTGGACCATCTAAGACCAGCACCACTCAACCCTGCGACGTGGACTGTCCTGATGACAATGGTATGTCAACATGTGGTTCTAAACCTGAAACACTTATGATGATGATGGTTAAGGTATGGGGGTATTGGTGTGTTTGAATGTCTTTTGAGTCTCCTTTCTGCAGAAATATCCACCTCAAAATGTCTTTGTCACCATCATTTAATGAGCAGTTAAAGTGTGTACAGATCAATGTCTACTACAGCAATCAGCAGTTGTTACTGGAACACGGCATCAAACTGGCACATCTTGTGAGCTTATATGCAAATTTAGAAATTTAAAAGGTCACAGTGTGGCTATTCAAAACCCAGAATTACATGTTTATGCTACGGCAGCTCCAGAAATAGCCGTGAGATCTCAAGAATTGTGAGTGGTCAGCTTAAGTTTCTAATGCTGGTGGAGATTATAGATGGTGAAGATAACTTTAAATAGGTTGAAGAAAGACTCAGTAGTCTTTTCATTTTCAGTAATATGAATCTAGCAAAGATTTTTCCACTGAAAACCTTCTACTTCTCATGATTATTGTGTTCTTATTCACCGTGAGATGCCACTATATTCTTGCTATGTACTGCTGACTATATATTGCATTTCCACGGATAATGCTACAAAGACACACAGACATAGACCTAGTCTCAGGTGTGTTCCGTACTCGTAAACATCTATCTGGCATTAGGTGTGGCTAGTTAGCTAAATCAGTAAATTGCCTGCAGAATGTGGAATGTGAAGAATCAGTGTAGTTGTGTGTGTTTGTACACTATACTACAGGTGTGTTTTGTTGTGTTTTTTCGTTTATCATCTATACTGAGTTCACAGCAGAGAAGCCTGTGGGCTATGGCTCAGTGATTAGACCAGGAAGTCATCATGTTGCTCCTGCTTTAAAATTCTTTTAAATTAAATAAACTCACCTCTGCAACCTTGACTGAATTATAATGATTAACCAAGGGGATGACAAAATTCTGAGTCAAAACACAGTGATTTCATTGATTTACTTGGTAGAACAACTGCATTATTTCTTAGAGATATTTAACACCATTTGTTTATTTGTTTGTTTGGTTTTTTTCATAGGTCCCAAAGCCAGGTTGATGCTACGTTACCCAGATGGACAGCGAGAGCAAATTTCCTTGTCTTCTAAAGCAAAACTTTTGGTGAGAACACACCATCTAACTCTGTTTTCATATGATAGTTTTGGGAACTACGCCTCTTTGCTTTGTTGGTGAGGTAAAGGTAAAAACTAAAAAACTAACTACCAGCATCTCCAAAGCTCACTAATTTACACATTATATTATTATACATTGTATGTTGGGGGATTTTATAAACATAAAACCACTGTTGACCATTTTATGGGCATTTATGTGTCAGAGTATTTCTTTGCCTGTATCACTTCCCAGACTCCAAGAAGTTTCTGCTTCTGGCCAAGAGTTAATCTGGTCCAGAACTACCCACAAAACAAACAAACTGTAATTTTTGTACTTCGGTTTTGGGTGGATTAAACAAACAAGATATAACATGTTCATTAGTGAACTTAGAAGTGCTGGAAGGTGTATTATTAACTTTGCACAGTCCTAGGTTTGATCTTTCCCCCTGTTTCCAGTCTTTGGCTGCTGGCCGTACCTTCATAAATACCATACATGTAAGTGTGGTATCTATCTTATCTAGTTCTCAGCAAGAAAGCAAATAAACGTATTTCCCACAATGTCAAACTAGTGAACTTGATGCAAGCATTTCCTCTTTATTCCCAGTCAACTGGGAATATTATCACATGAATACTGAATGTTATTTAAAATGGTGTGTTACCCTCTCATCTCAAGGCCCTGGTAAGACACGTCCAGTCCAAGGGTTACCCAAATGAACGCTTCGAACTCGTCACCAACTTTCCCAGAAGGAAGCTCGCCCACTTGGACTATGACATCACGCTGCAGGAGGCGGGACTTTGTCCACAGGAGACTGTATTTGTGCAAGAGAGGAACTAGCCTTGTCAGACACACTCACTTTTGCTTGTCTGTATCTCTCTGATAGACCTCACCCTTTCACCAATGATCTGGGACGATGTTACTGGCCTTGATCCCATAACCTTCTGTTCTCCTGGAATTAGGCCCCCGTTCTTGCCAAGACAACTCTTAGTGGATGGACTTTCCCCGTCACTCCCTTTATAGTGCTCTACAATTGGCCAGTAAGGTGTTACGGATGCCAGCACTCATTCATTTTTTAAATGTGATTTATTCTTTTCTGATGCAGGCTCTATTTTGTTCTGAACACTGAGGCACATCAGGATAGAATATATATGATATCGCTCATATTAAAATAAAAAAGTTGCTGAGGCACCAGGGACGTGTACAAAAAAGACTATTACCTCCCAGAAATAACATTAAATGTCAGAGTTTATTTTCTAGCTCTTGTTATTTTCTGTACCTGGGGACAGGTAAAGGGAGGCTCATTCTTGTTCATTTTGACCCAAATTAGGTCTCTCACACAGTCATTGTAGTCATTTGGAAGGCAGGGGCACTAAGAAAAAAGGTGCAAAGTCAAGAAAATATGTCAGACATCTGTGACACACATGTAGATCTGAGAGGATTCGGGTTCATCTGCACATTTTTACTCAAGTTTCTATTGGCTAATTAGAGACTAGTAGATTGTTTTTGGATTTCAACTTTTGATACAGAAGGGAATGAATGAAGGGTGGTACATCTCATCAGTCGGACCTACACTGTACAGAGATGGATTAGAGAGACTGATATTTAGCTGTAGTCATTGTTTCCTTTCTTTTTTTATATGCTGCCAAGAAAATATGCTGATGTTGAAATATAACCACCAAAACCAAGGGAGATTCTGCTTGATCTTTTGTCGAAATTTTGCAACGGTTTGACCTCGAAGTGAACTTCACAGGCATGATGTGACGGTACGATTGTCACAGGTTACAACCCAAAACCAGTATTAAAACAAATGCATAAGAAAATATGTTAAAAGAGAAAATCAACAACCCCTGAGAATCAACTGCAACAACTTAGAAAACAAATGTGTAATGAGCTGTATTTGTTTCAGTGTGCATATTCTAATTTGATAATTTTTATTTGGCAACTTCATATAATGTTTTCTTGGGCTCGCCTGTCAGAGTGTCGAATGTGTTGCTGTTTAGTCCTACATCAAAGACTGATTTAGTAAATGAAACCGATGAAAGCAGCTTTATAAGAATCTCTGTGCATCAGCTACCTCAGATGTCAACCTGATACATCAACAAACTGGACAACTGAGACAAGCTCTGGAATAATGAGATCTGGGGTACAAGGTTATAGTAAAAGCTTTTAAATAAGATGCCATGTGGACAGTTGGTGTCAGTAATGTGCCTTAAATGGCAACAATTCTCCAATAAATAAGGGGAGAAGAAGACCAACAGCCAGTGATAATGATGTTTTGTGGAGTAGGAAATGAAAACAGTATGTTTGTTCAGCTTGAAGAATGTTTTTGAAAACTTCACAAGGCACCTTTTAAGTTGTTGCAGTTGGTCCTGTGGAGCTGTGATCCTTTTCTATTCAACATTTCTTTTTCACCAAGCACTCGAATCCAGGAAGACCGGCGGTTCTCCAGTATCAGAATAAGCAACATGGTTTGAATACATTTTTGATTAGAGATGTTTACAGGCCTTTAGAAGAGTTTGTTTAAATGTTGCGCTTTGGATATTTTTATTTTCTAAATTTTGTCAAAATGTGTTTGTTGTGAGCAGTGGAATCACAGCAGCAATAAGCAGGATTTTTGTAAGGAATCATTGAATCTTACATCTATTAATATTAACAATTGTTAAATTATAGGGTCATAGTTTCTCTCCTCTATCCACTTAGAAATACACTGGTCAAGTAGAACATGTTTCTTGAAGATCTGCAGTGATAAAATATAAGAAGATGTGACCAGTGCTACAGTATTTTTGAACAAGTTCAGTTCCTATCTATATTGTTTGTAGATCACATTTAGTGTCAAACCATGTAACGAAAGAAAAATGTCATTAGTCAGCATCTAATTCATTTTTTTATATTTCCATTTGAACGAGGGCCCCAACTGATAATAGTAACAGTGTCTGCACAGGGCAACGGTCAGAGTTGAAAGGAAAGGACTTGCAGCTGTACAAACAGATGAGGACACTGACTGTTTCACTGTCCTCACTGTGAGTGCTACAGTACGTGAGTGGCATTCCTTCATCACCTGTTTTTTTAGTGTCATGGAACAGAAGGGGGGCGGGGGGGTTCCTGGTACTCTACATAGAAACCTTATTGATCCTGTTACAGAAAACAGCAGAACTATGATACTATGAGTATGACAATATATTTAATGTTTGACCTCATCAACTTCATTTGATTTTTGTAAAAAGATATTTATTCTGAATTTGATGGCAGCAACGTGTTTCAAACTAGTTGGGACAGGAGCAACACAAGACTGTGATAGCTGTGGACTGATCCAAAACACCTGTTTGGATCAGTCCACAGGTAATCAGGTTCATTGGTAACAGGTGATAGTATCATGATTGGATATGAAAGGTTCATCCTGGAAAGACCCAGTCGTTCACAAGCAAGGATGGAGAGAGGTTCAACACTTTGTCAAACACATGGTTGTATGAAGGAGATTACTACATGGACTTTGGAAAATAGTTTGCAAATGATCACATTCTGCTTTTGTTTTACACAACAGAATAAGACCTGCTGTATTTGCCCTGATCAGCTGCCTCAAACACAGAACAGCACACCAAGACAATCCTGGCAAAGAAGGCAATAGATGTATCTTAAAATCAATTTAGAAAATCAGGTCAAAATGTCACCTTTCAATCAGTGAATTATCTACAGTGCAGTTGACATGAGTTAAGTTTGTTTTGCTGATCTCTTGGGTCATAAAAAACCTTTCAGACCCAGCTGATGAAATACCTACAGGCAAAAAGTAAGACAGCAGGTTGATGTTGAGGTAAAATGTTTCCACCTAACGACGCTAACCTGCATGCAAACATAATTTTATTCACGAGTGCTTAAAGGTTAATGAGGTAACCGGGACAGTGGCCGTCAGACCTGGCTTGTTTGATGTTTTGTCTGTTGCATAAGGGGGATGTTGACCCCAGTCATCTATGAACCTTTCAGCTAGTTCTCTGAATGCAGTCAATGCAAGTTAATGTGTGATCAGTGAGCCATGTGGGGGCTGACTTTAAAGGGGCACTCACACCGATTTTACACGCAAAGTTCAGTTTATCTGTGTGTTGTGTAATGTCTTCTGTGGCTCTGGGAGAGCTTTCTAAAGTTTTTATTATTATTAGCATTTATTTATTTTCAGTTAAAGATTTTTTATTTAAAGAGAAACAAACGAACAAACTGGAGGTGTGGAGTTTGAAATGAAGGAGCATTTAAGAGGCAAACAGATCTGATCAAGGGTGCTGTTGAGTTGCATTGTGGGAAATGTAGGATCCAGTGTATCTGGAGCAAAAAGTCAGGATATCTCTATCTCTCTTTTTAAACCTGGTGAAACCTTTTTTTTCATGTTTCCCATCCTGCAAAAACAGCTGGGTCTAACTATACATACACTAAGATCACTTTTGCTCTCAAAATTAAAATCACTGTGCCCAAGCAAAGACACATTTCAATAAGTGTCAGATTGCAAAGAGGTACAACTGCAATATTTCATCAAATAGCAAACATTTGAGAATAGTTTAAAAAATGAATACAAATTTGTTTTGCAGAATTTAGGGTGTTTCATTATTCATCTCAGATTTATCACGGAGGTTTGGGACTAAACTGCTAAACTGTAGACAAAGTAGTTAGAACAGACTCCACCTCCACCAGCCCCAGCGGTAAAATGTTACCTATGTATTGATCCATCAGTTTTAAAATATTGTAATATAATAATATATTGCATACAGAACAATTACTTTTTGATACTTTCAGTACATTTTGCTGATGATGCGTTTGTGCTTTTACTTTTGCAGTATATTTACACTTTCATATTAGTACAATTACTGAAGTATATGAGTACTTCTTCCACCACTTACAAGGTGTGGTAAAAGCTTGCCATTACTCACCATGATTAACATTTTTACAGCATGAAAAACTCAGTATCTGTGCATCCTGACAAACAAGCCAGATGTGTTTTTCTAGAATTTGTCTCTGTTGTACAAAAGGCCTCGATCGGGAGTGTGATCATCATGTGTGGGTATCAAGATGAATCATCACCAGCTGAGCATTATGTCACTAACTCCTGCTGTTATACTCCACTTTTACATCTTAGTCAAGTGCAGGATACACAGCCTGTTCTTCTGGCAACCCTTTGGTAAGTACATCTGAACGGGTAGATGCTTATATGATGTAACATGTACTTCATGTACTTGAGACTCAGCAAGGAGCCCACAGAATGAAAGTGTGTGTCCAACCTATTACACAGTGTTAACCCTCTGCTCTGCATGTTTCAGGAGAAACATCACAGATGATAAACTTGTCCAGCCTTAGCACATGCAGGATGGCCTCGTGGGACTGTAATCACTGTCAGACATGCAGTCACTCACAAGAGGTATTTCAAGAAGATGGATTACAAAATACGTACAAAACAGTTGTTAGCAATTATGAATTAATAGCACTAGATATTCATGTTTACAACCACAAATAGGAATCCACAGCATGAATTTATCATCAGATTGTGTGATTGTGTTTTTGAGTAGAGTCACAACTGTGCCTCATTCCTGTGTAATTAATGCATCATAAATGTCAACTCATGCTCTGAGCACAACAGTCTGAGGTGTCGTTACAGTAACGCTGCCGAGTGAAACACAGGCCGACAAAGGTGCAGTAATCTGTGAGGGTTCAGGAAATCTGACATGGGGATAAAGACTCCGATCCACACTCACAAGGCAGATCATGAACAGCAGATCAGAGAGCAATAATACGGTAAAGGCAGCGGGCAAAACCAGCAGCTGGGGCGAGAAACACACACAGAGGAAGGGAAATCAAAAACTGAGCTGGGAACAACATAGACAATGGTAAAGAGGAGTATAAAAACTGATGACAAATTGGAAACAGGTGTGAAGAGAGGAGAATGGTCACATGATGAGCTACAGTGGGAAACACACTGACGACCACTGGTGGACAGGTGAGGAATGACAGGAGACATTGGTAAGTGGCATAAGCTGGAAACAGTAATAACCTGTCACATTTTTATTCTTTTCTTTACAGCTGCGAAAGCATGAAATCAAGACTCTACTATGATTTTTTTTTTTGTTTTATTCCTGTTAAAAACCCCCCGTCAATTTCAAGTGTAATATGCACTCACTTCTTTCATGGTAATCTGTATGTTATCCATGATTTAAATTACTTGTGATAGAAGAGTGTGGAAAGCTGTTTATGTACACTCTGGGTCTGGGTTTATCTCAGTTTACAGGTTGAAAATAAAGATCTAGTCATGATGAGGTGAGTCTAAGGTCGGGGTTTTACCATCCAGCAAAAAGGTCATTTTGTGGAACACCCACCCTATGGGCACCTGATCAACTATCCAGATAAAGTGTTGCATAATGTGCTGATTCCGATTTTTTTTTTTTTTTTTTTTTTTTTAACATTTTGATTCTGCTGAACCAGCATTTAGCTCTTTTGATAAACAATTTTAAGTGATATATTTTACTGTACTCCCTCTCTTTGAATATCTCATTGTCTGCACCACCTGCAGCCTGACTCAAACACGAATATAACATCTTGACTATGGTTGCATGCTGTTGCAGTCTTCCCTGTTAAATGGAATCTCTTATGAAATTTCATCATTCATTTTTGATTCAATTTTCAAGATTTAAGATCATCATAATGCATTATTTGACTATTTTCTTGTATAGTAGACACTGATCACATGAATATTAATGTCACTGGTTCAGTGCTATATGATTGGATATTCCTGATAAGCTGTATTCAGAATTGAATGCATTTTCTTTATGTTGACAGGAGAGTTTAACGGCAGTATCAGAATGACCAGCTGACAGTAAATTACTCACATGTATAAACTTGATAGCAGCTAAATGCTTCATCTAGACGCTGGGAAAAAGCAGTGTCCTAGTTAGTTGCTTCTTATTTCTCATTACACCCCCTCCAGGATAAAAAAGAATAGACACATGATTTATGAATGAAACATTATCATGCCTTTTGATTCCAATGGCCCATTTTTCTTACAGTGTGCTCCCTTTTCATTGTTGGGAAACTCCACTCAAAGTTTACGTGCAAATATTTGCTTTTCAGAGCAAAATGGATCAAAGCAATAATTCCTGACAGATTTCATAGACTGATGTTTCCATATGGAAACCTGAATCTCACTCAATCACACTTACACTTAAACATGGGAACATCTTAAAGTGGAGGTTTATTAATGGCCTCTTCCATTAGTTAAGACTTATAAAGAGATTGTCTTTGGATGCAGGACAGCACAGTCCTCACATTACCAGACAGGACAAAGCCTGAAATATAATTCATTTCCGGAATCTCTCTTCTTATCTACAGTTAAAGTATAAATGAATTAGGTTGGTTACATAATGATTAAAATACAAGTGCCAATATCCTCAAAGTCCAGTATTGTCCAGTATCATGTCTGGGATCTTCCCAAGTTGCGCCACCAAAAGCCCTTTGTAAAAATCTATGGTGAACGTCTTTGGTTCGTGTTTCAGAATTTGGCAGCCAAGAACAAAGAAGGAGGTATTATTGGTTCAAATTGCAAATCAACAGGAACATTTGCTCATGTGTTGCATAACAGTGTCTCTGTAAACACGACTTGTGGGTCACACTGCAGCTCTTCTAAAATACTGTGATAAATGCAAATTTTTACAAGCTTTTTGCCTTTTTTTGTGACATTCATTGTGATTAATCCGACAGGGTAATTCAACTTTTTTGTCTGAAGTGGCTGCATGATAACAGAATATAAATTGAGATTTTGCAATAGTTCTTACTTTCTTAAAGCAGTAGTTTAACTCCCCAGAACTGCGTTTTTCAGGTCACACCTGGTTACAGTGGGTCTCATTGTTTCATAGTGTCATTTTAGGATAAACAGATGAAGCAGCAGAAGAAGATTTGTTCTTACCAGGGGTGAAGTACTTTTACTCAAATAGTACTGAGGTAAATATTGTACTTACATTACATTCATATTTGGCAGCTGTAGTTAAATATAAATGTAGCAATAATTCAAACTAACCAACCATATATAAAGTAATTAACTTGATCAACAGGAAAAATGCTACTATAATAAAATGATATGATGTAATAATATAACACTGACAATCTGTTCCATACTTTCCTTTTCATACTTTGAAGTCAATTGTGCAGATAATACTGAACCTTTCATGAAGTCAGATTTTGAGCGCAGGACTTTTGCTTGGGTATGGAGTATTTTTACATTGTTGATGCTTTTACTTAAGTATCTGGATATTTCTTCCACCACTGGTTAATGCTGCAAAGAAAAGCACATTGGTGGGATTTACTTCACCAAATACAATGTTTTTACTCTCCTAAACACTTTGGATACACTATTTAATGTGTTTGTACTCTAGGATCAATTAATCAATCCATGAGTCACTTTATTTGTCTTCAAAGGGCAACTGAGCACAACACTGACACAAAACACAGATACAAAGCAAAAAATGTGTGACCATTAAAAATATCCAAATGCAATTTTTTTTCAAAAATCCAGAATTTAGAGCCTGACTGTTAATTTAATTAATTTATTATTTTCTGCTCTTGTGGAGAATTTTTAGATTGATTCAAACAATAGTTACAGAAGAGCATCTGTGGATTTCCATTATGTGGACATTTGGGATTTGTAATCTCCCCGTCTCTCTGCCAAATCACACAAAAGTACACACACGCACAAACACACACACACATGCACGCGCACATTAGGAAACCTGAGCAAACTGTGGCCTCCCCCCCGCCCTCTCAGCTCAGTCGCAGAGATTTGCTATAAAAGCCTGAGCTGCCTGCAGGACTCTCTGCTCTGCTGACCTGGAGACCCACCGTCCAGCATGAAGACTCTCCTGCCTGTGGCTCTGCTGGGATGCCTCGGTAAGGATTTTTCATTTGATCATAGTTTTGTAAAAGGTCAGTTTGTGTGCATGTGTCATTTCTCCATGTACATTTGCAGCCACCGTGTTCGCGGCCCCTGCTGAGAGGGTGAGATGGTGCCTCAAGTCGGACCAAGAATATCGTAAATGCATGGATCTGGCAACCAGAGTCCCTACTTTCCAGTGTGTGAGGAAAGAGAGCACCTTGGACTGCATCATTGCAATCAAGGTGAGGAGAGTCTCTTTATTCAGTGCGTGCACTTTACGAGTCTTGCTCCATGAAAAATCTATTTCATAGCTTCAATCTGAATGTTTGATTTGATCTTTTAGCTTATATGAATGACTCATTGTGTGTTTTGTTTGTAAAATCTTGAAAAGATCTAAAATAAATGCAGAGGAGCAAAAACTATATTATTTACCTCTGAAAATGTGATGGAGTAGAAGTATAAAGTAGCATAAAAGTACTCAAGCAAAGTAAACATATATGAACAATGTGCTAAAGTTCAGTTTGTTGTTTTCAACTACTGCATTTAATTAGTAACAAAATATGCACCAAATCTTTCTGCATATATTTTTTTGGCTGTTAAATAGATCAAACCTCATGGCATTGGTTGATACCAATTTGTTTTTCAACCAGGCTGGTGAAGCAGACGCCATCACTTTGGATGGAGGAGATATCTACACTGCTGGACTGAACAACTATGACCTTCACCCCATCATCGCCGAGGACTACGGCACCTGTACGTTCACTAATCATCTGCCTTTACTCATATATTTCGCACAAGAAAAAGGATGCATTCTACAAGAGACACATGTTTTAACTTTAACTCACACCTGTCCTTCACACTTCCAGCTTCGGAGACCTGTTACTATGCTGTTGCTGTGGTGAAGAAGGGCTCTGGGTTTGGCATCAGAGACCTCAAGGGGAAGAAATCCTGCCACACTGGACTGGGGAAATCTGCCGGCTGGAACATCCCCATAGGAACTCTGCTGTCCATGAATCTGATTCAGTGGTCAGGCATTGAGGACAGCCCAGTGGAAGAGGGTGAGCTACACAAAATGTTAAGCACAATCCTGAAATAAAACCTACCAGCACATCTAAGTTCACTAATGAACACATTATAGTTGTTTAATCTGTACAAAAAGTGAATTGTAAAAAATTACTGGTAGCAAAATTAGTGTGGCATTTTTACACAAAGAGGGTACAACATGATAATTGGTGAGTTTTAAAGGTGCTGGTGGGAAAATGTTGTTACCCATGGACAGAGCCACGTGAGCTGTTTCCACCTGTTACCACTCATGATGCAGGCTGTAGCTTCATTTTTATCACGCAGATATGAGCGTTGTATCAAGCTTCTCACATATGTCCTGGAAAGACAGAAAATAATCAAATGTTTTTCAATTATTTTTTTTTATTATTCACAATATATTTAAATGGAAAACAGATAGATCAGAACAGCTGACGAAATAAAGTATGAAAAAATCCAAATAAGAAAAAGAAGCTGAGTCTGAAGGTGGGAGAGCTGCTGGGACTTGTGACCTCAGTATTTCTGAAGCCTTTGCTTCGGCTCTGATTTTTGTTTTGCAGCCGTCAGCAACTACTTCTCAGCCAGCTGTGCCCCAGGGGCAGGAAGGGGCAAACTGTGCGAGCTGTGCAAGGGCGACTGCTCCAGGGGCCACGACGAGCCTTACTACGGCTACGATGGAGCATTCCAGTCAGTATCAGTCTTTCTTCAATCCTTCTCACCTCTATACATTTATCAAATATGATGACCTGTCGCAGCCCAGTCTGTAATCTTGCGACATTGCTACAGCTGGTAACAATCAAACCTGTAATGCTGATTGGTCTACCTGACAGGTGTCTGGCGGAGGATGCTGGAGAAGTTGCATTTGTGAAGCATCTCACTGTACCTGGTCAGTATCACACAATCGTCCATTCTAATATTACTAAGTTACTGACTTATGTGATTCTAGTTCAAAATCTTCCTTTTACCTTTTTCTATTTTAGTTTTTTAATTTGACAAGACATTTGCAGTGTTTTATCACATCTTTATCACAATCTGAATACTATGGAACTTTTTCTTCTTAATTTGCATAAGATTACCCATGATTAGAAAAAGTCTTTAACAGAGACAAAGGGAGGCAAAAGACACAAGGCATTATCCCAATTAACATATAATCAATTTTGTCCATCTTAAAATAATGACCATTATCTGTTGTAGGAGCAGTTCTTCCTAGCTTTCTAATGTTTTTGTCATGTGAATTTTCTGTGTACAGCTCAGTGTTGGTTATAATTGTCATGAATGATATAATACTTGTGGGATCGCCCAATATGTATGTATGAACAAAATACTTGGCTCCTACTCCATAAACTTTGACTTTAAAAAATGTGGTACTGAGAGCATCTGTGGAAGATTCATTCGGACGATCAAAAGTGAGAAACATTTAAGTCGTTGTTGTAACACACTTTCAGACCTTGAAAAGGCCAACTATGAGCTGCTGTGCAAGGACAACACCAGAGCGTCCATCGACAGCTACGCCACTTGCCACCTGGCCAAAGTACCTGCTCATGCTGTTGTCACCCGCAAGGACCCAGAGATGGCCGACTTAATCTGGAGAACCATTAGTTCAGTGCAGGTATAATACAAATTATAGAGCCAGTAGTGGAGGTGAATGCCTGACAAAGGAGATAAAGCAGTATTCTTTATATGAATGGATTCATTTAATTGTGCAAATTGTGTTTTGTTGCCTCACAATATATTTCATTGTTTTCATAATAACATTTGCATACATTTCACCTTTTCAGGGCCTCTTCTCCTCTGATGGCTACGATGCCAAAAACCTGATGTTCAAGGACTCAACAGTGAGGCTGGTGCAGCTGCCCCCAAACACAGATTCCTTCCTGTATCTGGGCGCTGAATACATGAGCATTGTCCGTTCCCTAAAGAGAGGTACTGCAAACACAAGAACGTGAAGCAGACATTTAAACATCCTCAAACCATCAGACAAATGCGTCTAGTAGACAGTAGACACTGGCTTGATGGTTGTGTTTAACTTTGCCTTCCAGAGCAGACCCCAGCTGCAGCATCCACTGGCATTAAATGGTGCTCTGTGGGCCACGCCGAGACAGCCAAGTGCGACACATGGAGCATCAACAGCATTGGTGACGAGGGTACCGCCATTGAATGCCAGACCGCAACCTCAGTTGAAGAGTGCCTGAAAAAGATTATGGTAAAACACTCTTGTGTTATGTAAATGTATGAATCTGCTACCATCTTGAAAAAATCTTTGTCACTGATAATCTGTTCTCTCACTTAACCTGCAGCGCAAAGAGGCCGACGCAATGGCAGTGGATGGTGGACAGGTGTACACAGCTGGCAAGTGTGGTCTGGTTCCTGTTATGGTGGAGCAGTATGATCAAGGTATGAGCACAGAATCCATCACATACAATTCTGTGTTTTGTTTAACTTTTTCACATGAGTAATATTTGGATGTCTGGGTCTCTCCACAGAGCGCTGCAGCGTCACTGGAGGTAATAAACCTGTACACTCTCTATATTCCTTCTAGTTTTAGCGATATATGTAAAATAAAATGTTCAAATATTGATATTTCATCATTTTATGTGTTCATTATTTTTCTAATAATTTCTGGGGAAGTTTCCTGGAAAGTGCCATATCATCACAATATTAATTTATTTTATTAATTTATCAATCCATTACTGAAAACTTGATTTGCCATCTGTATAGAGTTGTATGCTTCACGGTGGACATGTTCTATAAAGATTATAGGTTGTGATAGCAGTTTATTTAAATTAATTAATTGGAAATGTACCAATTGAACAATGTCTATCTTCTCAAGTATCAAATGACATAGTTCTTCTCAGGAAATTTCATAGAAATTCTTATGTCATTTTTTGTAAATTACAGATCAGAAAAATAAAGCATTACCCAAGCGTTTCCCATGGACATATTACAGTAATGTATGTATTACAGGAGAGCAGCGATAGGCTTAACCAGAACTGTGTGAACTCAATTGGCAATCCATCATGAACTTTTAAATTAAGTGACCTATAACTAATAATTCTCTGTTGAATAGTTTTGTGATTCCTCTCCTTCTGTGCTTCCACTCTTGCAGCCCCAGTCTCTGCTTACTATGCTGTTGCTGTGATAAAGAGGGGTTCAGGGGTGACCTGGGAGACCCTGAAGGGCAAGAGGTCTTGCCACACGGGCGTCGGCAGAACTGCTGGCTGGAACATCCCCATGGGCCATGTCCACAGAATAACTAATAACTGCGACTTCAGTAAGTAACTGTGCGCTGCGATGATGCCACTATAATGCATAAATGTTTTGTTGAACTTACAGTATCTTCAAAGTCAGAACAAATCTCATTTTTAGTAGAAATGATTGCCTTTTCCACGCCTCTGATTATCAATACGTTTCCCCTCAGCTCAGTTCTTCAGCAGCGGCTGTGCCCCCGGATCAGACCCCGCATCTCCATTCTGTGCCCAGTGTGCTGGCAGTGGCAAAGCTGTGGGCGATGAGGCCAAGTGCAGAGCCAGTGCTGATGAGCAGTACTATGGCTACGCTGGAGCCTTTAGGTAGGACGCGACACTTAATTATTCTCTTCATAAAATTTGATGTGCATGTATGTTAAAAGAACAGTTTGACCTTTTGGGAGATATGCACATTTGCTTTCTTCCAGAGAATTACAATTGAAGATACCACTCACATGTTTGTATAGAGCTCAAATCAGGAGGTTGTTATCTTGACTCTCTTCAGAAAACGTCTCTAAAGCTCACTTATTAAGTAGTTAGTTGTATTACATTTAATTTGCATATAGATAGAAATGTTAAAAGAACCATTTAGGGACTAACATGCTACTATCGTGTGGAAATTTTTTTATCCATCCATTACGTTTGCCAAGAAATAATTTCATTCACTCAAACCAAAACTGATAGTTTATACATTCCTGTAGAATTGTCATCTTCATATTACCCATGTTTATGTGTTGCACATCATTACAGATGTCTCGTTGACGGTGCCGGCGATGTTGCCTTCATCAAACACACAATCGTTCCAGAAAACAGTGATGGTAAGAACTGACCTGTTTTCACCTCAACTACAACTGTGTTCTTTCCAACAAAACTATAGCTTTGTTTCATGCCATGCTCTTCTTGTCAAAGGCAATGGTCCAACATGGGCTAGCGGTCTAAATTCCGCTGACTACGAGCTGATCTGCCCTGGTCAGAGCAGTCCGGTGCCGGTCAGTGATTACATTTCTTGCCACCTGGCCGTCGTGCCCGCACACGCTGTGGTGACCCGTCCTGAGATCCACAGTGAGGTGGTCGGTATTCTCCAGGACCAGCAGGTCAGTGAGGATTTTTTAAAAGTTGCTTTTAGCTTGTGGCTGTTTGCATTACGAAATATTCCATTACATTTTCTCAGTGATAGGTCAGCCCGATATCGTCTGGCTGATCTTTCAATGTTTTATTTCTGTAGTGGAAGAAGAGTCTTTATTTTCTATTCATTGACTCAAAAAATTTTCTTTTCTTGCCAGCTGTGCATTGCAGTTCCACTCGTTCAAATTCTGTGTAGTTGTTTTTAGATCAGACTTCCTCCGTGTTTTCACCAAGAATGGACACAAAGTGATTATTCCTATGAAACTACTACAATGGGATATCAGCTACAGTTGTCACAGTGAGGCATATGAAACAGAGTAAAATTCAAAAAGTGTAATTTGTAGGATTTTTTTTTAACCATTACTTTTTAATTTTACAAGCACTTTCTTGACTTTCAACACGTTCTTTTAACTTAAACCATGACAGAGATGTTTAAATAACAAACTGTCAAACAGAAATGTCTGTTTAAAATCTAAATTTTGTTTTTCATTTTTAGGCCAAGTTTGGTACCACAAGCAGTGATGGCGGGTTCAAACTGTTCCAGTCAGATGCAGGAAAGAACCTCCTCTTCAAGGACTCCACTAAGTGTCTCCAGGAGGTCCAAGCTGGAACATCCTATGATCAGTTTTTGGGCATAGATTACATGAATGCCATGAATTCGCTCAGACAGTGCAGTCAAATCACTCCAGGTTTGTATGGCTGTGGGTTAAATCAGGATTAGCAGCACAGTAATTTAGCAGATTCACTTTAAATTTGTGCATTATGTGCATTCCCAACTCATTTTCTTTTTCTGTTCTAAACAGATCTGGAGAAATCTTGCACTTTCCATTCCTGTCAGCAAAAAAACTAGTGGCGACTGTGGACCATGTGGTGCCCCACTCAGCCCTCCATGATTCCAGCACCTTACCGACACTTCCCACTCTGGACCAAAAAATCGCCTTGTGTATTTTTCTACTGATCTTGTTGTAGACCAGTTTTCAGAAGTGCAACCGAAAAATAAATATGACTACCACAACCTACAAATCAACTATTCCGCAACAAATCAAGTCCTATTGTAGTTATTTTCATGCTGTTGAAACATAATATTACATTACCTGTGTTATTGGATCAGTGTTATGTTTTGTGCCTGACTTTTCTCAAAATAAAGCCTTTTTAATGCTCTTTAGTGGTGACAGTATGCTTTGCTTTAGTAACAGTGTCATGTTTGGACACTCATCTTTAATATCACTAGAAAGTACATAGTATTATTGTAATTGAAAGAGTATATAAAAGGACAATATCAAATTTGCTTCAAGTGCAAAAAAAGTCTGGAACACACACAAGCTTATTGGCAATAATGTAAGTTTCAAGCATTGTAAAACTCTCCTAGAGTCTGATAGGACTTACGCAAAAAGTGAATGGCCTTGATAAAGATTATGTATTGGGCAAACAGACATGTTGCAATGTGTTGTTCAATAACAGTTACCTAAGAGGTAAATCTTCATGATAAGAGATTTAAAACAATCTCTAATATAATAATATATCACAGGACACTGAGCTTTTTGGTCACTCTGATTTGGGCCTCCACCCAGTCCACAATCTGTACAATATTCTGTGGTTGACATCACCATTAACCATCAACAGACAAAAAATGCTATATTACACGAGAGTATTCGCAGGACGTGGACCTAGTCTGGGTCATGTATTTGCAATGTGAAAAACTATGCAATAGACAAACACACTCTCATTGACTGAAGCCAAACAAACCTGCTATCAGGAAGATAAGGCAAAAATTAACTTTGGGCTGTTACTGACCCCATTTGTGTGGTAATTTGGTTCAAATCAAATTCATGTAGAAATATGCATCATGTAATTTTTATGCAGACTGCAAAGGACTATGCAGGACACACCTTAAGGCCTTTACTAGTAGCAAATATCCCCAAACATTTTTTCTGAATAACACTTCATATTCACATTTTCAAGTAAAAATCAGAAACATTTGATTGTTCCAGTCTCTCAAATGTCTCTTCTGGTCATTCATTGTCTGTTTTTACTATTTTGGAACATTTTACAAATGGGGATTAACTGATTAATAAAGAATATAATTGTCAGATTAGTCGATAATGAAAATAATTGAAACCCTTATTATTTCCAGTATTCCCTTATCTAGAGGTAGAAATGAGCTGCACTTAGAT
Source organism: Centropyge bicolor (assembly GCA_037975185.1). Lineage (NCBI taxonomy): Eukaryota > Metazoa > Chordata > Actinopteri > Pomacanthidae > Centropyge > Centropyge bicolor. Next base: position 642,784 of record JBBMOC010000023.1, on the reverse strand, counting down.
GAAAGCAGAGTGTATACATGACAATTTGATAAAGAGCACATGTTTTCACTCTTTTAAGAGAATTTTTTTTTTATCCTTTAGAAATAAGTTGTCATTAAAATGCTATTTTCATTATTATCATCTTTCTTTTCTGACCACTTATAACATTGTATTTCTGTGTAAGACGATAATCCATCAAAGGAACCTTGATTTTGATTTTTTTAAATTCATAATATGAGCATATTGTGCTTGTTTCATCTTATATCCAACCTTTAATATTAGATTATTGCATGATGACTCAATCGCAGCTCCTGTGTCACATGACCAAGGAACCGGCATCAAATTTTATTGTTCCCGGAAGTCACCCATGCGACTCGGAGGCGCACCGGCTCCATAGACCAGAAACATCATCGCATTATGGCCTCGCTCTGAGCCTCCTGATGCGACACTTGTGTACATACCCAACCGGCAATCCGTCACCATCGACGCCTTGATCATGGACCCCCGGTCCAGAGGCTTTTTTCGGGGCCATCGGAGTTGTCAATAGTACTCCCGAAGTACTATATTATTTGATTTTGAGCACTGTCACTTTTGCACGCCCGGGGATTTAAACCGGAGTGACAGTAGTAGCACTCACCCCCATCTGCCGGTCAGCTAACTAGCTCGCTAAGTCAATAGCCAAGAAGGGCATCACTTTTCTTTTGGATTAAAGGACAAGGAAACTGCAACACCACTACTTTCATTAACAGAAGACTGAACAGAAGCTGATTCCCCGAGTTCCCATCTTACAACATATTCACTATTGATTCCTGGTAAGAATAAAACCATCTGTCGGTAGTAATGTTAGCTTGAAGTACAGCCGAGCTTCATGTTTGTCAAAGGCACACGGGCAGGCTAATGCTAGCTGGAGGTGCAGGCCCTGCCGGCTGTCAGTCCACACACTGGGTTAGCTAGCCTGTTAAACTTATCCAGAACATGAAATGGAATAAAACCAAATTAACTTGAATGTTTAGGCATTAATTTAAAGGTGATTACCTGGTTAATTTTGAGGCATTATTTTATAACTGTTCAGTTGAAGTTAACCTAAGGTTAGCTTAAATGACAGCCGAGGTTTCGGGCTAATCTTCATTTGGTCACTGGTATCACCGCAGGCTTCGTGAGGTGAAGCTAGTTAGCTTCAGCACTATTTAATGTTCAAAAACGATCTACGCTGTGTTTTACAGCTAACGTCTTGATGGTAACAGCTTGATTGAAATGTTGATCTTGTTTATATTGTTAGTGTAATATTATTTGAAGATATATGTGAGGATGATGGCTCACGGAGCTCGCTGGGCCTGTTAATTAAACACACCTCGCAGGACAGGGCTGGGCTAAACCGTTAACGTTAACCAACAATAGCTTAACTGAAACCTAATCGGTGTCGAGTGTTGCAACAATATTACCGTGACCGGCTTATTTGCTGTTCTCTACTTTTGTTTAGTAAACTTCAATCAGCATAGTAAAACTATCAAATTGAACTCAGTGTAAACTAACAGTAAGGTTAAATGTGGACTCGTTCAGCCACGTAGCTTAACTTAGCTCCCTGTCTGTGATAGTGGGACACGTAACGTTAGCCGGCGGTTGGCTAGCGATTTAACCTGCTTCCTCGCTAACGGCCCAGTGAAATAGATTCTACGACTTAAGTAAGATACAGTGTGAAGCTTTTCATAGATTACCTCCCATATTTAATGGTGATTCATGAAACTGCTGGCCATCTCTGCTGGCAGAAACATATGGCAGCTTTGCACATCGATGCCCTGTCTAAAAGCAGCATGGCACTAGCTAGCAGCTAACGATAGTTCCTGTGTCAGCAGGTGGATGGTGCATGACACGTCTGCTGATAGTATTCATCAGTTTTTATTAATTCAACCACGCTCAGCTGTTTCCACACCTATACAACAGGCCTTTATCTTGATGCAGCCCGGTTTAAAATGAACGTTGTTTGAGTGGATTATTTGCACATGTAGCTAGCACAACCAGTGGGCATTGAAGCCACTGTTAACACAGTAAATGAACTTTGACCTGAGGTATCCATTTTCTTAAATTCACTCAAAACCGGACCAGTCAGTGTGATTTGAGGACAGTCAGGTATGAGCTGGAAGAAGATCTACAAACCATTATAAATAATCCCTGTTAGTATTTGTCCCTTTTTGCTGTTTGGCAAAGTCATGATCATTTGGGAATGGAGGGAGGGGGGATTAATAAAGGTTTTTTTTTTTGAGTGATTTAAGAGCCTCCATGACTTTTTTTCTACTCAGGCAGTTTTGGGTGGAGGTTGAAACACATGAGTCAATTGCCATTTAATTTTGAGCAAGGATTCCACAAAGGATGGTAACACTAATTGCTCATAAGCCTGCGTGCATGAGCCATGCAACATGTAAGTGAACAACATTGTGGGAGATGGTTGTGTTATCATAGGCGAAACCACAGGCCACACCCTCACTGCCTGGTAAGATGTTGCCACACTAGAGGTTCCTATCTTCACACTATGTTGTCTGATATTTAACCTGTGTGGCTGCACTCATCCTGTTAAATGGAGAATTTGAACTGAAAGCAATTTCATCATTGTTTTTGATTAATACTTGACTCATACATAATTGTTCACCTTTTTGTATTTTTGTCTTTCTCTCTTCCTCAGAAAGGCTGGCAACACAACGCCACCCTAATGCAGAACCATAAAAGAACGTGAAATGAACAAACCACCACAGCCTATAACGGGACCCACTTCTGTCCCAAACCCTGCCCCATCCCCTGGATTGACACAGGTGAGAGCAACACCTTGTAGAATCTAAGTTGTTTTCATCGATTAAACTTGGGTAACATCTATTTTTCCTCCTTTCTCTTCTCTGAAGGCGGCCTACGGCCCTGGACAGCCCCCTTCTCTTGTTTTTGCCGCCCCTACACCTCCACAAATGAACTCTGCACCACAGCCAAGACAGGTATACAGTTTTTTTTTTCTCTTCAGCATTCAGTGTTCAGTATGTGATATGTTTTTCCTTGTATAAGAACCCTCCCTTTCCTACTGTTTCACAAAGATCTCTGACACAGCTTCTTCTGCAATAAGGCTTTGGCTAAGTCTGTGTGTTTGCGTGATAGCCTGTTTGCCATCTTTCTCCTTGGATGTCAATCTTGACTTCTTTCCTCTCTTCTGCTGTCCTCCCAGTTTGCTGCAGGGCCCCGTACTTTACACCAACAGGTACTAACACCCCTCACTGTTCCTTACATTCCCTCTGTGTCCTTAGTGTAATGCATGCTTTCAGTTCCACATGTTGGGGGATTAGATGAGAACGTTGTAGTGTTTATTAGAGTTAACTTTTCCTGAGGTTCAGTAACATTGAACTCTATATCTAATGCGTATTTCTCTATAGGAAGCTGTGCCATTTTTTAAAAGTTGCTGCTGAGTCACAGTGTTTTAAAAGCAGAGTTCACCCAGGCCTTTATTCATCCTGCACCTGCACGTACCCTCAACCCTCCCTGCTTTTGTAAGACTTTTCCCCAAAGTCCACAGTCATATGATAGAATAACTGACTGTGCAATGTTAAGTTATTCAAGTCATTTATTTATAAACATCTCTTTGTAGTCAATGTTTTTTTTTTTGCAACTTTTGATATCCTTAACATACAGTTTAACATTAAAGTGAACTGATTTTTGGTACCAGCAGCATTCTTACATTTTTCACTGCTCACATGTGCCTGCAGCCCATATATTGACTGTTTAACCACTCAAAACTGGGACCCAGAGGACTTGAGGCGATCCTGCTTCTATGCAGATCTTTACAGAGTTGCATGTGCAGCTATGGTTGTTTGAGCTTACTGTTCATGGCTGAGAGATATTTTGCTGCTGCCTCTCATACTCTTCCTTCTTACACCTTGTAATCTCAACCTTCCACATTGTCTCTTGTCCTCATTTTCACCTTAATCTCACTACCTCTCTTGCTCTCTGCTCATGTGTTGCGCGGCTGAAGGGTGGATACAGAGCGTTACAGGTAACTGCTTTTCTCTTCGTCCCCGTCCCCAACTCCCTTAACTTGGACTAATCTCAGTATAGCAGGGAGACATGACATTGAGTACAATTTAGACTCGGTGTAACCCAAGAACTGAACTTGCTGTACATGTTGGCAGTCGCTGTGAGTGCATTGCTTCCAGCTGAGGTTAAGGGTGTGTGTGAGACTGGACACACACGCAAGCAAAAATGCTCCAACATTCTAACACATGGGTTAGGACTGCCATAGCTGAACACTAAATGTACACTTAGAGCAACAGGTTTGCTTGCTCTGTCACACACTCTTCATCATTCTTCCTTCATTCTTCCTCATCTGTTCTCCAGAGTTACTATCAGAACCGACCAGCTATGGCCACCAGTGCTCCAAGGGTACAGACAAGCAGTGGCCCACGACCTGTCGGACCCGCTCACGTCTACCCGCCCACCTCCCAGATGATGATGATTTCCCAGCAGCAACTGTCTTTTGCTAGCTCCCCTCAGGGCTACTTCATCCCCCCTGGACAGGTTAGTTCAAATGAGCATTCGTTAAAATAATGCACATATCACCTTTCTACCCAGCAACCTGCCCACATAATACTGAGTACATGCCTATCATATTACTGTACTCGCCTGAATATTAGATTATTTCTTTTTTTGAAGAAATAACCTTTGAAAGAGCTGTTGCATTTCTGTGTTAACAACCGTAGATGGACAGAGTACCTGCCCCTAATGAGTGATCTTATTGCATTAAGACAGTGTTGGTTTCTTCATGTCAGTTTTTATTGTCCTGTTCTTAAACAGCCATGAACTTAAGAAGCCCAGTTAACCTACTGGAGTTTCTGACAGCTTGTGCAGGTTGTTTTGCTGCCACAGAGAAATTACAGATTCGACTAGTGAAAATAAGTTGAATGCATTTCCTAACTAGACAGATCACTGACTGAATCATCTGCCAAGCAATTACCAGTGTCACAGAGTGTCGTGATGGGAAGCTGGAAAAGACAAACGCACACAGCCAGAGAAAAGCATTCTGAGCCTGACAGGAAAGCGTGTAAGCATGTGACTGATGTATCCCACGCTGAGAATTAGCTGCATTTGAAAACAGTTGTAGAAGCTACACAAATGTAGGAATTTCTTATCTTCCAAAAACAGGTTGGATTAGGGCGGGTCATCTTATTCAGGCCAATATAGTGTGTTACTGGTGGCAGAGAATCACTTGAAGCTCTCACACCTGAGTTCTTCCACTTATATTGTCTTTATTTTGTTCCTGCAGTACCGGGGCCCATATATGCCTCCTCCTACTCAGCAGTATCCTGTGACCAGTGGTACAGCAGGCTTCTACCCAGGAACAAGCCCTGCTGAATACCCTGCTTTTGGTAAGGGTTGTTGCCGAAAACCCTAATCAACCAAGCACAACCAGAAACATGGAAAATTATCAGTTACAAGGGGTGAAATACACACACAATACCAGAAGCCCAAATTTAACAGAGATTTTAAGCTGAAGCATCTGGTTTTCATCTGTACCCATTCGCGCACCTCTTTACCCATAAGGCATCGACGGGTGTGTTGCGGTTTTGCTTGGCTGGTTGGTGTTTAAATTCTTAGTCAAAACACTGCTGTATGTGGTGAACTGCCAGTTGCATGTGGTCTGGCTTGATTCTGCTTTGGCCTGTGTTCTTTCTATCTGCAGTCTCACCTGACACTACCTTACAGGTTCCATGAAATGGCTTTGATAGAAGAGTTTTCTTTCTTTTTCTGGATGAATGTCCATATAAAACATGACGTTTGGGTGGGATTTAATGTCAGGAGGGATCTAATTTGAATATTAATCAGAATTCTAAAGTATCCATTACAAAGACTCCAAAATGGTAGGCAAACATTATGAACATGACACTTCTGAATAAATGTTTTTTTAAATGCCACCTCAAACACACCTCTGACCTGTGTTACTGCTGCAAATGCTCATCTGTTTAAAGACACATGTTCTACAGATTTTTTTTTACGTGAGGCATTTGGTGAAACTAAAACATCTGATTTTTTTTAGCTTACACGCACCCCTGAGTGCAAGGTGGTTCAGTGAACAGAACTTTATAATTTCCAGGAAAAAATGTATGACTTTTATTTAAAGATATGCAAAAAAACCCCAAACATTTGATATGAGAATGAAATGCAGCCAGGAACACACGGTAAGAATCCGCTGAAGATGTCGTTCATTTCATGGGACCTTTTTAACACCCGGCTTCCTCTGGATCCTCTCATTAACTCATTCTGCATCTGTCTCTTCCTGCCCTCTCTCCTTCTTTCCTCCCTCTCCCGTCCCTCACTCCCTTCCTCTCGTTTGCTGCGTTGGTTCAGAGCCCTCTCTTGCTGCGAGGGAGAGGCGGGGTGGTGCGGGGAGAGGGGGCGGGCGAGAGAACGGCCGTCTCTCTCTCCACGGTGCTCCTCTCACCTCCCAGCGCTACCCTGGTGAGTAGTGTGTGTGCTTGTGTGTTGGTCAGCAGGCTTTAGTGGCAAAAATCTCTGTGGCATTTTCTGTCTCTAATATTGTTGTAAATATGTTTTTTTTTTCTTTTGATAACTTGCACATGTGTACTTAGTTGTGCAAATGGGATACAAAGTGAAGGTCACAAACTCTACATAAAAACTTTCTATTATAAATATTTTTGATAAGATTACAAAGCCTTACCAAAATGAAAAATGGCTGCTGCCAGTCCGCAGAGTTCTTTCTAGTTGGGTACTCTTCACATGGTTTCTAACGGAAACTCCGCTTTTATAATTTCATATGATCCATATTTTATTAAATGATGTATATAATGTGATTGCAATGAAAGAAATTGCGTACTGCAAGTTTTTTGATATATAATCAAGATAAGAAATAATGTTGGCTGTTTGTCTACTGCACAGGACTCTAATGTGCACCTTCTGTCTGACCTTCAGTCTCACTGTGAAAGTCATTTCTACAAAAGCCTGTGTCATAACCAATTTCATACTGATGTCTTTCAGATTGATTAACTTTTACATTCACACAGGCTTCCTTCATCTGTAGAAGGGGCTGTTTGCAGACCACAAAGTCTGTGGTTTCAATTATATATTTCAACTTTGCCACAGCAGTAATAGTGGTGTTACTAAAGAGCACAGTACATAAATTAAGCTGAAGATCAGTCTATATGTTTTAAACATGCATGCATTTGTATTTGCCCACATCTTCATCCACAGACCTCATGTAAGCTCTTGGTGTGTATTCTGGGTGTGTTTTTTGGTTGTTTTTTTTTTTTGTACCTACAGGAATCTCCATTCTTGCTTTTGCAGGATTTTTTGTGTGTGTTAAGGTCAAAATATCAATAACCTTACACCTGCAAATCCGAGATACTACCTTGCAGAGGTTTCATAAAAACACAGCAATTAAAGAATTTTTGATCATCAGTTTATGATTAAAGATCTTGTGAATCCTGGATGGATGATTATTTTAGTGTAAAGCTGCATCTTGTACTTTCATATGGTTTTCTTTTCATCTCTTCCTTTTTTTGTTTCTAACCTGACAGCAGGAGCATACTATCCAGCTCAGCCGCAGTACTCACCGTCTGTTCAGCCAGCGCCGGTCATGATCAACCCCACCCAGCAACAGCCACAAGCCCCGCCTCCTCAGCAACCACCGGCACAGTCACAAGGCCCACCAAAGAGGGAACGCAAACCGGTAGTGTGTTACAACAAAAGAGCAGCACCCCTCTTGTCTGAGGTCAAAAAAATTGAATGGACAGAAAGTGTATTGTCTGTTCAATGTGGAACTTTCTCTTTAACCTGAAAATGACAATAGTATTTATTATGTTGGGCAGCAGCTTATAGATCAGCAGTGTTACATACTGTTTGTATTTTAATGTTGGTTCCAGGTTTTGTGGAAGCTTAACCAATATTTGCCCTGTCTCCCGATAGATAAGAATACGAGACCCTAACCAGGGCGGGCGTGATATCACAGAGGAGATCATGTCAGGTGGAAGGTCCACCACCACACCAACTCCCCCACAGGTAAGAAGACTTTTGGGCAGACTGGCCTCTATTAACTGATTTTAAACTCTGATCTGAAGCATGGTTTTGATCATGGCTGATAAATAGTTTTATTTGTTGTGATAGTGATTAAGTTCTGTGTGCTAATAATGACTAATATTTCTGTAACTCTGGGATGCAATTAAAGTTTTTTTCATTTTCTAAAACGTCAGGTTTTCTGTACTGATTTTAAGTGCGGTAGTGTGGGGAAAAAAGCCAAAGTGAATGAAGAGTAAAGGACAGAGTTCTAACTCATGAAACTCGAGTTGAAAAAGGCAATTTTCAGTCTCCAAGTCTGACTTTATTTTGTCTACATTGGTAGTTGACTTGTCTGAGAAAGCAGTAATTTTTCCAAAAGTGGAACAAAAATGTATTTAATGTCTTAGGATTTAATTACACATAAGAATTTAAGTGATAAAAAAAATGTACAGCTTGAGCAGATCATTGCTGTATTCTAATTATGAGGAAAAGTAACGCTTTAGGTGAACAAAGGACACATTGTCAGAGAAAACAAGACACAGCTTAGGAATACTTTCCCAGCAGTCCCCAACTTAGTTATTTTTCATCGAGTTGATTGCATGTTTTCACATCTCTGTGCTCACGTCTTATCAGCACAGCACAAATCTAGCACAGTTTCACTGAACAAACAATAGAAAGCCAAAGCAAAAAAACACAAATGCGCACTGATGTTGTTTACTGTGGTTATATTTTTATTGTAGTTGACCTTAACTTACAAGTGTATTTAGTTGGTGTTTGGATTGGGCTGAACAAGTTTTAACAAAATGCATTACAACTCAACAACAGGACAAACTACAGCCTTCAAAATGAATGAAACAGTTAAATTAAGATCTGTCCTTGATACAGTCCTAACTAACGGTGAAAATGATTTCATAAAGAATGTAAATGTTGTTGTAATCTTTGTTTCTATTTCAATCAGTGCTTAAAAAAATACTTTTGTGATTGTAGGCCTCCATAGCAGATGCAAGTCCTGCACAGACCAATGGTGAAGTTACACAGCCTGCCACTACAGTTACAAGAAGAGGTGAGTACATTTTCTCATTATGGTTTACATAAAAAGAAATCAAAGATGACTGTTTTCCACCTTTTCCTTAATGTGATCTATGCATTTCACTGCCCAGATGAAAACATGGAGCCTCCTGCTAGCGCTGAAACCCCACCACCTCCTGCCACAGCAAATACGGAGCCTGTAGTGGAGGCCAAACAGGAAATGGACAACGAGATTACACCGCCTGCTGAGTTAGCCGCACAATCTGTAGCCTCTGCAGCTGCTACTGAGGTGCCATCCCCATTGATAAAGGACCAGCAGTCTTCGTCTTCCCTCCCTTCAGCAGCAGCAGCATCTACTCCGCTTCCCACTGAGGCTGTAAATGAAGTAGATACTAAAGTTAGTGACACAGTAGACGCTCCTGTTGGCCCTTCGGCATCATTAGCAGCACAAGAGGCGCCTGTCAAAAAGGAGGAACCGCGGGCTGTTCCAGCTCCTGCTGAGAAGGCACCAGAAGAGGAAGAAAAGAAAATGGAGGAAGAGAAAAAATTGGAGAAAGAGGAGCAGGTGGTCAGCGCGAAGGCGGCACCTGCAGTTGAGGTTGCTGCAGCAGTTACCCCTGTTAACGTGACGAAAGAAGAAACGGCTACAAAGACAGCAACTGAAGTCTCACAGCCTCCACCCCCTGCACAGGAACCTCCTGCTCCACAGACCCAGAGCGCTGCCCCGACCCTGCCCCCTGAACCTGAACCTGAACTCACACCGGCCGAAGCAGCAGAGCCCCTTCTCTCCAACGGCCTTCCCCAGGATGCCGAGGAAGTCTCTGAGGATGTGGAGATTTCAGACACTACACCCCTTGACAAGCCTGATGCTTCTCAATCTCAGGAATCCACACCTGTGGCTAAAACGGTAATGCCAGCACAGGAGGAGGCGGAGGAAGAGGAGGAGGAGCAGGAGGAAGAGGAGGAGAAGGAGAAGAAAAGGGAAGAGAAGGAGAAAAGTGAGGATGCCCCTCCCACTGCTGTTAGCTGCCCTACAGAGGAATCTACTACTATGCAAGGTAGGGTGGAGTTTATTCTGGCCTGCATTTATGATTTTCATGCTGGTCTCACATGAGAGTTGAACGTCAATGTCCTTTCTCCTTAAGCTGCTACGTCTGTGCCAAAGAAGAGGAAGAACATGAAGGAGCTGAACAAGAAGGAGGCCATTGGAGACCTCCTGGATGCCTTCACAGAGGTGTGTAACAGTCCAGATGACAACATGAAAGGAGGTTGTGGGGTTTAAGTGTCTCAGCTGTATCAATCACATTTTTAAGTGTTTACATTCTCCGAAGAGCAAATGGGTTATTATAATTCTTACTCATCTCTTCCTGTTTTGTTTGCTGCAGGAGCAGGGTGCCAAGCCTGCTTCTGAACCCTCGTCCACTCAGGCCGACCCCGTCCCTGTTGCTCCAGCTGAACCTCCCGCTGAGGTTGCAGATGAGACCTGGGAAGAGAAAGAAGACAAGCAGAATGCAGAACCTGACAGGCCCAAATCCACACCTGAGCCAACTGGGCAGAAATACCAGTACAAAGAAGGTTAGTTTTTATTAAGTCCAGAAATGACAATGTTCAGAATTTCTGCAATTTCTTTTGCAGCTGAATGCTTACAAGGGCCATTTTTGACGCACACTTATATGCTAATGTTACAAATATTTTTCAGCAATGTTAATGATTACATGATAATAAAAATAATAGTTATTTAATGATTAACTAATTTATGCCCTACGGGTGGAATAGATTTTGTCAACCTGCTCGCAACAGCTTATACATAGCAGGTTCATGCAACCTCTCAAAGTGCTCCGTTCAAGACACATTTTCCCTGCCATTGCTACAAAGCTGCACATCTAACTCTGAGTTCTTTCATGCGTACATGTAATCCTCTGCATTCACACATCTCTCAGAGCAATGGAAGCCGATTGACCCCGAAGAGAAGAAGCGGTACGACAGGGAGTTCCTCCTGGGATGCCAGTTTATCAGCGCCAGTATGCACAAACCCGAGGGCCTGCCTATCATCAGTGATGTGGTCCTGGACAAGGTAGGTGATGTTTTACTTTGTTATTTGGCTGTTGAGTGTGACGGTAATGTCATTCATATGTGAAGTTTTGAGAAAGAAGCATGTATTGAAATAGAAGCTGTGTTGGACTGAAGTATTTATTTTACTTATTTTTTATGCCATTAGCATAACTTGTCTCTGTATAACTGTGATTATGATAGAGAATTAGAAAACTTGACATACCTCTTGTCTTGTTAGTTTTTTGTATTTTTGTATGTGGCGCTGAGGTATTTTATTTTAACTTCAGGTGAACAAGACTCCGCTGCGGCCTGCTGACCCAGCTCGACTGATGAATGTTGGTCCTGATTTTACTCCCTCATATTTGGGGAACCTTGGGAGCAGATCAGTGGGAGGACCACGAGGCCCGGTGAGTTAAATTATCTTTTCTTTCTGGAATGGTTTATTATAAAAGAAATTATGTCCCATTTTCATAACCATGTTTATGTCAATCATTATTAAACGCATTAGTCCCACTGACTAAGATTCCTTGTCTAGCTTTACTAAATATGGATCCCCCTTTCCTCCTTTTAGCCACCACGTCGCTCCCAGCAGGGTCAGAGGAAAGAGCCCAGGAAAATCATCAGCAGCATGTCCCTCAGCGACGATGTGCAGCTCAACAAGGCTGAAAAGGCCTGGAAGCCCACAGCGAAGAAGCCCTCTCGCAGCCGCGCAGCAGAGGAGGTCGAAGAAGATGATCCCGAACAGGCCAAGACTCAAGAGCTGTTCAAGCGTCTGCGCAGTATCCTCAACAAGCTGACCCCTCAAAAGTTTCAGGAGCTGATGAAGCAGGTGACAGAGCTGACGATAGACACAGAGGAGAGGCTGAAAGGAGCCATTGACCTCATCTTTGAGAAGGCCATCTTGGAGCCCAACTTCTCTGTGGCCTATGCCAACATGTGCCGCTGCCTTATGGGGGTAAGTCGTGTCATTGAGTCTGGATCTTATGCTTTTGTCATTTGCTCCAATGATGACCTATATTTTGTGCCACGTGTCTGGGCCACTGATTGTTCATGATGGTAATGAGGAACTGATGGAGCACACTTGAATAACGGTTCATTTTCTTTTTAACATTTTCATAATCAAGATTTAATGCAATATAATTATTCGTGACTTTAATGATACTAATAATACTCAATGCTTTTCTCCTTCAGTTGAAAGTCCCCAACTCAGATAAGCCAGGAGTTTTCGTGAACTTCCGCAAGCTCCTGCTGAACCGATGCCAGAAAGAGTTTGAGAAGGACCAGGATGATGACGAAATCTTTGAGAAAAAGCAAAAAGAGTTGGATGCTGCCAAAGATGTAAGAAATGCTAACTTTCACTGTCCCTGTTTCAAACACCACAGTTTTATGCCTCCATGCTGTTGGCAGCTGCAGATTCGTGACACTAATCGTGGTGCCCACCTTGAAATTATGGTGATTGTTTAGATCTTTTGTGATGCTGAGTTGAAGATGTGGTCAGAATTTGTAACTTCTTTGCACTAAAATCCATAATTAAAGCAGTGTAGTTCACCACAGCCTCATTGATTTTTGCTAATATTGAGCTTCAGGTGATTGTGAGTCTTCACTACATTTACTCTGAGTCTGGACAGACATGAATGTAAACTGCTACTTGACTGGTTGGAGGAGGCATACAGCTGCATGGTGGTGATTTTATTTGTTGTTTTATTTGGGCTGAACTGATCATTTCACCCCACTCACTAAGCACAAATACCCTCTTGTTTCTGCCCTCAGGAAGAGGAGCGTGAGCGCTTGAGGGTGGAGCTGGAGGAGGCCAGAGACAAGGCCCGTCGCCGTTCGCTGGGCAACATAAAGTTCATCGGCGAGCTCTTCAAGCTGAAGATGTTGACAGAGGCCATCATGCACGACTGTGTGGTGAAACTACTTAAGAATCATGATGAAGAGTCTCTGGAGTGTCTCTGTAGGCTTCTCTCCACGATTGGCAAAGATCTGGACTTTGAGAAGGCCAAGGTAAGTAAAGCATAAATACTCACACATGTAAATCAGTGATTCTTTGTCAAACATTATCTTTTTTTGTGCCACGTGTCCGGGCTACTGATTACTCGTGATTGGACTGAGGAGTATAATTCAGTCTCACTTATTCATATATACTTGACATTTTGTAGCCATGGTTCAAAAAAGGTGTTTTTCTGTGTCCCCATTAGCCTCGAATGGATCAGTACTTCAACCAGATGGACAAGATCATCAAAGAGAGAAAGACCTCATCCAGAATCCGCTTCATGCTGCAAGATGTCTTGGACCTCAGAAAGGTAAATAATAATTCATCCATAAGATATTACAGTAAAGCGCTGATGACAAACCTTTATGGTAGTGACTAATGCTAAGTATTCCTTAATGAGCAAAATTGTTTTATACTGTGTGTGATGTAATCCACAGGGATTATAAATTACATGGGAATGAATGTAGATATTAAACAACAGACAGAGGCTGTTTTATTACACTCCTCCTTCTGTGATTCACAGAATAACTGGGTGCCTCGCAGAGGAGACCAAGGTCCTAAAACAATCGACCAGATCCACAAGGAGGCAGAGCTGGAGGAGCACAGGGAACAGATCAAAGTCCAGCAGCAGCTCCTGTCCAAGAAAGACGGAGGAGGCAGGATGGGAGGGAGCATGGGGGGCCGAGGCCCTCACACACCAGGAGGTGGCAGGACCAGCCAGCCCCAGGATGAGGGATGGAACACGGTGCCCATCTCCAAGAATAGACCCATCGACACCACCCGCCTTAGCAAGATCACAAAGGTAATGTTTAAGTCTAACATGGAAGTTTTCCCACATTGCTCAGTGTTTGAAACTTCCAGCTTCAGGTTTTCATTGTTATATATAGCATAGTCAAATATAGTGTTTGGAGCCTTGATTTCAGTTTCTATGCTTTTGAACATCTGGTGATGTTTTTTTTCTTTTTTCAGAATTTAACTCTTTACACGTTTACTTGAGTAAATGTGTATTTTACTTGTTTTTAAATGTAATTTTTGTGTTTCCTTTTAGCCTGGTGCTCTGGACTTCAACAATCAGCTGTTGGCTCCAGGGGGAAAAGGCATGTGGGGTAGCTGGGGCAAAGGCAGCAGTGGAGGAAGTGGAGCTAAACCAGCCAGTGGAGAGCAAGGTAAAAAAAAAAAAACACCTCCAAAAAGACAAGTGTGGTTTTAATTTGGTTTTAGCAGGTGGAGTGTTAATCCTGTTCGCTCTTCTCAGATTCTGGTCGTCCAACTACCAGCACCCTCAACCGCTTCTCAGCCCTGCAGCAGTCTGGTTCGTTGTTGTCTTCATCAGACTCTGATCGCAGAGTTCCTCAGAGGTATCAGCTGCAGACATTTTCTCACCAAGTGCAATCACTGGTCTTCATGCTTTGCTCTCTCTTTACCTCCTTCACTGTTTATAAGAGTAAATGACTTTGTTGTTGTGTTTAGACATTTCTACATTTAAACTCTGGGCCTGGATATTCTGTTCATTCATCTGTAAACTGGATTGTATAAACCATCAATACATCATACATATTAGACATTGCAATAAATGTAACCTTTTTGTCTCACTTACAACCTTTAGGTCAAGCTCCAGCCGTGAGCGTGGAGGCGACAGAGACCGCGATCGTGACAAGGACCGGTTTGACCGTTTCGACCGAGGTGATGGACGGGAAGGCCGCGACGACAGGAGCAGCCAGAACCAGATCACCAAGAGAAGCTTCAGCAGAGAGTCGCAGGAGCGCGGCGGGAGGGGCGGAGACAGCCGGGGCATGACTGAGCCAGTGCGTCGCGTAGCCAGCATGACCGACGACAGGGACCGGGGAAGCAGGGACAGGGGAAGTCGGGATAGAGGAAGCAGGGACAGAGGAAGCAGAGACCGAGGAAGCAGGGACAGGGGTCCAAGCAAAGATCTCACAGGTGAAGATTTGAATGGATATAATGATAGAAAAATGCTGTAGATGATGAATGATGGTGTGATTTGTACATGCTGAGTTTACACATATAGGAGGAATGTTTAGCTTATATTGTCCCTTTTTTTTCCTCAGTTGTTAAGCGTGAGAGCGCCCCCACTCCTCCACCTTCTCTTCCAAAACCTTCCTTGACTGAGGAGGAGGTGGAGAAGAAGTCAAACGCCATCATTGAAGAATACCTCCACATCAATGACTTGAAGGTACAAACATGACACCGTGCACACTCACACACAGATGCACATCATCAGGCTTACCATCAAACGCTTGAAACATGAACCCGCTCTGACGACCATCATCTTCTTCCTCTGTTGTTGTAGGAGGCGTTGCAGTGTGTGACAGAACTCAACAGTACCTCACTGCTCTATGTGTTTGTGCGGAACAGCGTGGAGTCGACGCTTGAGCGCAGCAAACTGGCTAGAGAGCATGTGGGCCTGTTGCTCCACCAGCTCGTAAAGGCAGGGACGCTGCCCCCACAGCAGTACTACAAAGGGTGAGCACTTAACCGGAGAAACATCATCACGCTGCTTCCAGTGTCTGAAAAGTTTTTCTTCTCTCATAAGGCTGATTTGAGAGATTTAAACAAAGGAAGTTTTTTTTTTTACCTACTGAGATTGAGTGCTGTGTGTTTTTTGGGACTGTAGGCTAGAAGAGACGCTGGAGGCTGCAGAAGACACGGCCATAGATATACCTCACATCTGGCTCTACCTGGCTGAACTCATCACCCCCATGCTCCATGAGGGAGGCATCCCTATGGGACAGCTCTTCAGGTGAGCCACATGCTGGAAGTCTAAGCAAGCCGGGTTCATTTGGATTGAGGTCTGTCAGAAACTGATAGCTTGAACCTATAGCTGTCCAAAACTGTGGATCCTCTATTTACATAGATTAAACATCATTGGGATTTTTTTTTTAATTTTATTTTTCCAATATAGCACATTTTTCACAGTGTTTTAGGTCTTACTCTGTGAGAGATTTACAAACACACATTTAATACATTATGGCCAAAATCCTGGCACAAATGTTACAGAATCACACCCCTGCACTATGCTTTTATGAACAATGCTAATAAATAAAGCAAGTGAATAGTAATGTAGTTCAAAGAAAATGAAAAAAGCCTAATTCAGTTTAATTGTGTCTTCAGGGAGATCTCAAAGCCTCTTGTGCCTCTGGGGCAGGCTGGCGTGCTGCTGGTACAGATCCTCAAGTTGCTCTGCAAAGGAATGGTATGTCCAAGATAAATCCCTGGATGACGCACGTCCATATCGAATGCAAACTTAAACAGCACTCTCATTCCATCCCGTTGTATGGAAGCTAAGTCCTAATACTTTGCTCAGTTGGATTAAGTGCGCTTGTTTGTTTTCCCATCAGACCCCTAAGAAGGTCGGGGCCATGTGGACAGAGGCTGGGCTGAACTGGAGCAATTTCTTGCCTGAGGATGAAGACGTCAACAAGTTTGTCACCGAGCAGGTCAGTAGGCTGCAGTTGTATTAGATAGTAAAACAACAACAACTACTCAGTCTGTGTTGGGGGTGTGAGGGTGAAGTTTTTCTTCATCTGTGTGGACAGAACTTGTTTTTGTTCTTTTTGTGACTTTTTTTTTTTTTTAAAGAGAGAATGTGAGCATGCATACAGACAAGGCACACTCTATAATAAAATACCTTCAGACCATCATAGAAACAGACATAATGTGCCAATATTTGCCTTAAATATTAATAGAAAGATATTTATCGGCAAATTATCAAAACAAATGCAGATACCCAGTTATACCTTATTCCTTACACCTCTAACATCATGGATGCGCAGAAAAAAAGATTAAATACATAAGAATAGACAATGATATTGTGAATATCAATACTCTTGTTACATTCCCACTAATGGAAAAACGCAATGCCAAAGTAGCAGATGGGACATTTTGTTGTTTTGTTCATGATGTTTTTTTCCTGTTTTAGTTTGTATTTAAAAACATGCAGATTTGGAAACAAACAACTTAAATGTTGATCACTTACAAGTGTCCCTGCAATTTCCTTTATTTGTTACTTGGTACAGAAAGTAGAGTTCACCACAGGAGAGGAGATGGAGCCAAAGGAAGGAGGTAAGAAGAAGGTCTTCACTGGAGAGGAGCTCAGCAAACAGCTGGACAGACTCCTGGAGGACAAGGCCAACAACCAGCGCATCAGAGACTGGGTCGAGGTGTGTGATGTTTTTCCCCAGACTTCATTATTTCATGCAGAGTTATTTATTCAATATAAAGGCTACATATTTCCTTTTCAACATTTTTTCCTTTCTTTCTTTTTTCAGGCTAACTTGGATGAGCCGCAAACTGCCTCCAACCAGTTTGTACGAGCACTGATGACATCAGTGTGTCAGTCTGCCATCATATGTAAGTATGACTAATATAACACGTAAAGTAAGGCTAAAATCATCCTGTATCTTTTCATTTCATCATCATGATATAGATGAAATTACAATATGTAGTTGTTGGGTTTTATGATTTTTTTTGTTTGTTTGTTTTTTCTTCTTTCTTTTTTTTTTTTCTTTTTTCAGTTCTGGGAAATAAACATTTTAAACAAAAAGTCTTATTAGTCTTTCCTGTTCCTTGTTTCAGGTGACAACCTGACAACCTACAGGGTGGATGCGCGACAGATCAGCCTGAGAGCCAGTCTGCTGCAGAAATACCTGAGTGATGAGCAGAAGGAGCTGCAGGCCCTTTACGCCCTCCAGGCTCTGATGGTTCACATGGAGCAGCCAGCGAGTGAGTAGCCTGCTATTAGTCTACCTGTGTGGCTACAGCAGTAATGTGTCAGGCCTGAACGTACAGAGATGGACAAAATAAAGATACTTTACGATACAGTTGCCCTGTAACAAATGCTGAAGTTGGTGGAGCATCATCATTTAAAAATATTTAAAATATAAAGAGCCATTATTAAAACCATTGGTTGTTGTGGAATTCAAACAGTGTAAACGAGTGAAACATAGCATTCATGGCATGAGCTTTACTTTCTGCTCACTTTTTGATGCATTCAAAAAGTTTCTATATAGTGTTCTTTGTCGTCTACACAAAGTAAATGTAGAGGTCAAATATTTTCAGTGTTTTTTCTGAAAATAACTTCCAAGTTGCTTTCATTGAGATGTGTTGGAAAAACAACACAAAATCCACAGAAAATCCAGGTTAATGACAACAGCTGTGTGATTAGTTATATTAACATTTAAAATGAGACATCACAGAAAGTTGAAGGCGACAGAAAGTTCCTCTGAACTTCATTGCCACATGTCCCCTGATGGTGAAAAGGTCGACTTGCATCACAGTTTTACAAAACCTTAGTTTTCCCTGCACACACACCAAAACCCTAAACTGACATCAGAGGGAAAAGGTTTTTTAATTTCAGCAGCTTAATTTTTTTTGTCTTAAGACTGAGTGCACTCGGTGCTAACTGCTAATTGAACAGTGTAGCTGCCTCTAATTGTGATTGTTGGTCCCTTTCTTAACTGCAAGTGCAAAATGAAATGACATTTTCTGATATTCTCTGCCAAGCACAGGACATGTGCATCAGCATAAATGACTTTGCACTGACTGAATGAACTTAATGGGATATTTGTTTAACAAGAGAACAAACAACACCCTCAAATGATGTAGTTATATTAAGACCAACACACAAGTCAAACTTCAGTATGAGCTTCTATTTACTGCAGGGCTGTTATACTGTGAGGCTTGTGTTATCTTTGTTCTCCTCCTCTGCAGCAGACTGTGTGTGAGCTATAACCGAGTGCAATAAAACCATCTGTCTTTTCATGGCCGGTGCTCGATCAGTATTGACCTCTGCGTTCTGTCTCTGCAGACCTGCTGCGGATGTTCTTCGACGCCTTGTATGATGAGGACGTCATCAAGGAGGAGGCCTTCTACAAATGGGAATCCAGCAAAGACCCCGCGGAGCAAACAGGCAAAGGCGTGGCCTTGAAATCGGTCACTGCCTTCTTCACCTGGCTCCGCGAGGCCGAGGAGGAGTCCGACAAGGAGTGAAAGACTTAACTGAAAGCTGCCGCCCCCCTTTGGCAAGGCAGGGGCTCTGCAGGCGGCTGCAGAGAGTCGTGGACAATATTGCCAGAGAGAGGCAGACTCAAAAATCAATCCTCAATGAGGATAAATCTTTATTCTGTTTTCTTTTTCTTTGAGGGATGGACTCAGAAAACAATCATTTCTCTCTCCCCTCCCTCTCTTGCTTCCTCATTATTTCCCCACCTGCTTGTGACAGCAAGTGTCCTCATCAAAATAAACTTGAAAACTGATTCAGCAGGATTGCTTGTTAATGAGGTGTGAAGTATCCCACATCACTACGAAACTTTTTTGTCACAATAATACAAAACCAACAGGCTGCTTTTTTTATGGTTCTAGATAATGATGATGCCTAACATCTGATCTGCAAGAACAGAACAGTCGGGCGTGTGGTGTAGTGGGTTCCCCTGATACGTGGGTATCGTCATGCCATCGTGTGTTCAATCCAAACTCAGCTCTTATGTCTTTGTCCCTTACTGGAGTGTGCAGCATGACTGAAGTGTGTTTCTATTAATGATACAGTGGATGAAACGTTGATAGACAAACATGAACTAATATTAATTTGATGGATGGAGTTTTTAAAGCAAATGTCGTCTATTTTCTCTGCCTGTTTCTCAACATGAACTTAAAAAAAAAGGACAGAAACATGGAGGACAGATGTTGACCTTTGACCTTGACTACTAGGGGGTGGTCTTAATGCTTCCTCTAAGCCATCCTCTCCCATCCCCAGTAGTGAACCACACTGACTGACTCTTCATCTTTACCTCTTCTATACTTAAACCTGAGCTGTCGTAGAGGACACTTAATGACCCAATCACCGTTAAAACTTGAAATCTACAGAAAATTGACTTGATGAAATATATAAAGTTTAAAAAAAAGAAAAAAACACAGAAATGATCCGAAAGCCTTTTCTACTTTAAGTGGAAACTTATTTCAGGAGCGTTCTGTAAATATATAATAATGATAATTACAAAAAACTTTTTTTTTTCTCAGTTTTATTTTTCAGAAACGATAACTTGCTGATGTAATTGCAGTGTGTCCTTTTCCAACAGAAAACCGCAGTTGTCCAGATGCAGAGAGGTGCTTTAGATAATCCGTTGATTATTTAGTTGTATTGGAATTTTGTAAATATTTTTTTGCTTTCTTTATTTAAGAAATTATTGCTTCTTTTGCATCGGAAACTGGAAAGATGAGGTAACGGAACATTGCAAATAAAGGACTTATTAAGTTGCAAAACTTTTGCGTACGTTTTCCTGAAGCTTCGGATGCACCAGTGATTTTTATGGTTTTGTTTGTTGTGGTTATGGTTGTTTAAGAGCTGGATGAGGATCTGCGCTGATACCGACCTGATTAAGGGGACTGGGCATCAGCCATGTTGCACTGATATCAGAAAACCTGACGTCCCACTGACTCTCATTTTGCATATTGTGTTGCCTTCAGGTGCCCACAGCAGACTGTACATGATGGCTTTATTGAAATGTATCAGATTGCGACTAACAAATATCAGTAGGGTTTTTATATTTTGTTTAGTGGATAAAATATCAGAAAAAAGGACTTCAGATATAGTCCAAAAATATTATAATAAAATATTCAACACAATGGAAAAAAACCCAAAATGAGCACATCCTCACATTTAAGAGAAATGTGTGGCTCAAAAAATGATTTGATGATCAAAATAGCCTAATAAATCAGCTTAACATTTTAACATAAATGTCCCAGATACAGTCACATGCTGGACTCTGTCTGGCCTCGGTCGGAGTGTGTGTTCAATAAGTTTCAGGTGTTTCAATTCAACAAAGTTTCGTAGGAACTGAAGTGAAAATGAAAATTTGAAGTTTTCAAATTAAACATTTTAACACAAGACTGTGAGTATAGATAATCAGTGCACACTTTAGTTTCTGTTACCAACAGGAAAACACAGTTGTTATAATGTTTCTACAAAGAAGGAGTTATAAATTTTGAAAATATTTAACTGCACATTAATAAACACTTAAAATGTCATCTCTTCACATGTACATTATAGTGTGATATTAGCATTCATTAAATATTGATATAGCACTTACAAATGCTACATAGAGGGGTGTTACCCAACAGTTATTGAACACTTGATCACAAACCAACACACACAGTGAATGTGTGTTTTTCTGTGGCCCCTGTTGAACCTTGGATGCATGTCCAGATTAACCTCTTGTGTATTATAATTACAGGCCGCACACCTGGACAGGTAAGATCAAACTTGGCCTCATCTTTTCTATCTCCACATGATTTTTGGATCCTTGCAGCTTTTTCTTGACTACAGTGAATTTTCCACACATCAGACTCCGACCTGCATCCTGTTGAGTCTGATGACACAAAGACTGTAGGTGTTTTTAATCTAAAATGAAGCGAGCAGGTGAAATCGAGCTGCAGATGTTTGCAGGAACCGAAGCTGCAGGTTGGTGCATCTTGATCTTGGATGCATGAGGAGGAGGAGGTGGTGGAGGAGGTGACACCGCCTCGTGTTGATGACGCTTTGCCATCGGGAGACATTTGGACAGCCTCTGTAACCCAAATACCGAGCAACAAATGATGCATCCGAGCCGGAGCCCCGATGCACGAGCCGGGGAGACGCTTCCCACCGTGGGGCTTCAATGATCGGCTGCAGCGGGAGCACGAGCCGCCCGGTGGCATCTGTTGATCGGATCGGAGACAATTAAAGCGCCTTATGATGAGCCGCCGAGCTCCGAGCTGCAGGTAGGTGGAAACAACAACAAGAAGCAGAGGAGCGACGGAGCAGCTGCAGAGGTGCACGGAGCACGAGCCTCTGTTTGCATTGCAGTGTTTGTGCAATGCAGGTATGGAGCTGCTGCCGTGCACAGGCAGGCTTCACATCTCCTGCTTGGTATTTCGTGCTCATAATTGCAGGATGCAGGCCTGCAGCCATCAATGGCGGGGTGATGTTATTCAACCATCATTATGTCGCTTGAATTCAACCTGAGGTGGTGGTGGTGGGGGGCACATGAGCCCTGCAGCTTCATGCATTCATGCAACATGATGTTTGACTGCAGCCACTTGATCCCACTTGTTGGTCCTGTAAAGTCACATTGGTGCTTCTGTGTGATGTGTGGCTGGGAGGGTGTTGATGGCAGAAAGACACACAGCAAAAAAAGCAACACCACTCATTTCAATGGCAGGTGAGGATGGATGTCAACTGGCAGCAGCAATCAGCATGTTGATTAACTGCTCCTGAGGCCAAATCATGTGCAGGTGCACAAGAGAAAAAATCAAAGGGAACAGGCTCAAGAATTCAACCTCATTGTTAATGAATCTGTCAATTATTGTTTTATAAATTATTTAGTCTTCAAGGGTTAGAAAATAGTGACAATATTCATCAGATTTTTAATGTCTTTAAATGACTTATTTTATTCAATCAACACTCGAAAACACAAAGATATTCCAATCTTATTTTGATGATAGATAACACAAAAGATCAGGATTTTTATGAAGCTGGAACCTGCAAATATTTGCCTTTTTTTTTTTCTTCATCAACGGCCTAAACCATTGATCATTTATCAAAACTGTTCTTGCCATCTGTTGATTGATCGATTGACCGATCTTCTCTGCACTGCATCACATGTTTAAACCAAGTGATGGTTGAAGGCGACCTACAGCAGATTCCCATCCAAGGGGTCCGGACCCCTGCTTTGGGTCCCAAGATAAGATGAAAAAAAGATAATTCTGAACGTACATTTGTATTAATTTTTTGTGACTTTTCTCAAGGGTTTGCTCTTTTCTTGTCTAGTCACTAAATATGACCTTAATGAGATCATCAATCAAGAGCGTTTGGAGAGGAAAATCAATATTTGGCT
Source organism: Centropyge bicolor (assembly GCA_037975185.1). Taxonomy (NCBI): domain Eukaryota; kingdom Metazoa; phylum Chordata; class Actinopteri; family Pomacanthidae; genus Centropyge; species Centropyge bicolor. The sequence continues at coordinate 619,801 of JBBMOC010000023.1, read as the reverse complement.
GCATCCATTAACCAAAGTAACCTGTGTTGAGGGATGCTGGTTTGTTATTAGGAGGTTGTGGAGGACTGGTGTACAGTGAGCAGGTGGTGACAAATGCAAAGTAAAAGCTGATTTCCGTGAAGTGCGTGTTATTTTGTCAACATGATTTAAGGAAAGAGCTGAACCCTGACGCTCAGCAGGGTGGGGGGGATCTGCGCGGGGCTCCTCACGTTGAACGTTATCAGCGTCGAGCATGAGCGACGTCTCGCAGCTGAAGCTCACCTCCGAGGAGCGTCGAACGTCAGCCGGGCCGCGGGAGCCATTCGCACCTTCCTATCACCTCCCCCCACCTGCCTCCGTGCCTCTTGACACACATTCACTGTCATTTTTTTCCCCCACTCACCTAAGCCTTTAACTCCTCTTTCTTAGCTGCTTCAAGTCAATCTTCTTAGGGATATCTGTCGAGTCATGCACGTGCCTCCAAGTTGCAAACGTGTTTCCTGCTTGTTGACAGACTCACCTGCCTGATAAACAACACCTATTCCAAGCTGCTCCTGAAGAACAGCAGGCACACATTTACCTCACCCACTACATCTACTAGTTTGTTTAACACATGGAAGTTAGTTAGGTATCACTATCACTTTTAATAGGGATCAGCAGCTTCGGGGTGAGCAGGCCTGGCCGGAGCTGCTTACCGGAAGCTGGTCACGCGCCATATGTTTGCCCTGTCACATGAAGGCCGTCACCGCTGCCCTCGACCCCCCCAACCATTCTAACCGGTCGGGCCGGCTTACCGTGGCTTGAGCATCTGTGCGGTAAATGTAGGGCATAGTTGTTTGCTCGTCTGCCCGGTGGTTTAAACTGGTGAGCCCAAGCTGTGACTTTTAGTTGCGTTGCTTCGCTGTCACCGTGACACCATCTCTGCACGTCCACGATGAGGCTGAGGTCCAGGAGTAGAGAGAGAAGGGAGAGACACAGAGAGGATGAGGTAGGAAAAGTTTTTGTTGGGGGGGGGGGGACACAGTCGTGTTTGTCAGTATGTTCATCCTGTGATTCATATTTGAATTTAAGCTTTTCATTTTGATGCTACTAGAATCTTACAGGGGGAAAAAAAGCTTGCAGTGTAAATACAGGCAGAGTAAACATTGACTGCTTTTGGAAATATTGAAATAGGTGACTGGTGCTGAAATATGGACAGGACGGAGCGCGTTCGTGCTGCTTTCGTGCACTGATGCAGAACCAGTGCTCAAATGTGCAAATCTTGTCTTGCAGGTGAAATTCGAGGAAAGTGAAATGATTCCAAAGTCAGGAAAATCTCCCGCAGACTCGAGGAAAAGTGTCGGCATCCATGAGTTTGCAGCACTTGCCAGATCCTCCTTAAATGGTAAAACGCTTTTCACTTTTTTGTGCTTTTAAACTCTGGATTTCTTGAGTCACAACTTCTGACTCTCTCTCTCTCTTTGTGTCCAGGCATCTCTCAGGCAGTGAGGGACCATGTGACCAAGCCCACCTCCCTGGCTCAAGGCCGGGTCGCTCACCTCATTGAGTGGAAAGGTTGGCCCAAACCTGCGGGCCCCCCTCCGGCCGCCCACTTCAGCTCCTACTGCCACCTGAGCGAAGGAGAGAAGGAGGCCCGGTTTGCTGCAGGTATCCACCTCTGTGACCTTTAGCCAAGAATATGTGTGTTTGTATCCATCTTTTTCTTCATAACTAGCTGCTGTCTGGATGTCACTCGTCACTTTGGGCATCCTCCTACTTAGCTGGGTTTAGCTCCGGCATCATCTCCTGGCCAGCTCCCACCTTCTGTCACGCACCTAATCCCCTAAAACTCCTGTATGTCAGCGGTTGGCTCCGCCCACCGCGCTGTCTCTTGGGTGATGGCTTGTCTTGGCAGCAGATGGTGGCCTATTAGACACTCTCCCAGAACACTTCACTGCCCACCAATGGTACATCAGCTCCTGTTGTTTTGCTGTGACTCATCCTCTGGTTTGATCAAGAGAGAGAGTGAGAGAGAGAGGAGGTGGAAAGTAGGGTACAGTTTACATCATGCACATTATCAAGTCTACTGCATATTGTTTTACATCACGTCTTGATCAATGCTCTAAAATAGAGTCACTTTTTCCTGCTTTGTATATTTTTTAAAAAGGGCTTAAATATTAGCAGATAGACACAATAGTACTGTTTTGATAATCAATTAATTGTCGAAAAAAGCAAAAATGCAAAACATATTTTTGCATATTGGACTCACAAGATGAGACAAAATGAGCAATTTTAAGATGTAACTTTAGGCTATAGGAAATTGTAATGAGCGTTTCTCTATTAACACTATTATCAAGCAACTAGTCTCCAGATTATAAATCAATAATTTGACTGACATAAAATTTGCATGCTCCTAGACTTGATTGAAAATGGGGAGGAAATGTATGACATAATTAAAACAATGACACATGTACATAAAATGACAATATGGAAACATGTTAACTTCCAAAAAAGAGTTAGAGACAGGGCTGCAGTGTTTCTCCAACCATCGATGTGATGACAAAAACAGCAGAACAATCAGATTCATCTCAGTTCGTTAGAGACATTAATTCAGTGATTACCATCCAATATAATGAGTCACGACAAATCTGAGGCATCAAGAGATGATTTGCGTGAAACAAAAGCAGAAAGAAGTGATTTTTTTTCCAGACTTTTTCTGTCATCTTTCTTTTTTAAAAATTGTCACAGGTTGACACAAAGCATTCAGCCATTTCTTTTTTAAGGGATCACAAGCCAAAATATATTGCTACATTAATTTATTGGCTGCGTCTTCCTGCCAGGAGTGGCTGAGCAGTTTGCCATCGCTGAGGCCAAGCTGCGTGCCTGGGCGTCCATGGATGACGACGAGGAGGACGACTCCAATGATGAAGACTCCCACGCCAACGGACAGACTTGCGCCCTCTCTGGCCACAGCTCAGGTATCCACCGCCGCCATTTTGGTCATTTTCATCTCATTTCTCTCATCGTCTTCATTTCTGCATCACCGCTGACAAACTCATCTCCCACCCCCCTCCCCCAATTATCCATCCATCCCCAGGTGTTCTGACTTTTTGCTCCTCCCTCAGACGCCGCCACGTCCGATCCTATCACAGGAGCGCCCTGCCAGTCTGAGGTAGACGGTGGTGAGGCTCCGCCCTCCAGTGATCCCCTGGGCTCCAGCAGCAGCCTGCTCTGTGGCAGGCCTGTGTCTCATAATGACCCACATTCATCCCAGACCAATTCACCTACTTTACCCAGCGACTGCATGAGCCCCTTTCTGGAGGAGGAGGGAGAGGAAGAGGAGGAGGAGGAGGAGGAGGAGAGGCTGGATGGTCACAAGGAGAAGCCGGCTCCTCTGCGGGAGGAGAACAGCGAGGTTTGCATCCACCACAAGCCCGAGTGGAGGCCCCGGGCCAGGAGCAGCAGGTTCGACTCCTGCTACTCCACCTCTCACTCCGAGTCTCCTGGAGAGGAGGACGAGGAGGACGAGGAGGAGGAAGGCAGCGTGTTCCACGAGGTCCGAGTGTGGCACTGCAGGAGCTTCTTCTCCGACCGGGCCTCGTCCGGAGTGGCGTCCTTCGATGAAGAGGAGGAGAGGGATGAGGTGGAGGAGGAGAAGAAGGAGGAGAAGGAGTTTTTGATGTGATGTGTTGTCCATCTTTATGTCTCTTTGAGTCCGTATTGATTCTGGATATGACATAATCTTATTCTGCTTTCACTGTTAACCTCTCTCACCTCCACCTCTCTCCTCTGTCATCTCTTCTCCACTCGCTGCCTTCTGTCTCTCATCCTCCAGGCCTTTCATGCACTCATCTGGCTCCACTGTTTATGGCTGCTGTAAACAGTATATATACATATATATATATATTATACATATTGGAGAATTCAGCCAGAATGTAAAGCTGTTGTTCCAACTGAGTTTTGTACATTTTTTGTGAACAGTCATGTGTTGCTATTGCATTGATTTTCTATGGATATTTTGTAGTGTTGTTTTTTCTGGGTCATGCTGTCATGTGGGTCGGGCTGTTTGATACTGAATGTCCTGCATATACATATATATATATATATATATATATAAATGAGTTTTGTTTTTTTTTGAAAGGGAATCTTGTCTTTTTTTTTTTTACTCCCACACAAACATACAAGGAAGAAATACAACTTCTCATCCTATCTTTTAAAGGTGTTTTTTTTTTTTTACTTTTTCAATTTAATCATTCACTCATGTACAAAAACAATTTCATGTCCTCTGAAAAATAACAATGGCTGTTGGATTTCAAATGCATAATTCTCCTATGTACAGTAGCATGTACGTAGATCTCATCCGTGTATTTTCATATGTACAAAGCATATACAGGCCAGTGCCATATAAAGGGAGATACTACAGACTTATTGCTTAACTAGATACGCTGCAAATTAGCTTATACACTCTCTACATTTAACTCCTTATACATTATCTTATAGGGCGAGCACTACTTCACATTCTATATGCAAACAAAAAAATCAAGACGTTAATAAATCGTTGCACAAATGTTTTACACAGACAAAAAAAAAAAATGAGCCAGAGTTGGTGTGCAGCGATGATATCACGTAAGATTGAAATATGGCTCAAAATCGTCGCATGAAGCTAAAATACTTAGATTCATTGGAAGGTCGAAACGAGGACTCACACACACACTTTGCTCTACAACAGTTTTTGAACTCGTGGGTATCACTGTGCTTCATACAGTAGTTACATTTCTCGACGTTGCATTAGAGGCCAGGCTGGATTAAGATACGTGTAACATACCACGGTGTTAATATCTACAGGCCGCATACATGTGTGCATATGTGTGTGCGTGTGTGTGTGTTTTGTGTGCTCTGTACAACAGCCGGTATCTTCCTTTCGCGCGGAGCTCAAGTGTTGTTCCTTTATCATGCTAGAAACACATTAAACACAGTAAATTCACATAGCATAGAATGTTGGAGGCAGTTCACGTGACAAGACCGACGAGTTGCCCTTATTGAATCAGCCTCTGTAAAAGCCAAACAAGGCTACATGTGCAGTAAATTATACTCATGGTAATTACAATGTGCTTCATTATTCAGAGCCCTGTACTAAGAAGCTTGGTGGAAGCTGCCTTTGTCATCTGTGAACATTAGATCCCAGCTGATTTTTGGGGGGGATTTTGAAGGGCTGATATAGACATAAATATTTGGTCGTAAATTAATGACATGTAACTGTGCCAAGACTGCAGCGTGTTGTAAACAATGAAGTCTGGACAAACAAGTGATGATGCTGTTAAATCACCTTTTACTGCATTATTACTGTAAATTTATTGCATATCAGCCGACGTAAAACCAACACTACTATATCTTCATATTAGTAGTCATTAATCCTGGCCCTCTTGTGTATTGGTCCAGTGCTAGTGAATAGGTAGTAGTTTGAATTCATAACATCGTGTGCTCATTAGAATAATTTTCCATGTCTTTGTTCTTCTGTGCTTTCGTCTCTATTATTTGCTCCTTTTATTTTTGCCCTCCGTTATTTCCGTGCGGCTTATTCCTCTGCCTTGTAATGTTTGAAGTACAGGATGTTAGTTTGGCATGTAGACTCCAATTATGTTGAAGAGTCTGGACCGGATTTGAGCATGGCATGGAAAGTGTCAAAAAGTGTTTCACACACACACACATACACATACACATACACACACACACGCGCGCACACACACATTGAAAAGATAAAAGCTGGTGATATTCTATTTTTCTTATTATCAACAAATCCCATGAAAAGGCCAAACTAGTGTAGCCACATTGCTGCACTGGTTAACATAAGTGGTTAAAGTAAAATAGGCCATAAATTCACAATTTCCCCTGTTTGAGTAGTGTTTGCTACAAATGACAGTTTCAGCTGCTTTAGGAAATGTGCATCTTAGTAACAGTGAGACACATTGCTGCATTTGGTGACATGATCCTCCATCATAATGACTATATGGGCAATATCCCATATATAAGACCTGGTGCTGTAAATACTCACTAGAGTGAAAAGTGAATTTATCCGAGGCTGAAAATAGTCCCCAACAAATGCAGTGTTCATTCTTATTTGAGTAATATAACATATAGTACCCAGCTGTTAATGGAACCATACTGATAAAATAATCTCACCTAAAGATCCACTCAAGCTTTCAATTATATCACATAATCAGAGTTTGCTTTTTTGTCATGAATTTGAGTTTCTTGGCTAGTTTCACAACTTTTAATCCAATGTGGGCAAGAAGTCCTTTAATTGCTCAGTAAAAATAAAGATTTTACCATCTGTTATTCCATGACACCTGAGTCAACTCCATCTGTTGAAGAAGATCATGTGATATGATCGAAAGCTCCCGAACAGCAATTAAATGGAGACAGTTTTGCCATGTGCAGATTCTTGTTTGAGCTGTATATTAGTTGTCAGACTCAGATGATTGACTGAATCCTACCTTGTCAAAACACAGTGTCTACGTCACCCATGATGCAGTTTGTCTGCTGACAGTTTGGTCAGAGGAGCCACAGAGGTCTGGTGAACTCCACACCAACAGATTTTTTTTTTCATTTTAGAAATTGTAGTCTTCAGCTCCAAATGATACTGACTTAAGTGACATCACTTGAGGCAATCTATCAGACTTTGTTCATCCTTGTACAAGAGCTGTAAACAGACCTTGATGTGAAACAGGAATGAGCCAGGAAAGTCACAAATTGTTAAGAGACAAACCTGTCTTTGTTTTCAGTCTCTTCATGGGATGTGTTGACTATAATAAAGACACAGAATAAAACCAGCTTACTACACGCTTTATCCAGGCATTTGCACAGTAACACAATACTAAATGCCACATCTACTCTCGTTCGCTCACTCACGCCACAACAACGTTAGAAACACGGGTATCTAGGCTGGACTTGGAGGTGAGAGTGACCTCTACAAATGTAAGAAATGTCAACATTCATGAGGCGACAGCGTGGATCCCCTCCGATCATTCTGATTGATCCTCAGTGTGGGCGGGACTACCCTCTCCCTCAGGTTCTGATAGGTCCTTGTTCAGAACTGGACTCCCCTGTTCTTCTTGCTCCACTTCCTCCGGCTCAGGAGTGTGGGTCGGGGGGTCATAGTCACAGGCCAGCTCCGATTCCTCAGTGTGGGAGGGGCTGCAGTCAAAAGTAAACTCCGATTGGTCCTCAGTGAACGAGGGGCTCTCCTGGAGCACCGACTCCGACGACGCATTTGTGACGTCGCCGGGGCTGGTTTCGAACTGCAAATTCGATTGGTCCGAGAAGTTGACAGGGATCTCTTTGTACGCGAGATCTGGCTGGTCCTCCACATCAGGAGGGTTGGGTTCCCGTGGCAGCGAGAGACCCCTGTGGCGGATGCACAGCTTGTGTAGTTCTGTTACCTCCGATACAGTTGTGCTGTTCCCACAGTCGCGGAAACTGGCCAACGGAGGGCGCACTTTTACTCCAGTCACTGTCACTGAGCCCTCGATGGCCTTCCTCAGCTGGAGCCACAGCCAGCAGGAAAACCAGAGCCAGTGGAAGTGAGGAAAAAAGAGAAAAGTGAAGCGTTAATGGTAATATGCAGAAAACATTCTCAAATCAAACAACTGAGGGAAACACATGCTCACCTCTTTGAGAGAGACCACTCCAACTAGTCGACCCATGCTCGTCACATAAGCGTGGTCCAAACCCAGCAGAGAGAAGATAGTGTGGGTCTGTGTAGAAGGAGGAGAGATGGGTCACGGCCTGGATACAGACTCATTTGCATTCTGGATCAAGGTTATGGAAACTGTTATACCCGCCTCTGACAGCAAGCTATTTTTGCCTTTCAGACGGTCACTGTGTCAGACGAGGCAAACTACACTTTGGACACCAACCAACCATGTATGTAATCACAGATTTATGAATGAAGTAGAAACCATTCAAGGTCAGTCTGTGCTGAAGGTTGGCTCGGTCTCATTTCTTCTGGGTGAAAGAGGGCGAGTGTCAATTTGTCCTGGTGTGTTGCTGCACCAGTGTGTGGGCTACTCCAGATAAATTATATGTTAACAGCACAGATGAGCGCTCGCTTGCTCACTCTCTAAAATAGAACAACCTATATTTTATGTTAGCTAGTGCTTAAAAAAAACAATGTGTGTCGGTGATTCACAAAAAGCTTCAGCACAATATTTCTTTGACCTTATGATAATAACAAGCACTTAAACGCTTCAAGTATTCTCTGTATGGGAAGCACACAGCCTCATACACATCAGTATGATCAGAACAGCTGATTTCAGGTGGTGCTTAGAGGCATTACAATTCTCATTTCAGCAAAGGACCCAGCAGGGACCCAGCAAGGACTCTGCCTGCGTCCTGTCATGTCAATATTAGATGGCTGCATCTGAACTATGGGTCAACGTCACAGAAGATATTGAAGAGGACGAGAGAAGGAAAATAATTTGACACACTTTTTCAGAGCATTATAAGACTTCCCAGATGCTGCATTCGATTGTCTTCCACTATGACTCACTGCCAGTGGTGGGAAGTAACTAAGTACATTTACTCAAGTATAATTTTTATGTACTTGTACTCTACTTGAGTATTTCTACTTTCTGCTACTTTATACTTCTACTCCATTACACCTGAGAAGGAAGTATTATACGTTTGACTCCACTACATTTATATTACATTATTAAAAATTAGCTGCAACTTTACCAGCTGCAACATTAAATTATGAACACATTAATGCATCAATTATTATAATCCAATCATAAATTTGATGGTAATCTCTTTGTATCATGCTATTTTGAATGCATGTAACAGGTAACAGTATGAATATTCATATTGTACAATGAGAAAAATAGACTACCATAGTAAAAATGTAAATTTCACAGTGTGTTCAGGGCCTGTTGTTGATATTGAACCTTATGCAGAGATGTTTGCTCCACCAGCTGGAAGGGGGCAGGATCAATCTTGCAGTTCTTGAAATCCACAGGCTCATCGAGCTGCTGCTCCTCCCACTCTGCTATCTGCAACGAGAAGGAGGACGAGACAAGAAAACTTTAAACCCCTGAACTGTAAAAAAAAATAAATAAATAAAAAAAAAAGTTATTAAGTATTTTCAGTTAGTGAGGGTCTCACCTCTGATGGGGTCATGCAATCTTCTACTTCAGTAGATTCCTAAAAGACAATATGGAGTAAGACATTGACTTTGTATAAACACACATAAAGGTTTGTATACGCAAAGATTATACACTAGAACTCAGTTATGTACATTAAATATGCATAGTGTACCAACGCATACACATTAACCAAATTATTTACATATATATAGTTTCTGAGGTGAAGGATTGTGGGTCAAACAGTCAACCCACTACTCAGAAACAACAAGAAAAATAACACCATCAACTTTTAGTATCAAGCACTTCAAAATAAATCAGAACAAATTGTCCAAAAGACACACACACAATTACACACAAAGACAACATAACCAGCAGTTTATCACTTCTGTTGAAAATACAGTAAAACCTCACACACTCCCTCTTGCGCTCTCTCTCTCTCTCTCTCTCTCTGCAAAGCCTCTCTGATGCTCAGGTTGGTGCGTCACAAATATTTTGGTCCAGCACTCACTACGTGTGTGTCGCAAGGCAACGGTTACTAAGCAACAGTCTCTAGGCGGCAGACAATCTTACCGCCATGGAGATCCTCACTCGTTTGGGCTTGCGCTTTCTTTTTTCAGGAGGAGCCGGACCAGCCGGGCTCTTCCAGTCGGGGAGAGAAGGCATCAACACAGCACAACATTAACACAGCATCAACCAACTGGACAGTTTTACCCCCTTACATGGTGTCACATTGGATCCCAGTCTGACTTCTGCTGGGAGAAGTCGCTGTGATGTGAGCACAATGTTGCTGAAAGGGTATAATTACTACACCACAGATGGAGGTGAGGGCACGAGAAACCCAATGTTAATACAACATTGGATGGTAGATACACGGCCAGAAGAAAGGTTTTTGAACACCTTATATTTAAGCATTTTTGTAAAGCAATTTTAGCCCTTATGTTGTTTCTTTAGTGTCTCCTTAAGATTGAGAAAACAATCTTATTCCACACTGGATCATTTACTTTTTTTTCCAGCTCTTCTTTGAAGCTGCTTTATATATATCAGTGGTTCTTCTATTCTATTGGATGAATTGCAGGATGAGGAGGGTTTCAAATTGTTTTGTCTTACAGAAAAACTTTAGGGACCATGATATTTAAAAACAGCATCAATTCATTGGAAATATGTCTATACACATGTCCCCTGAAAACTGATCCTGACATATCAGTTTTAATTTCAGGATCTCCACTAGAAGTTCAATAAAGTTCAGTGAGTTTGAACAATGTTTGGCTGCAGACAGAGTGAGTTCATAATGACTGACCCACCTTATGCGTCAGCAATGTTTAAGGGATCAAAAATAGACCAAACTTTTTTTTTAACCACACTGCCTGACATCATGCATTGCATAAAACGTAACAAAAACTGCTAAAATGTAGGATGTTCAAAAAGCGTTTGACTGGCAGTGAATGTGTTGTGTAGTGAGGGGGCAATGACTCACAGAACTTTTAAAACAAAAAGCCACGACCACAGCATGAGATCACACAGGAAAACCCTGCTGGCTGTGGGTGGATCCCGCATGTCAGCGGGAGGACGAGGAGGACGAGGAGGAGGAGGAAGTGGACGGCATATGCGTGGACTCAGAGAGAGCACACACACCCACGCATACAATACGCAACACATTCATACAGTACACAAGCACCCACACATGTATTACGTCCTTCTTTCTTTCTCACCTCCAGCAGCTCCTTGTCTTGGTCAGCACAGGAGAGGGTCTGAGAGCCTCCAGGAGAAAAAAAAGTCAATTTCTATTCAATTTGGATTTGTAATATAACTTTTTTTTTCAATCAGTGTGTTCTCAGTAAACCACGTCAGTGTACCTCTGTGTGTCTGCGTGTGTGTCTGCGTAAAGTACATACTATTTGGCGTCTCTGTGTCGCTGATGGCAGACACAGTTTTCAAGGCAGATTTCAGAGGAAGCTGAACATTGGAAACCACTGGACTGAAGGAGGAAGACTCCTCTGTGGAGATCTACATGGAGAATATATTAACAGAGGAAGCCAGACACAAGCGCACATGCACACACACACACACACACACACACATACACACACACACACACACACAAATCGACAGCAGAAAACACAACAAAGACAAATACAAGCACATGCACATCAACAAACAGGACAGCACAGGTAAGGGCACAGACGACAGAGAGACAGAAGACACGTGTTAATGTAAATATAGAAATAAAGGACATTTATACAGTAAACACTTACCACGACAGCTGTCCAAAACCTCCATCTGTGCCTTTACCTATTGCTACATGCTTCACACATGCTGTGTCTGATCCACTTTTATTCTACTGCTACAACCCCAACCCAAGCCAGACTTGGCCCCAGCCCAGCCCTGGCGCCCCCGGACGCCTCACACCTGTTGGGTGCTCACCAGGAAGCGGACCGCTTGGCGAGCGTTGGTGTTGGACGAGGCGTTGATGTGGGTGTGGGCGCAGGGGGAGCTGGGTGTGCTGTCAGTGGTCAGGCTGGGCAGGTGATCCTGGGTGCCGTTGTCCTGGGCCAGCTGGCGGAGGTACTCCAGCCTCCGCTGGAGGCCGAGCTGCAGAGAGAGCAGAGACTGGAGCTGCAATCGCTCTATGGAGCCCAGCAGGATCATGGAGTCTGAAGGGAAACAGAGAAAGACAGAGGCGATAGGAGACGTGTTAGAGAAGGAGAAAAAGGCAGGAACGCAGAGCTCACAGAGGTAAAAGTGGAACATAAAACATCTGTTGTGTGTTACAATACAAAGAATTTCAGTAAACCATTTAATGTAGACTACATATAATACAGTCCTGCAGTAAATCCAACCAGCAGATTTAGAGAGGTATTAATTCAAGTGATCATTTTGAGGATGTGGTTTGTGGTGCTGTTAATTTGTAGTCTGTTATAGTAGAAGGTGTTTCTAATATTTACACTCACTGATATAAATGTGGTGTAATGATAGGCTCAAATTCACGAAGGAAGAATTTATTGTACAGTAATTTTAGCTACTGTGGGTGTACCCAGTGAACTGGCAACTGAGTGTACTGCAGGTTTAAAATAACAATTTTCCTTAGAGTATTTAAAAAAAAAAAATCCTATCATAGCAGTGGAGTCATTGCAACTGATTGCAGTGCAATGAAACAATTTAATCTTTTGTCCTGAATATTGCTGCTATTGAAACTGTCAAACTGTCAAGTATCAGTTTTGGTTCAGTTCCTAAATCATACTTTTGCCAATTAGACTATATTATTTCGATCGCTTATGTTATGACAACATTTCACATTTAGTAATTTGGCTTTTTTCTTCTTCTTTAAAAAAAAAAAATCATTTGTAGAAAGACGTGTTTATATCCCTGAGAATAAGGTATGAAAGTATTATTCTGGCATCTATTCGCGACGATTGTTGCACTAGCATCAAATTGAACGTCAAGACTTATTGAAATGAATTCTTTTTCTTACCTCTGGACTCGACCAGGGCCAGTGTTTTGAGCTGACCAGTCAAGAGCATCTCCTGCAGGTCCCTATAGGTAGAGGTAAGAGTGATGTAGCGCACATCCCTGACCATGATGTCCTCCACACGGATATTATACTTCCTGAAACATGGAAGAGGAGAGAAGGAATAGAGCAGGAACATTAGGAAACAAGAAGAGAGAGAAAGGAAAGAAGCATAATCGAAAACAAATGAGGTTAAAGAATTAAAACATATACAGAGAAAGAAACTAAAAGACTCACTCGTGATGGCCCATGCCCAGTTCAGGCAGATAAGGAAGTTTCTTGATGCGGATGATGGAGTCGTACAGCGATGGTTGGAGCGACTGGGCCACGGCGTTGGCCAGGATCACAGCGATCATCACAGGCAGGATGTGGGAGATCTGACCAGTCAGCTCAAAAACTATGACCGCTGTGGATACAGTGTGGGTGACTGCTCCAGACAACGCTGCAGCACCTGTGTAGGAGAGAGGTGGATTAAAGAAAAAATCATTTTCTGTCTGGCCTCTTTAAAGCCATTCATATCCAGTTAATAGAGGAGGACTTAGTGTGTGATCAGGCATGTTTTTAACTGGAATTAAAAAATGAGACCATTCAGTATGCGATGTTAAATGTGCAATATATCTGTGTGTTATTACTGCAAGACAGCAAATCCAAACAAGCTCTTCTGCAGGATGCCATTCTAATTCATTACATTTACCACCATCCTGTCACACTAACCAGTGAGTCACGACCGTGGCAATTTTATACTCAACAGTTTTCTTTTTTAACTTTCAATTTTCATCAGTCACATCCTATAAGCTGGTATGAAGTGATAAAAATGGCTGCGGCTCTGCAGCGGAGTCAATTTCAATCACACAGGAGAGAGGAAATGTGAGAAATGGCCTGAAAATTTCTTATCAAGGCAAATTAGATATGAAATGGTGAATTTAAGTGCGGTGTGTAAAACTCACCGACTACAGCGTAACCACCAGGAACTATGGGATACACGCTGCCGTCAGCATGTATGCCATCAGGAAACATGGCTGCCATGATCTCTCCAACGAGTCTGCCAAATGCTGCGCCTGTCAGTCACACGCATATACAGCGTTAAGTTATTTGAAGCTGCACAAGACACTTAGAAAAAATAGACACATTACAAAACACAACAGATTTTACTCACCGATAAGAAAAACTGGCATGAAGGCCCCACACGGAACAGGCATGGTGGTGGCTACAGCGGACATCCAGAACTAAAACAGACAGGCGAGTGTTATGTGACAAATCATTAATAGTCATCATATCACATTTCTAGACACACAGCCCACCTACCTTCATGATGATGAAGAGGATGAGCGTGATGAAGACGTTGACCTGGGGGTGCTTCCAGGCGTGGTGATGGCTGATATAGTCGAACTCCTCCGCCACGCCCTGACGGCACCACGTGCGGTTGTCGAACAGCGCGACCAGAGACTCGTGTTGTGTCAGCTGACAGGTTGAGAAAAATGTTTCGTATTACCTGACAGAGCAGCGGTCACACAAGGTCAGCAGCAAAGGCTATGATTCCTGGAAATGCTACTAATTGCTACTGTTTTATTGTTGTACAGTTTGCTTCCCTTAATAATAGCATTGATGATACTGAGTGGATTTTCCTGGTGAAATAAAGTACACTGAAAGAAGTTTAATCTTCTTTAATATATGCACTGCAAAGACACTTTGGTAACTGGTAATTTTGGGTGTTGCTGACTTTTAAATGCTTGATTTTCTAAAGCAAGTGAAAAAAAAGTCTGCTGTCAGGGTGAGATCATTTCACCTGCTTTACAATAAAAAATTCCACTTCAAATGTTTTCTTCCACTGCATCGTTTCGTGTCAGGATTTTTCCATAAATGAGCATCACTGTCTGAAAACAAGGACACCAGAGATATTTCTTTCTTGCCTTGGGCATCTGAAGCTCGAAATGAAACCAAACAGCTCGTTATACAGGACAAAAACTGTGTGGTCTGCATCTCTGCTTAAAAAAAAAGAAGCTCAAACTACATTTCATTTTCTTGTGTCAGTTGCTTTTCCACTGGCACTCAGATGTTCTTGCAACCAATTCATCTGAAGCAGAGGCTTATCTCTTGGTTTTATTTTCACCCAAAAACTGCAATGTTGCTTCTTACCAGTTTTGTATTTAGCAAAACTCTTAACATTCATCAGAAGCATGGACAGAAAAATGTAAATATAATGCCACTAGAAAATATTTGTTTTTAATTTTAAGCTCCAACATCTACACACGCACTCTTTGCCTGTAACTCTGGAGAAAACATTGCCTTTATATTAATTCATATCAGGAAACATGTCTGCTATTGAACATTTTATACCATCAAATAAAAGGAGCACAAAATGACCCACAACCTGACATCAACTCTCACTTCATTTAAAATTACCATCAATCATCCACCAACAGTCAAGGCATGCTTTCATACTGTCAGAAGAGCGTGAAAGCATTTTCTCACCTGCCCAGCCATGAACTGCCCGAAGCCCGGAGGGAACGTGAGTGTGGAGACCAGCAGGGTGACGAGTGCGGGATACACCAGGCGCCTGACAGGAAGAGAGGGACTGTGGGGTCATTAATGGGTGTGCCTGTCACACTGTATGTGCATACTTCATTTCTGGGTGGTGAGGATGGAAGATGTATAAATAGCTCCCTGTGATGTGTGAAACTGACCCAATTCATGCAAGGGCTTTACCTAGATTTCCCTTTACTACATTAACATTGTGACACGAGAAGCCAATCTTAAACACGAGTTTAGGGCCGTGAGCAGGGTTTCATCTTTCTTGGGTTTATTTACAGTTTAATCGGTTAAAATGTGACTTCTAGATCTTTAATTGCTATTTTAAAGAAATAATTCAACATTTAATATGCTTTTCGATGAGATATCCCTTTTTTGTTATTTCCCAAAATCCACACAAGTGTAAAGGTTCTGTGCAACATCAGCCACCACAAACTCACTTCCGCAGCAGGAACTTGTTAATCGTCTTCTGTTTCCTCATACACTCCACAATCAGCCGGTTCAGGTAGACAAACAGGGCACCTCCAAAACCACAGGCAATCCTACAAACAGACAAAGAAACACCTGTTTGTTCTGTTGAAAATGAAAAATGAGGAGCAACCTGGGACAAAACAAAACCAGCTACACTACAAAGGACTCACACTGGAATACACCTTTACTGCGCCTAGTTAAGTCAGTCACTTTTCTAAGGCTCTTTGACAGCAAGCCAACCAATCTTAATTTATTGTTTTTCTCTATTAAAACGTTTTGGCATCAAACAAATCGAATTTGGCACGTGATGATCTGGATGCAGCGTCTACGTGTAGTCAGTAGAGTAAAAAGTTAATTTCACACCCTGTTCTTCGAATACAAATCAACCCTCGGATTCTCAACGGGGATGTGTCTGGGAGGAGACTAGAGAGAGCGAGCGAGGCTGAATGAGAGCTCAGAAGTCTTCAGTAAATCAGGCGCCAAACTGCTCTGGGATCAGTTTAATGTGGCGGCAGTCCAGAGAAAGCCACTCACCCGAGGATGGCGAACGCTGGCAGCTCCTGAAGGTCAAACGGGAAGTCCAGGCGGAAACGGGTCTTAAAGAGAGCAGTGATGGTCTCTGAGGAAAAAGAGGGTTATTCACTGTGTTTAGACTGTACAGCAATACAGCAGTTACAGACGTGCACATATGTTACACTGGTTTTTGCAAGTACAAAATTAATGTTTAGTGACATATCTGCTTACAAATACAGAATTAAATTTTTGTGAATTTTTCCAATAATATTACACAACTTTTGTTAGATCTAATTTTAATTATCAATCCAAACAACAGAAAAAAACACACTGACTACTAAAAAGGTGCAATTAGGACTCTTACCTTCCTCCTGGTTCCACACTGCCAACACTCTGAATATGAAGGCACTGAAGGTGGCAGCAAAAAAGCCCCTCCAGTAGTTCCTCACCGCAAAAAACGTAGAAGTGACCTCAATACTGAACAGCACCCCTGCACCACGCAAACAAACACACTTATTAGGCATTCCCACACGGAGACTCTGCACACATATTTCCAGACTTACAATCTTAAGTTTTGCTTATGGCCCCTGAAACCAGAGGTGTTTGCATTACACCCCACAATACAAAGTCGTTGAACTGAAAAACAACATGCTGCTATTTTTGTTAGTCTTTGGCCAATGTCTTATTAATATCAATCGCATGGTCCCCAAATCCCACTGAGAGCATTAATGTGCTCAGAACATTTCATGTCAATCTTGCCAGTCCAAAATACACAATGGAAAAAAAGTTGCTATAAAAAAAATCCCTTAAGTGGAGAAGGTTCATCCTTGTGAGAATTGTAATTGTAGTCACAGGATTGCATTAGATAGATCTGGGCATTTCTACAAAAAAGAAAAATTGTCCTAATGGGGGCTTTAGAGAAAAGGTCACTGAAGTCATTAGGATTTATTACTGTTTACATTTTCAAGGTCAAGAATGAATTTTTCATCTTATCTTGCTGCAGCTGTTAGTCAGCAGAAAAAGATGGAAATTTCTTCATTTGCATGATAAGTTTGCAAAGTCATCTAGAAAGATTGTGTGATATAGTTTGAACACATCTGAAACATTGCTGACATATCATCACCTTTTGAGTCGATACGGCAGAAAGTTGATTATTTACACATCCAGCAGTTACGGAGCATTAACTCTTTTTAATCAGTTCTGTGGTCTCCGGCAACTCCCGAGGGAAATATCTGGCTCTTTAGCAGCTAAATGCCCCACTGTGTTCACCAGCTTGTCTCTAACTGTGCGTGTGTGCTGTGCAGAGCAGGTAGGGCACAGTGGGTTTTTAGAGCTGTTTTCACTGAGAACAGCCGCCTGCTATGGCCGAAAACAACACGATGGGAGCAGTGAAAGTGAACCAAAATAGCACATTTGGGGGTGGACAGCTAAACAATGACCTGACACTCGCTATAAAACTGTGCCAAGCAGATTCAGGTGATAATTCTCTGTACATTCATCACTACGAGCTGCCTCTCTCACACTATTTTCACATTGTCATTTGAAACACTTATTATAAAAATCGACCAGTGCTTTAAAAAATGATGATGTTCAAGTGAATTTTTTTTTTACCCAAAACAATATGAAGCATCTTCTCCCATGAATATTTGTGCCAGCTTTAATGTTAATGATGTGATCAACAGTTGCTGCATGTTGCTCTGAACCAAAGAGTTAGATGGATGGACTGACCAAGACTGGCACTCACTCTCCTGCTAGCGGGGTAAATTTTCTCCTCATCTAATTATCTCCCGTAATTATCTAACCATAATTAGATACCATTCAATCAGTGGCCGCAGCCTTGTTGTCTTACCTCCAATAGGGGCAGCGAAGCAGCAGCCCACACCCACTGCACAGGCGGCCGACAGCATCTCTGTGTTCCTCAGCTCGTTCTGTCCGACAACAATCAGATATACACACAGATAGACACACACACACACACACACATACACACACACACACGTATCCCAACAGGTGCACAGTACATGTACGTGCAATTGCCACAAACACACAATACACAACAAATGCATTCGTCATGAAAAACCACAGTTGCCAACTGTTCACAAATGCAACAGTTTTACTGTAAAGCTTCTGCTGTATCTATTCCCATTCGATGAGACTACACATATGAGCGGTGGCATATGGGAGGCCAAAATCGAAAAAAAACTCAGGATTGAGTGTCGAAATCATGGAATGAGATGTTTGTATAGAAGCAAAGGCAGCACAGATCGATGCCTCGCTGCGACGGTTCACTGAACAGAATCAAACAGCGCAGACAAATGGAAAGGCATCCATCTATCTCAGCTTCTGAAATGGACAGCATGGATTATTAATGTTGATGGAATTGGCAATAAAGAAACTATCTGACTCGTGCATTCATACCTTGCTTCCCTCAAAGGGTTCTTCCTTTAGCAGTGAAAGTGCGAAAAGAAAAAAAAAAAAGAAACAGGGGACAGAAATATGTGTGAGTGCGATCTGTGGAAGTGTAGAGGTTACCTTTTATTCCTGCTCCTGGAAGACATCCAACTTATTATCCAAACCACACAAAAATCAAACAAGCAGAGAATGAGCTTCAGCAAACACAGTCGAGATTCCACAGTGAACTGAATTAACATTTTCCCAGACTGATTATGTTTAATGGCTGCATAGTTGACCCCTGGACTATTTCAGTCTTTCTAACTGTGCTGACAGGAGTTTTTCTTCCTCCACATCACTGCAGTCTATCATCCTCCGTACTGATGCCGATGCTGCTGCTGCTGTTGGTGCATGGAGGAGAAGCACAGCACACTGTCCAGTGCAGAAACAGACAGAAGCCCGTGGTGTGGTCTCACATGAGTGGAGGTGAGAGCGTGTCCTGGGGAGCGGCAGAAAGTCAATGAAACATCAAGGACTTTTTTGAAACCGTGATTGTGTGTTTGCAGCTTCACAGCTACGAGGACCAAAGGAAAAGACACAAAGATCAAGAAAATCCTCTTAAGTGTTTAAGTGTTGCTCTTTTCAGCAACGATTTAGGCCTTAGGTTTACAAGGGGTGTAAGGAAAAAATCAACCATGCAACACTGATGCTTATCTAATTCTTTAGTTTCCAGTGCAACCACAACTCATTTAAACTGCGAAAAGCAACATTTGTAACAACATATATCATCACTGATTTAACAGGACGAATGTCTTTATAGAAATAATCATTCATAAAGTTAAATTTGAGCAGTAGCCAGAATAGTTTGTAGTGGGCAGCTTCCTGGTGTGTATATGTGTTATTAGGAAGATCCTGAAAGAG
Organism: Centropyge bicolor; assembly: GCA_037975185.1. Taxonomy (NCBI): domain Eukaryota; kingdom Metazoa; phylum Chordata; class Actinopteri; family Pomacanthidae; genus Centropyge; species Centropyge bicolor. Next base: position 600,373 of record JBBMOC010000023.1, on the reverse strand, counting down.
ATCATCATAATGTAATGCCTTTAGATAAATAAAAGAAAAAAGGTGCACTTAATCCCTTTGCTTTAAGACAGATATCATGTCATTGCAATGATCTCGGTCATGTCATTAGGTGCCTGAGTGCAATTAGCCTTTTATCATTTGGAAGGAAGTTATTAACAAGTTCAAAATAATGATGCACATGTAGATGAGGCAGGTTGTTAAATCTTGTCTTGTCTCTTGTCTTGTAAAGTAGCTGTGCATTTCTGAATTTGTTCCACCTTCTTGATTCACTTAATTTGAACAAAAAAAAAAGTTGAAAGACATTTTGTCATCAACAAGAGAGATATCACCCAACAAACATCAACAATATATCTCAATATCTGAGTACTGAGAGCACCACATTTCACCATACACAAAGATAAAATAAGGATCAGTTAATTGAGAAAGGGTGAGAGGCATAATCTGTGAAGGTCCTAAAATAACTTTAATAAGTCAAATCAAGTTCTTACCACGAAAATCCCACCAAACAGAGCAGCCATGAACTTGCTCAGGAGAGCGGCACACAGACTGGCAACATGAACGAAGGGTCCCTGAGGAGTGAGGATGGAGAGAGATTAGGATGTTAGAAGACAGGATATGACTGAAAGCACATTCTATCACTGAGTGGAGCATGATGCACTCAAGTTCAGAGGCATTATTCAAAAACCTTGCGTGATTAAATCCTGCTCAGATTCCGATTCAAACAACTTTATAACCCTCCCGAATGGGAAATGCAAGTGTTATTAGCAGTAAATCACTTTTTTATTTTCCCAGCCATGACTTTAATGAGACTCGAAGGAGCAAGATTATTAGATCCTCCCGACAGGAAACTTCAAAAACTGTCAAGCAATCCGTCATGTGTAATTTGTAACAGCCCAGAAGACTGTGATGGGAAGAGATGAAGGAAAAATAAACCCTTTACCTCCTTCCCCAGAGGCATCCCGCTGCCCAGAGCACAGGTCAGACCTATGACTTTGGCCACAAAGGTCTTAAAAGTCAGGTACTCCTTCAGGACCACCCCCCTCAGGATCGTCTTCATCTCAGGAATACCTGACCCTGGGAAATGAGACCAAAGAGATGCCAGGTGGGATGATGGAGTGGAGGGAAAAGATGAGTTGAAAGAAAGCAATTACAGAGAGAGAGAGGGGTGAGGAGAATAAATGAAGAGCAAGGTGGGTGAGGGGGGGAAAGCTAATTGATATTCATATAGTTTTCCGTATGCACATCCGAGGTATATTTTATGGATTTCCTGCAGACGTGACCAATAAAAGACGCACAGAATGTGTCCTTGAAGGGACTTATGGTGCATTGAGGAGCCAATTACATTATACAAACACAGAAATGTGACCATGAATTAGAGATATGAATACATATATTTGTGCATAAACTGCGTAAATGTGTGTAAGTGTGTATCTGTGTGTGTGTGTGTGTGTGTGTGTCTTACCCACTGCCTGAGGCGCCAGGATCTGTGTGAATCCTGCTGAGAAAGTGATGAGCACTACAGGGTAGGTGACCCAGGCGATGTACTGCAGAAGCAGGTTACTGTCCAGCCCACCATACATCCACTTCTGTGCTGCACACACACACACACAAGTCACTTCATCTCAGTATAATGCAGTGGAAAACTAAACCGTTTAACAACCTGCCATTTGTCTAGATTTATCAGTTGTTAACAGATTCACCTGATTCCTCTTCATTACCTCCCATTGACCATCTCTCCCTGTTCTTTTTTTTCTTCACCTCTGCCTTATTCATGCACTTTTCTTCATCTTTTAGCAGCACAGTGGCCTCTGCCTCCTCATTCATCATTTATCTCCCTTACTAGAAAATTTACCATTTCATAAAATACACTATTTTGCCAACAAGTGAAACATCTGTACAACCAGTTCAGATAGAAAAAAGGAAGAATTAATGGCAGGCTCATTTTCTACTACTCTGTCCACACATCTGCACAAAACACTACACACAGTCAAAAGCAGTTAAAGCTTGTTCTTGTTATATTCATGGATTCACATTCAGCTGCCACAGTTGCAGTATTTTCATTATTCAAAGATATTTTATTGATGTGAGAAAGAAGGACTAAAATTTTAATTTAAAATCAAACTTATCTATACAAGAATGTCATTTTCAGAGGATTTTATTTTTCACTAATTTCACTATATTTATAGTAACATTAGTTTTGAAAAACAGGAATCAGCGTGTGGTCAACGAAGTGTTAAGACTGATACTTTGTGGGAGTACAACCTGCATTCATTGATCCTTGAAATATTAATGAAGTCCACTCTGTTAGCTTCTGTTCGGGATCAATATAACTCTGTGGCATGATGACGATCAATTTGTATTAATATTTTACCATCTACCTTCATATCGCACCTCACAATTCATTATAAAGCACAACTCCACGTGGATTAATGCTCTGACAACTTTGCGAGGACAGTCCATTATTCACTGTCCATCTGTCTTTACAACTCTTTCCTCTCTCTCCTTCTGGCTCTCTGTCTCTTTCCTACCTTCTTGGCAGAAGGCGATGGCGTAGTCCATGACCCAGCTGACCAGGGCCATGACCAGCCCCAGCAGAATGAGGAAGATCCAGTCCTCCCCCACCCGCGAGATCAGGAACTTCTGGCAGCGAGATGCACACACTGAAGGCACAGAGACAGATAGTGAAAAAAAAAAATCTCTCAAATGAATCTTCACAGCGTGGAGAGAGAGATTTGTGTGAGACTGACTAGCAGCGTCAGAGAGGAAGGAAAAGAAAGAAGTGAAGATGTGGTGAGAGGAAATGGGAAAGAATGGAAGGATTTATAGCAGGGAAGCCAAGGCAGGTAGATTTCATACACACCAGCAATTCAAGGTGCTTTACATACTGTAATGTAATACTTTAAACAGAAAATACAAATAACAAAATAAATATACAAAAAGTTTATGGGACACTGTGTAAAATGTTGATAAAACAGATTTTGATCATTTGATCAGATCATTTAAAACCTGTATTTCACTGAAAATAGTGCAACAGATCAAATGCTAAAACTGAAAAATTGTATTGTCTTATGAAAAATATATGCTCATTTTAAATTTGATGCCAGCGACAGATTTCAAAAAAAGTTGAGACAGCGACAACAAAACACTGGAAAAGTTGTGTAAGTTGAACTGTTGAGCAGCTAAAATCCTATATGAGACAAGAATGGGGCAACATTTCACAGAAACTAGTCTCCTCGGCTCCCAAACATTTACAGAGTGTTGTTAAAAGAAGAGGTGATGCAACACAATGGTAAACATGCCACTGTTGCAACTTTTTTTGAAACGTGTTGCTGGCATCAAATTTAAAATGAGCATATACTTTTCATAAAACATTTGCATTTGATACGTTGTCTTTGTCTGCGCATTTTCAATTGAATATATGGTTGAAATGATTTGCAAACCATCACATTACACAGCTAACTTTTTTGTAATTGGGGTTGTAATATTGAAACACGATAGGATATAAGAAATTTTAAAAATAACAATATATACAATCATATATATATATTTGATATTCATTTTCACCACACTGTGATATGTCTATTTAATATGTTCAGTTAAATGAGAACAGTATAGGTGTTACAAAAAGCAGGACTGATGTGTGGAAATACTGAATTTAAAGTATTTTTGCATTAATGAACCAACTGTCAGAAATTTCACAACCAAAAAGAGACATTCTGGTTATTTTTATCTTTACATGGTTTATCAGTTTAATTTCCAGAAATAATACTATGTGCCAACCTGTAGTGTAATGTGAAAAATAACGAGCGCTTCACCTTCCCCTCCACTCAGCAGTAATATGTTTTTTTCACTTCACTTGGATGTTAGAGCTCAATGCAGAATGATGGAGGGGGTTTGACATTAGAAAGCTGTTTTCACAACCATCTGCTGCAAAGTTTCTCTGTCTCATATTAAATTTGAGTTTAAACCGGCGGTACGTGTATGAGTGGTGCACACACACACACGCTGAAGAAGAAGACATCTTGAGTCCAGCAGTTAAACACATGAGACGAAAAATACTATTCTTAATTATTGCTGCAGAAGGAGTAGTGGATTAAGACTTTTTAATGAGGTAATAGATATTTCAGTGAATTCAAAGACTATTTGTATGTCTTAAAAGCAGCTGGAGAGGATCATTAAGGTTCAGTCACAGACATAGAAGCTGGATTTAAACACATTTCTGGAAGACCACTATCAGATAACCTGAGAGGAGAAGAGGTTTAATGTGTAAATTGGTAATAAAATCTCATCTTAAGTCTATTCTGTTCTAGAGATATCGTTCTGAATTGGCTGGTTTCCTGAAAGATGATTGGAGGCAATAGCTGAGAAAGATCATTACATTGGCCTAACCTGATGGAAATAAAGGCATCCACGATGGTTTAATTATGCCAAGACATGAATCATCTAACAAACAAAAATGACTGTGTGAAGAAAGGATCCAGTCTCGCACGGGAAACTAAAGAAAGAACGGGGAATTATGAACACAATGAGCAGAGTGGACAGAGAGATATTATCCATTCAGCAGGCGTGAGCGAGCTGTGAAAGAGCAATAAACAAACTAAAGCAAGGTCATTATGTGATGAATATGTTGCGTGAGTGAGAGAGCATCGCTTCGTCTTCATCCACCTCAAACATGAGAATACAGAGACAAAAAAACAAAGCTAGGTCACGGTTATAAATTCTACCATTACATTATAATCTATAACTCTGAGCTGGGTCAGCTAAAAGAAGCATCACTGGACTCATTTCTTCTCTCTTGTCTGTGGACATTGCCAAAGCCTGGAATTCACTTCGACATCCAGAGCATTCATAGATGTGCTCGTCCCTCGAGAAGCTAAATATGTGCTACTAACACATTTACCAGATCCATATTTCCAGCGGTGCAATGTAACTAAGTACATTTACTCAAGTACTGGACTTCTGTACAAATTTGAGGCAACTCTATACTTCTACTACATCTCAAATACTGCAACAAATACTGTACTTTTTACTCCACTACATTTGTCTGACAGCTGTAAGTTATTTTTCAGATTAAAATTTCTCATTTGTTTTGATTTTATTTTGAAAAGCAATCATTTCACATACATTTTACATAGTATCAGTATTACTAAAAGCAGACACAGCCTGGTTTTCTTTTATAACACTAACTTTAATTATCTACAATCAAACATGGGAATTTTTCACCTTTGATACTACAAAGGGTTGAAGGATGAAAAATTAATATAAAGTGAGCTGTTAGATGCAATAAAATAATCTAAACTACCGGTATAATCAATCAATAAATCAATATTTTCTCACTCATTTTTTCTATCAAGTCTGCTAAAGTCTGACCTTATGTACTCTGTCCAAAAACAGTTTTACATATTTATTAATCATTTGCACTCCATTATATATTTCATATATTATTTCAATCCATTCATCAGTATTGGGTGGCTCTGATTTTTCTTATTATTCATATTCTATCCTTCAAATAAGAAGTCACCCATGTAAGCAGTATCATATCTGGAAGCACTGTTGACTCCAAATACATTGTTAATATGTTCATGAATTTCCTGCCAATAAAGCACAATCCCAAATAGTGTCCAACATCTACTTCTCTGATGTCGCTTTGCAAGGGTGTAATAAAAAGTCTGACAGTATTTTTCCAGCAGAATTCTCACCATGTAGTGGAACTAGTTGAATTTCATTGTGCTTGACATAATCTTCTCCAGCCCTTCTCTGAAATATTAAAATTTCCCTCCTCTACCCACTTCTCTTTTATACATAGTGTATTCTCAGTCTTGGTCTGGAGAATATCATTATACATTCTGGAGATACACTTAATGCATGTTCTGGATTTGGACATCGACAAGTATATTTTAATGATTCCTGTCTCTCCTGTTTCTAAAGCTGCACTCAGGTTTTGGTTGAAATAATTCTTGACTCGAAGGCATCTATAGAAATCATTTTATTCCAGACCATGTTTTACTTGTAAGGATCCACCCCCCGCCCCCATGTGAACATATACATAATAATTAGTAAGGTCTTTTGTGATCTTTGAAATCTATCATCAGATCTACTGTAACAGTTTTGATGAATCATCTAATCCACAGAATTTTCTGTCTCCTGCCAGGTTTTCAATAGTACATTAATTCACTAGTTTTGTTTAAGATCTTATTTTATAATTCTGTATCTACTATCTCGGCTGCTGTTGGTGGCCCTTTGTCACTGCTCTTTAAATTTCCTCTCATCTTACAGAGTATGGTGGTGCACACAAGCAAATTATCCTTATCTGTGCTGCTGTAATATTCGTTTAAGTGGGGGGGCCCACGCCACCACGCTCCTTTCTTCAATGTTTTATATCTGATCCTGGGTTTGATTACAACTGTTGATCCCTTTACTGTCAAGTCATGCATCTAAAAGTGTGTTAAATGTGACTGTCTCTGATAAACTGAAGGATTAAGTGTTCCTTTGTGGGTTGAGAAAATTAACTAAACGACTTTTAAAACCGTCTTGGATTAGCAGTAAAATAGTTTGCCACAAATCTTCAGAGTGGCTCTCGAAGGACAGCAACACTACAAACATGATCTTAAGAATAAGATGCTTTGCTGTAGATCAAAATACCAGCAGCATAATCAGTAGTTAAAATTAACTAAATACAACATGCACATTATTGCAGTACTAATGAAAAGCATATATAACAATAAAACACTGACCATTTCTGCAAAGTGAGTACTTTCACTTTTGATACTTTAGTACATTTTTGATGGTAATATTTACATACTTTTATTGCAGTAAGGTTTTGAAAGCAGGGCTCTTGCTTGTGGTGGCATATTTTCAGTGTGGAATTAGTACTTTTAGTGAAGTGAAGGATCTTTATTTGTCTCTCATACAAACGCTACAGAAGTCAGTCCCATATATTTGCATACTGCAGTGACATTGGCAAAAGAGAAATCAGTCTTTTAGGAGACACTTTTAGGAGCGAGAGAGAGAGAGAAAGAGAGAGAGAGAGAAACCAACACTGGGTTAATCCTACTACTACTGTATTTCCTGCATAGTCAAAGCCAGATAGAGCTCATTCCTCTGTTTTCTCCATTACTGTTCAAAAACTACTAAACACATCGATGACCCACGATGCTGCACAATTATTGTCAAATTATGTTCAATATTTTTGCAGTAATTAAATATTGTCTGTGAAGATTTTACTGATCCGTTTTGACATTTTTGTAACTTGCCAGAATTGCTAATTAGTGTCCTCATTATGTATTTGTTGTTGCAAATTGGTTTATAAGAACATCATTTCTAGAAGACATTGGTTGCTCTAAAACAGACAGGTCCTGCAGTACATCACGGGGAAAGCTGTTGAATGAAGCTTCAGTTTATGTGTATGGGCATGGTTTCTGGACGGCACATGATTTGGGGGATATTTTTTGGGATATATTGGCTGGTGGGTGCAATAATCCTTCCAATCCAATACTGCCAAAGGCTATTTCTCCCTGAAACTGCTGGGGGATAGGACGTGTGGGGAACAGTGTAATAAAACTAAAATTCTCTGACACATTTACAGCAAAACTAAACACCACAAGGTTAAAAAATTGTAGTATTTATTGCAGGGTTTGTCTTATATTCTACTTTAAACTAGCAACAATTGATATCCTTATAATAATATATCACATGACAGTGTGACAATGTGACAGGTAGCAATGAACCTACAGAGAATTACCACCTTAATCTGCAGCCCCCCCTTGGCTTTATGGCGATAACAGTGAGTTTCACTTCATTCTTACTGTTCTGGTTCAGTCTCTCAATCATCAAATTCATTAGTTGTTCACTAGTTGTTGCAACTCTCGTGACATTTTCCTTTGACACAATGAACAAGGGTATCCTGAATCCTGCATGCACCTGTGATAAATACCCACTTCTACACCTCATGTGTATCAATCCAGGGCTGAAATTAGTTGAACAAATGCAGTATTCACTCTTGTTTGAGTAACATTTGCCAGAAACTACAGTGCCCTGCTGTTAGAGGAAATTAATGAGCCTCTTGAATTGAAATTATACATTTGTGACCAGTTTTAAAAGTTTACATCAAAGTGCCACAGACAGGAAGTTGGAAAGTATTCAGAGAAGGATTTAAACATTGTTGGTTTTGTTTTCTCATGGGATCTGTTATCACTTATCATCTGTACAGTTTGTTATTAAGCAGCTTGTTATTAAGTTATTTAAACTCTTCTGTCTGCACATTTTACTTATGGAAAGTTTCAAAAGCTTAAGAAATGGCTCCAAGCAATTTTTAAATATCATAATAGTTTTGCTAATATTTTTGTTATCCTTCACTTGATTTGGCTTTTATAACTGTACTTTTCTTTTTCTATAATTTGTAAAATATGTGACTCTGTTTGTTGTGTCATATGTGTTTATATTCAGTGGATAAAAGTCATATTCAGTCTTCTCTTCTGAATGACCTTGCTACTGTATGGACAGAATAAACGATACAATAAATAGCAGCAGTCTTTCTGGTGCAGGATTCAGGTCATGGGGGGAGGGAGGGAGGGCGGACGCTGAGTCTCCCGAGGGAGGCGGGGCACAACTGTGGCAAGCTGCCCTGCAGCCAGGCCACCTGCTGGATGGCTAGTTGCCAAAAGAGGATGTACACATGCACATGGAGAACACATGCAAACGCCCTCGTGTGCAGACACACCCGACGCACAGCAGACACACACCAAGTTAAAATAAAGAGGAATATTTAAAGATATCTGTGCAGATTAAATCGACTTGTTCTTCGCTGGATCTATAATTTCCTTTTCAACTCGTTGGACATTCCCATGTGGAAGAAGCTGCAGAAATCCCCATTCCCACAGCTCCTCTTTTATTCCTCTCTTCTCACACACACACAAAAACACACATCTTGTCTGGCACCTGCAAAGCCACATACTTCCGTGAGCATCTTGGCTCACGCTCACATCCGCAGGCTCAGTGGCGTTCACAGATGTCTTCTCCTGATCCCATAATAAAAAAATCACACCCAACGCCAGACATTTTCTGCACCTCTGCTAGTCCTGCAATGCATCACCTGAAGCCAACTAGCAGGAATCAGCAATAACACTAAAAACACAGGAGATTTTTTCCCCCCCACCAATAAACATTATATTCAAAGCCACTGAAAACAAAGCCAAACATAACATGTGACATAATACATTAACGCTGATCCTTGGAGTATCTGGTAGACAGAGATCTGAGTAACGTCAGCTATAAAATTGCACAAAGATTCACTCTGTGAGTCAAAATAAACACAGTGAGGCAGTGTATGTTTTTAGCTCTCCATCACGACCGGTTGCAGAGCCTTTGGCAGCGTGTGTAGGCTGCCTTGTTCAAAAGCTGCGGCTCCAGTTACCGATCTGAACCGAGGCACACACACTCGTAAGTCCATCACCCACAGAGATGATGCTCCCACACAGATACAAGAGAGGAAAACACTAAAACTCCCACTCCCACCATAGCTGAAGCTTCTCTCCTTACACATTACTTAACAGGACAACAGTAGAACCTGTCCAGCCTGAGCGTGTATCTGGAGACAAGTCTAAAAATACAAACATCTCTGATCTACGGGCACACATCGCGCACAGACAGCGAGCACACAAATCACTCAGGCTGGCTCCTGATCTGAGAGTGATTGTTTTAAATGGCTTCCATTACAGCGAGCGAGCGAGGCTGGGCTGATATAGTGTAGCTTTCACCTATGGTGCAATCTATCGAGCTTTAATCAGATCACTAGTCACAAGGGCAAAGAGGCAGAGACGGATCCTGGAAAACAGCCACATTGGCTCACTTGTACAAGCACGTGTGAAAACAAACGCTCTGCCTTTCTGTCCTTTTTCCTTTCCTCACTTTTGCTGAGATTATCTGTTATCTGTGGTAAGACTTTAAGACAGGATATCCCTTTTAGTCCCACAATGAGGAGATTTACTGGGGAAATTTAAGTATTGATTTTTGTATCTAATAGCATCAGTTTAACCAAATCTAGGGGCGCAACTAACGATTTTTTCTTTATTGTCAGCTAGACTGTTAGTTTCCCAATTAATCAATTAATCATTTGGTCCATAACAGGGGCCTTTAAAGTCTTACATTGGGTTCCTTAAGACAATTGAAGCAACTGCAACTCCATATCCCATCATTCGGGCTAAGTGTAATGTCACCATGGATTCAGTGAGCTGGCAAATTGGGACCATTCAAAGAACGCCGAATTAGCTATTAGCACCCTCTGTTTGCCATGTACCAATGGATGTACAGACAACTATCACTACATTACTTTGACACTGAAGAAGTCTTGAAAACATGATGATTCTCAGATCGGTTCTGGAGTTATTATTTTCAGGATTTAACAGTCTAATAATGAAAGATATTTCATTTACTATCTTAGAGGACTAAGAAAACCAGCCACTGCACACATTCAAGAAGCTGGAATCAGTAAATGTTTGGCATCTTTGCTAAAAAAAAAAAAAATTATCAATGAATCGACTCCATATATTGCCTCTGTCCAAAATATTTTCAACATATTTTCTTCCTCTCCTCTAGCAGTCTATCTAGTGAGGCAGATGATTTGGGTTTATTTCATTAGGTTTAAAGCTCTAAATTTCACCCAAAACATAATTATAATGCAGGTGGAGAAAATTTTATTTGTGGAGCACACAGCATTATAAGTGTCCTTGTTACTGTGGATAATCCCCAGATGTGAGTGTGAATAGCTTTTATATGGACTACTTGTACAGTGAAGAGTTCTTCTCATGTTTAGTTTGGTTGAAATGATCCTTTAATAAAATGCATTGCTGCACTATTGATTTTTAAAAAGACTTTTAATTGCAGAATAATGCATAAATGAAGAGTTAATGAAGGATGCAAACACACACACACGCATATCTTTCACTCTGTTATTGTTGAGTACATCAGTCTGAAGTGGAGCTCTTCTGGTGCCACTCCCTTATCTGCAGTCATCTGGGAAGACTAGACATAAAATAATCTGACAGTTCAGATCAGAACACACACACCCACACACACAGAACAAAGCAAACATCCCTCCACATACACACACACATACACACGCACGCACACACACAGTGGGCCACTGGCAGCCAGCAGAGGGGGCTGTCTTTGTCTGACATTGAGACAGCCCTTGTTGGCTGGAGGTCATTGCTCAGATCAGTCACATTTAATCGTGTTCACATGCTCTCCTGCTCCCTTGTGTCAGGTAGCCGCTCTGCTGTACTTTAAGAAGTCAGTGTTTTCACACAGCTTTCACACTTGCTGGAGCGCTATAATGTGCTGCACACACACACACTAGAGCCACTTTGTTTAAGAGCACTGAACAACCGCTTTGGTCTGACCTTCACAGCATGTCAGAGCACTACACTACCTGCACACTCTGTCCCTGCATGCGCACTCTGAAGACAGATTTAAGGCTTGTTGCATGATCATCACTTACATTGGCACTTTGCACAGGGGTCTTTCTCATACTCCAGCAGATCTGCAGCACGACTGCGAACACTGGTGTTCCTCCGCAGTCCTCCACCGTCCCGCACTCCTCCATCCCGTAGGCGGGCCGCTTCCTCCTTGGCATACACACCCAGCTCCTGGGTGTACCGCCCATACATCTGTGTATTTGAAAGACAGAAAAAAAGACAGCTTTTATACAGGTGGTGCAAGTGGGAGGCAGTGAAAGAGATGTTGGTGTGATGCAGCAGGTTTCTCACTGAAGATGTATCGGGTCACAGTAAACAGGGCCAGGTGTCAGAAAATTCACTTCCTGTAACTCAGTGCTCCACACTGTTCACAGCTCAAGTCTTTTTTTAGAAAAAAAAAATCCACTCTGCTTTGACTCAACGGTCGTGTAATGACTTCTTTTCAGACAGATGAGCAGACAATAAGCTCCACCTGTCAGCTCCCAGCTGATTAACTCTGCAGGGCTGCCATACAATTGACTCCTAACGATGAGAGGAGGAGTTCTTAGCAAACTCACATAATCAAGCATGTATATAGCCTTCGTCTGAGGCACAGGGCCTGTTGTTGCAGTTTTGGCCAGTGTGTAGTTATTAATACCATAATGGAGCTCTTCAAGTGTCTCTTTGGTGTTGTGGTGGTTGTTGCTTTGGCTTGTGATGTTACTGGCCAGCATCACTGGACTCTGCCTCTGCAGAAACACCAACCTCTTCCTCCTTCTCCGCTGCCTCAGCAACAGCCGAAGGTGCCTCCTGCAGCTCCCTTTGATAAGTGCCAGGTGGAGGAGGGTGAGAAGATCCAGTGTGGGACTCAAGATATCACCACTGAGCAGTGTGAACACATAAACTGCTGCTTTGATGGGCGGCAGTGCTACTATGGGAAAGCAGGTATCGCTGGTCTCTAGAGTCGTTTCTCATGCCTTTCATGCAGATGCTCCATGCCGAGTGTAAAATATCACAATTGCTGCAACAGAAATTCATGCATCTGTTGTCCTCCCACCCAGTGACTGTGCAGTGTACCAGGGATGGCCAGTTTGTGGTGGTGGTGGCTCGAGAAACCACAGTACCCCACATAGATGTGGATTCAGTCAGCCTGCTAGACTCAAATGATCCCTCCTGTGCCCCTGTGGGCTTCACCTCTGCTTTTGCCATCTTTCAGTTCCCTGTGACTGCATGTGGTACTACAATCAAGGTAGCTGGTGTATTTGAATAAGTAATTTCAATAAGTAAAAAAAGTAATTTCAATATGATTCAAGTCTGGATATGAATATGTATATATGCTATAAAGCTCAGGGTGACCCCTTGAACAGTCCAAAACCCAACCGACCCAAACCCAAATGATATTTACCCCTTAAACTTGGAAAAACTGGAACTTTTGAGAAGCTTAAGAGATTAATCATGTCTTCGCTACAAAAATGACAGTTTTCAGTTTTGTTCATCAAATCATTTGAGCACCATTTTCCATCTACAGGAGGAAGAGGGTTATGTGGTATACGAGAACCACATGTCTTCCTCATATGAAGTAGGAATTGGACCCAGAGGATCAATCACCAGAGACAGCCATTTTGAGTGAGTTTGTGTAAAATCAATTTCCCTGATTGCTTTTGTGACCCACTGAGGTTTCCTGATAGTTAAACGCCTCTGCTCTCTGACAGGTTATTGTTCCAGTGTCGATATTCTGGCACAGCTGTGGAGGCTCTTGCCATTGAGGTGAATGCTCTTCCTCCACCCATGCCGGTCGCTGCTGCAGGACACCTCAGAGTGGAGCTGAAACTGGGCAATGGACAGTGTCACTCAAAGGGATGTGTGGAAGGTGAGCGGCAGAAGATCCTTATGATGCCAGCTAGTGCTGACACTTCTGTGCACTTAAAACTTAAAACTACACTATGTTGATTGCAGAAGAGGCAGCGTATAGCTCCTTCTACACTCCAGAAGACTACCCAATCACTAAAGTGCTGAGGGAACCCATCTATGTTCAGGTGAACATCCTGGAGAGGTCTGATCCAAACATCATGCTGAAACTGGAGCACTGTTGGGCCACTTCCACCCCCAGTCCTCACAGCCTGCCACAGTGGGACCTTCTGGTTAATGGGTATATAAAACGTGAATTTGATCACTCATTTAAAGAACTGTGTGAATTTCAGTTTGCATGTTAAACCTGAGCTCTTGTTTGCTGCAGGTGTCCCTACCATGATGACCGTTACTTAACCAAGGTGGTGCCTGTGGATGGCTCCTCTGGGCTTCATTACCCAACGCACCACAAACGCTTCATTGTCAAAATGTTCACGTTTGTGGATCAAAACACCTTAGCTTTTCAAAAAGACATGGTAACTCTTCATATTAGTATCTTAAGTGACAATATTATTATAGTTTCTTTGACCAAATGAGCACCTTGCAATCCCTTTCAGGTGTTCATCCATTGTGCTACAGAAGTGTGTTATCCCAGCAGCACAAACTCTTGTGAACAGCCATGTCACCGGCAACGTGAGTAGCTCCTTAACTGTACAATATGGTTGTGACGAAGAACTTTGAACAATTAAAAGCAAATAGATATATAAATGACAAATTTTATGCCATGCCCATTACAATCCAAAACTTCATTGTCATGAAATACAAGTTCTAAACAGTATATGAATCTTAAATTTGGATGTGACAATATTGGTTATTGGATCAGGAATCTGTATCTGCAGATGGCCTGAATTGAGATTAAGGAAAAGTTGGATGAGTGCAGGACATCTCTTTCCAGAGTCCAAGGGGAAAGAGGAAAGCCACCCCCAATTACAGGAGCTGAGTCAGTTTTCAAAACTGATGCACATCTGTCCTATTGTAAAACTTGTCAAATGTAAGGTGACGGCTGCACTTTCCATCCTGTTGCAGGAAGAGCTGCAGTGGCGAAGGTTTCCTCAAATCAAAGGGCTGTAGTCTCGAGCGGAGAAGTGATCGTGATCGACCAGAGGACTCAATCGGCTCCCAATGCCAAATCGAAGAGATGACTATCCACTGGCAGCCATAGCTGGCCGTGACTTTTTAATAAAGCTTGTTAAAAGCTCATGCTTACAAATGGATCTTGTCTGAATTGCTATTTGAAGGTCACTTGCTATGCTTTTCTTTTTTTTTTCTTTTTTGTGCTGAGGCTGTGTAGTCAAGCAAGTAATGCAACCCCTCTTCCTGATTTGTGCTGAGAAATCGAAAGGTTGCATTACAAATGTGTACTTTGCTGTAAGTCCGTGCACAAATAGGAAACGAATGAATTCTCAGCCATGCAAAGGAATGTTACTTAAAGTGGTAGCTGAGAAATTGTGCTCTTAAAATGTCTAGCAACACTAGAGTACAGTAGTAGTGGCATGAACCTTGTTACCTCTCTGCTCAAACACTGATCTCTTTCTACACATCACATTAAGATGAACATCACGACTCCTCCAGGCTCACCGCTCACTCCCCCCCCCCTTTATTTTTTTGATAAGACCCTCCCAGGTTTTTCTCTGCATGCTACAACTTGCAACATCTCTCCTCCACTGCTCTGCGCACCACCTCCCTCTTTGTCCCACTCCAACTCCTCCACCCCCTCCTCTCATTGAGATGGGCATCACGACTCCTCCAGACTCGCTCTTTCTGCTCGCATGAACAGGAGGTGCAGAGGGAACGCAGAGCAGCCGTATAGGTTCAGTCTGACTGACGAGCAAAACGGGGACCACGCTGTCAGAATGCTTGTCTCCCTCCAATTTAACCTTCAACCTGCTGGGAAGCATTTAAGCAAAACGCAAGCTATACATCATATTCAGACAGCAGCCTCATTTAAAGCCACACAGCGAGATCCCAGAGGAATCAGCCAATAGGTGCCAGCTGACAAACGCTAGCAGCTGCTGTGTGGACATAAACATGTCAGAGGAGTAGGATGTAAACAAGTTTTGCCACTGGTTAAAAATGCTGTCAATCAAAGCAAATTGGTGGATGCAGAGTGGACAGTTTGCATGTGTGTGGCATGCTAAACATTGGGATAGTTTAAGCAAATGAGTCACTGAGGCAAAACTGGGCTCTTCATTCAACCATTACATTTGACTAAATTGGCACTTTTTGTCCTAAGATTTCTCTCATTCTTCCATTAACAATAAAGATATTAAACCCAGCTTTCAAATACTGACAATTTTTAAACCAGTCTTTGTTTCTTCAGAGCCATTTAGAAAGTGGATTAAAGATGTAGTGAAAGTTTGTATTCCAGCTGTGTGGGTCTTTTAATGCAAAACCACACAAATGTGCAACAATGTCAATTTATAATTTCTAGTACTTATAGATCATCTTAGGTATTTTGCATTTACTGAAAAGTGACAGGAAATAAGATATTCCTTTAAATGCCCCATAGAGGTGAAATTCACAGAGTACAGTGAAAGAGAGAAACCTAAACGATCCCTACCAGAACCAACACAGGGATGTGTTTATATATGTACCCTCACTACTACGCAACCAGAGGGAAATTCTAAATCACTTTGCTGGTTTGTTCAATTCAAAAATTCATAGTCATTTACTATGCAGTTTGTTTGCTTTCCCAACCTAAGTGGCTGCATTACTGTTCAAATGCATGCTTCGGGAAGTGAACGCATCACTGCCCATACCTACGCTGTGCTCTGCACTGATTCAAACAGTCTTCAATTCAGGTGTAAGTTGAGTCTCTTGCCTCTTCCAACAACATCACATGAGCATTTCTACCACTCTTGCAACCTTTTAGTAAGCTTTGCACTCAGGGGAGAGGAGCTCCACTGCGAACAACTACTGATTCAGTGACAATGGTGTTTCATTGTAGTCAGCTGAAGACTTGTTCATACATGCACCGGAAAAAATTCTTCATTTTAAGAACAAATTCCATACACCATCCATTTCTGCACACGGCTGAAAAAATGTATCCGCACAGAATCTAAAAACCTCAACAACAGTGTAAAAGACAGTGCTACTTCATTATGGCTGTGTTAATATTTCCTAAATTAAATGACCCACATATGTCAACTTCCAAAGATATCGATCAATGAAGCAGCTCTGGAGGAAAGTGACAGATGCTGCTGGTTTGCCTCGCTGGTAACTGGTCTATATTTCATCATCACTACATTGTAAAATTGAAATTTACTCACAGCTACACTGAATTCACGTGTTGGCAAGCAAATTTTCATACACCCACTCATACAGTATAGATGCACGCAAACCCACCACCAGCACCAGACAAACACCCACTGCGAGCATAAACGGGGCCTGTTATTGTTTCTGTCTTTGGCCTGTATGAAAGCAATCACTGGCCATCTGGAGCACGGCCCCCTGGGAGAGCAGCAGGTGGGACCCTGTGGGTTAAATGAGCTGTTATCTGTAACCAGTTTACCTCCCACATGACCAACTTCTGTACCTACATTAGTCAGTTTACCTCCCACATCACAACCCTCTACACCAGTTCAACTCCTGCCTCCCACAGGTTGTTATTGACTGGTTTTCATAGAAAGTAAAGCCTGCTGAGAGAAGCCATCCAGCTCCGTGCAAAATTGTTTCGCACGGGAAGAAATTTTATTTACCAAAAATAAACCGGTGTCAACAACTGAGATGATCAGACTCACATTCATGCAACTAATCAAATTGTACAATCATAGACTGAATATCGAGAAAATTCAAAATTGGACAAAAATAGAGGAAGCCTGAACGGAGTTGAGAAGCGATGAGCAAGCAGCAGCTATTATGGCTGATAGGCTGAGTCACTTGTCAATCAATCAAACGTGGCTCAAGTCACATTTCTCCTCCTCATAGTTGCCAACTAGAAGCAAATTTGAACAAGTGAAATGAACTATTAAGACACAAACCTAAAAATTCTTACTTTGCATCTGGTGAATAACTGCAGCCTGAGACCTTTCTATGCAATGAACCATCTCTGCTGAGATAACAGAATAATACACATTAATATTGTGAATTCAGTCAGTAGTGCCTACAGGACATAGGCCCTCTATTATCGCACCACATTTCTCCCACATTGCATATATATTTTTAGAAGTATTATTACAAGGATGCATGCTTAGATGATTACTTTCAGCTTTTATCTCAATTTTCTCATAATAAACAGTCTTCCCTCATTAAATGTGTCTAACTGTATCCTGTAATGGTCACTTCAGTATTTCAGCCATTGATATTAATATGTAGAACTGCAATATAAAGATACTGTATCTACCATATGACACAGATTTTAACCTACTATTTATACTATCTATACTTCTGAGTGCGTTGGGCCAGTGCAAACAAATGAGCAAGGCAACTGTATTAAAATGTTGGATTCACACCATTGCTGCATCAATGAGACACCATAATTACCCTTTAACTCATAACACCTTAATTTGTCTGAAATTGAATTCATTGGATTATCCAAAAACAAACATTTTCCTCTAGTTATTTCATCTATAAATAGTTTCTCAAATGAGACTCCAGGAAAAGAAATATCATATTCATACTGTGATAAACCCTAATAGAAGACTTTATCCATATTGCCCACTAGAGATAAGCTATATCTGCAGTGGGCTTGAGCTTATTACAGATACATCAGTCTCGGTGCATATGTCAGCTGATAAGCAACAAGAAATTGCAGCACAGAAGTGCCGAACACGGTTTGAGGTAATTACAAATAGTGTCACTAGAAAGCACAACTTGACTTTTCAGCTGTAAAATATCCCACTTACTATGAATCTTGCTCAAAATGCTTGCTGCAAAACAAATCTAATAGATTTGTAACAAGACTGTTTGTTCATCTGTTGTGTTTAAGTTTGATAAGAAAGCACTATCAGCCGATAAGTTGTTCCCAAACATCAGCATCCGCCTAAAAATAACTGTATCATGTCCACCACTTCCAAATACTAACAAGGGGCACACCCTCATTACTATCCCACTCTACTTGCTGCACAAGTTCACCTACCAGTTTGAAGACTTTGGATTAACATGGAGAGAGCAGCACATGTCCGCCAAGACCCCCCACTTCACTGCTACATCGCTCTCCCTGCCACCTTTCTGAGTCTGACCATGTGCAAGCCTAGCACAACAGATGAGATAAAAAGTTCTTTATTATTCAGCAAATCCCAAGGCACTGCCGGATAATTTATTCATTGTGAGGCAACAGCAAGGACAAATATTTGACACTCTAATGATGAATGCTTTAACATCGAAAACTTTCATCCTTGCTGCTTTTTATTAATACATATTCATAAGACAATTTTAATCTCTTCTTTTTTGCTGCACATGAGAGTGAGGTGACCCATCACTGTGGCGAGAGAAAGATGGATGTTTCGGACCCTTGAACTCCTACACACTGTTGTGGCGGTGCGATTACGCTGAGTGTGTATTGATGAGACCAGGGGAATAACACGAGGACTAAAGCACTCGGGCTAATCTGAGCCCTGAACCCTCCAGGGACAAGATTGAAAATTGAATTAGAGAAGGAAGTGACAAATTTGACTCATCCCGCTGTCTACATTTGCATTAATATAAGTAGCAGAGGCTGCTTTTAGAATAGTTACCTATGACTCACAGCTCTCTCGCTCTCACACACACACACACACACACACACACACACACACACTGACAGTGAAATAAACATGAAAAACCTCGATGCTGTCAAGGCAGACCTGTGCACGTGTGTGAAACCCTGACAAGTGAATATACACCAACACACATGGTGATCATGTTAGTAAAGGATGGGCTTGGGGGAGGTGGGGTGGATGTCAGAAAGACTGAAGGATCAAGCTTCTTGTCAGAAAAAGACTTGCGGGGAGAGCTGGTTGTTCTGTGTACAGCATGACACTCATCCACAGAGATTATGTTTGCAACAGGTTTAAAACAAGTATCACCGGGAGTCAGAACAGGGAAATAAAAGACACACCAAAAGGTCTGTCTATGGTTTTCTGAACATAAATGATGCATGCAAAGAAAAAGCAATATTTCACTTTCTATATTTGAAATTTTATGCTTCTTCATATTTCTATAGTTCTACATCCCAATACATTTCAATATATACTGCAGTGCTTCTTGTCCAGCCATTCACACACATGCTCACACACCAATGGCAGCGCCTTCCATCAAGAGCAACGGCGTCTTGCTCAAGGACACTTTAACATCGAACCATCAACTCTGCTATTAATGAAGGAGCTGCTCTGCCTCCTGAGCCACAGCGTCCTTAACTCAGAAGAAAATATTGAACATTTTACTCAAGTACAGAAAAGTTGAAGTCCATGATCAATGGATTAGTCAATCAATAGAAAATGAACTGGTAAATCTGATAAATTATTTGTATTGGTTCCAGCTTCCATCAGTGTTCTGCTTTTCTTTGTCTTACATGATAATAAACTAAATATCTTTGGGTTTCTGACTGTTGATTGGACAAAACAAGCAATTTGAAGCTCTTTCACTATTTTCATTTTTAATTTTTTGACTAAATATTAAATTATACACAGATTAATCAATAATGAGAATAATAAATTGTAGGCCTCCCTGACAGCTACTGTATAGCCACTGGTTACTTATTTACATACAAAGCATATGGTAATTTCATAAAATGATGGATTGTTATAGAATAAACTACCCAACAGTATATAAAGTAGTTCAAATTATCTCTACATTTACTCCACACAGCATTAAAATACTGCTTACATGTTGCATGTATAATTCTAATAATAGTCAGTAATTGTAATGCAATACTAAGATATAACACACTAAATAAAGAGTCATTCTTCATGAAGAATACCTTAACTGTATGTTGTTAATATTACTGACATAATTCTACTTATGTAAAGGATCTCAGCACTTCTTCCACTGCTGTTTATTGCGCAATACTACTTTCATGTTGGGTTGTCAACTAATGCTATTATTACAAATTATTAGGCCCTGCATCCTCTGAGGTGTTTTATAACAGAGTGTACAAGTATCCTGTATATTCTTTAAATGGCAGCTATGTAATTTTTAAAACATAGCTCTCCAGTTCGTGAACACACTCTAAGCAAGGCAGTGAGTGCGGCTTATTTTAACAGTCAAATGAATTAAGATAGATTTTTTTTTTCTGTCTGCAGTCTCTGCAGTGGCCTGTTAGTGGTGTGCAGGTAACAGCACTATTTGGAAGTGACAGGACCTGAAATGGACTCGTGCCAGCCTCTGTGTGGGAGAATGGACAGAATGCTGACTATGAGGAACCAGACCCCCCTGAAGAGACAGCGCTTTTATGTGTGTGTGTGTGTGTGTGTTCAACAGCGACAGAGGGAGAGAAAGATGCTGAGATGCACAGATATACGTATGATAATCAAATTCTATTCAAATATCTGCGTTTTCTTCACAAAGCACAAGGAAACTTCTCACGGTAGCTGCACCAAGTGGCAATGAGATGTACGGTAACATTGTGTAACTTAAAAAGTGATGGAAGTAAACTGCCAACAGCATGTCCATATTTACCAACCCAACTGGTCTGTGACACTTTACACCAAACAATACAAAAGAGATCTCACAGTCCAGTTTTCTGTGGACAAAGCGCTTTCTCACTGAGACAATCTGTGTCCGAGTGCTGCATAGTGCAAATACAAGTGTGTGCCCTCTTAAGACTGTATGTGCAACCTCATACTAAAAATGTATGCACGAGCATTCAGTATGTATAAGTAACATATTTTGTGTTTTTCAGTGAACTTTTTTCAGGCCAATTCATTGTCTTGGTGAGGGAATATGAGACTGTGTTCATTTCTCCTGCAGCACTATTTGCGTATTTTTACATAATTTTTTGTTGCAGTGGCTTTGCTTTAAACATTCATCGACCACAAACATATGGAAGAGAATTGGATCTTTTAGTGGTGTGTATTGATAGTCAGTGCAGCAGGTTGCTCACATGCATGCATACATTCAGAGAGGGCGGCAGCTTGTGTACTGTGAATATCGGTTCAGCCGTGCTGCAGTGCCCTGTGGCGAGGGCTGGAGGAGGGGGTGGGGTGAGGGGAGGGGAGGTGTGGGGGGTGGGGTGGCGGCTTTTCCTCTTCAGGTAGGTGATGACTTTGATCCTTGCTGCAGCCAAATCCTCAAGCCTCCCGCTGCTGGAAGGACATGAACATGCCGACAAGAGAGTTACCACATGCTCATTTAAGCTCGTACATGTGTGGGCAGGTACATATGCGTAGGTGCAGTACACACATACACACCCACAAACTAAACACACACGCAAGGCCCGTGGAGAAAACTTGCCCACGCTTCTGAAAAGAGAAAACACATGCACAAACGCAAAATCCTGTGACACATCCAGACCTCCTACATCTCTGAAAAAACATTTAGAAACAGCCTCAGATGGAAGGCTGCAACACTTCGACCAAGTCACCGCAACACCGTCTGTCTCCGTCTTCTTTTCTTTTCAATCCCCTGACCTGCGTCTTCTCCGCTTTACCTGCACCATCCCTCCATCCCACGAGAGCCAGACAGCCACTGCCGGCCGTCCCAGCATGCACTGCGCCTGACAGCAGTTGTGGAAGCCAGTGACCCATGCGCCAGACTCTTGTTGCTTTCCAACTGTCAGTCGCTGCTCGAAGGATCCTCTCCTGCATCTCCACACAGGACCAAGAACACAACACAAAGAGTTGCTACACTCTGCTTTATTCATGAATATCTTGATGGTTATAAATAGCTTGTTTGTGCACTGTTGTACTATTCCCTTTGGATAATGAGTTCAGAGAGGTTAGTGCTTTCGAGGGAATCTGTTTGGTGCAGTGGATGAAAAAGCAACACCGGCGCTGCTGTACACGATACACCGATGGAAATCATTTACATATCAAATAATTGTTTTCTTTATGGTTGATTTTGCACAGAGGGAAATATAATCATGGCCACTTGTGATGTAATTATATCAATTATTCAGTCGTTGCTCATTTGTAGGATACGTTTATGATACCCACCACATTTTATCTTAATGGATTGTCACAGCCAACGCTCACTGATTGTAAAACTCGAGTACCAACAGGAGCCATAAATTAAAGGGTTAGTTTTGTTCGATCCTCTTGGTAAACACTACAGTCAATCAGCTGCTGATTCAGGAAAAAAAGCAATCTGAATAAATATAAGAGGAAAATTGCTTCTTTTTTTTTTAGTAGAGTGGCCATGAATGAGGAGATGACATTTCTGTGCCTCTTCCCTCCTGGAGAACTTATCAGCCTGATCTCAATTTTTCCTCTATCTGCTCCGTGTCATCTGCTCGGTCTTGTTACGGCACCAGTGGTTCTGCACTGCCAAAAATCAAGCAACCACATGACTGAAAATCCTCTGAATCTTGCTGACGGCAAACAATAAAACACAGAGGATCCTTTTGTCAACATTCGAATCCAATTTTAGACTGCAGCTACCGGGGCGAGAAACTCTTTTAGCCCTCACTTATCTGATTTAAATGTTCGGTTAATATCTATCTCTCCGTGTCATTCGGGTTTTGGAGCTTTTTGATGAACAGTGCCGCCACTTTTTACTTAGAAAGTATCTGAACACGAGCTGCAAAAACGCTCACATGTGCAGAAACGCACACGCATCTATTTTTGGATAATGGACTGGTATGCTGGGAGTAAATGATAAAGCCATTGATCTGAGCGCTATGGTCAGGGGAGACTGAGGGGGCAGACAGCACGTTCCAATCCTCAGAGACTCCGACTGCCATTTTACATTACTATTGATCCTAAAACTGAGACACACGGCGAGCATCGATCTCCACACCAACAAGAGCAGAAAAACACCTCTGTACCACTTGGGCCCAACACAGCTGCAGGAAGACGGACCCACCGACAGATAGTGCACACGTGAAAAGAGAAGAGAGAAGAGGAAGAGGAACTGCAGTCACAGGCATAGAACAAATCATGGTGGAAGGACACTTTAAATCACATCTGTCTTTCTGCCCCCTCTATCTGAATATAGACATCCCTGTGTGAAGTGCTCCAGGGCATCACTGTCAGTCCTGCAATGACACGAGTGGGGAAAACTGGTGCAGGAGGCAATTAATATTCGGAAACACTCCACTTTTGGTTCATAAGTAAAAGGGGCCGCTGGAGCAAACAGGAAGGACTGAGGGGGAAGATAGATGACAGAGGAAAAAGATGCAAGGGGGCACGAGGAGGGACAAGATCTGCAGGAGAATAAGGGGGAGATAAGGGAGACACAGGACGTGAGCAAAATACATGAGAGCTCAGCGGGGCGGAGGGGGGGGCTGTAATCTTATATTTCAGGGGTATTAACATCTTAATAAGGGCCCATTAGGCCATACATAAAGTGATCAGAGATAGCCATAAATGCCTTTCTTCAAGCAGAACAAATTAATCTGACATGGTTTGCTGAAATCTAAACTGATAAAGAATTAATTATGAAGGTGGGCCAGACAGAGGCTGAGAGTGATGCAACACCTGTGGATCAAGGTGAATGAATGGAGCAGCAACTAGAAGCAAAGCAGATCAGCCATTAAAGACTATTTTAATTTTCCACTCCACTACTATATGTGGGTATATTCATTTAAAAAAAATCCAAACACAGTCTCCTGCTGTTCTCATCCAGGACACAGTGGAGCAGCAGCTGTGTCTCCATCCTCTGGTCGAACAAGCATCCATGAAACACCCCCCCGCATGCACCGACACATGACGGGGGAAAAAACACACACACACATCCACGACCTCATCCGAAACTCACCAAAGTTTGCTGATACTGAAGCGTCCGGTTTTCGGCCTTGTCCTTCACCATTGCCGCAATATCCTCATTAAGACCCCCCCAATCCCAGAGTCTGAAGAGCGCAAGTCGCCCGCTAATTAATCTGCGGAGGAGGAGGAGGAGGAGGAGGAAGAGGCTGCCATCACATGTGCAGTAACAGGTTTGTTATCACGCATCTCCTGCATGATGCAAAGCGGCTCTCGGTGTGTGTGTATGTGTGTGCGCGCGTGTGTGTGTGAGAATGTGCGCGTGTGCAGATGAGAGAGTAGCTGGATGTCGCCTTTCAGCAGCGCCGGTGTGGTTTGACTGCAAAACACCGCCTCCCTCCTCCACCCTCACTGTACTGCTGTCTCTCTCTGGAGTTACCGGACTTCATCATGATCCGGATTTCTCCTACATTAATTATTTATTTCGATGCAGAGGTGTGTAGCTGCAATAAGTGTGTATGATGCTATGTGGATTTTTTTCTTCTTCTTGCATGGTCCCTTGCTCCTGATTTGACTCATCACTTCATTGATCAAGAGTGATGAGTAATTCACAAGGCTAAGGCTTGAGTCATGTCATAAAAAAAAAATCTTTACAATACATATAATAAGATTCTTTTAGTGAGTGATTAAAGAGTGTGCCTGATAGTATAGAAACAGTACATTCAATTTATAAAATATAGCCTGGTCATGTTTTTCTTATGTGTTGAAACTGTTGCAAAAACTACTTTACTCATCTGTATTTCTACCTCCTTCATGATTCTTCCAGCTTTATTAAAATGAGTGTCTGATCATGGCTCTTTTACTTTGAATGAATGTGTTGGTATAATGGTATAAGAAGTTTCAGGTAAAGTGGCTCCAGTGTTTTGTAAGATCAGTTCATCATGTCTGGATTCTCTGGATCTAAATCTCATTAACATATTTTTACCTGTTGCTCTGATATGTGAGGTGTTCTTAAAGGGACACTCCAGCAATTTGGTTTCATAAATATGGTGGTCTCACAAAAGACAAATTTAAAAAGGAATTGGTGGTGCAGATGACAAGAGGTTCTGATTTTTAGTACTATACTAGTATGGGTCACGCTCCAAAAACTGGGTCTTATATTTCCTATAATGCAGCTCAAAGTGTTTAATCACATCCTCTCTGCCTGGTTTATGTCCATGTCTTTCAATTCCTTGCCCCCAATTTGTGACGCAAGCTGTCTGAAACCCAAGATAACAGGAGACATACAACTGTTTCCACAGGGCGCTTCCCATGTTGAATAAACTGAATTTCATGAGTAAAAATCTCTGAAATGCCCCTTTAAATATTTTAACGTTCTGCATTATGATGCAATCTGAACTGGAATGACAGTAACTCTCTGAACAGGTTTTTATTTTTTTCAAAGAATGGAAGCAAAAAGTACTCTGTGCTTTCAGGGGACAATATACGTGATTATTGAATGCATCAAGAACCACAAAACCAAAGAAGAAGAAAACGTCAACCATTTTCACTTTCTTTTTCTCTCTGTCATTCTCTCTCAGCTTTTATCCCCCTTCCACCAGGAGGAAAACTGTCTGACAGCACACAGGTGGCTAAAGTCATAACCTGATGGCAGTGGTCTCTTACACCCATCGACAGGGCACAAAGGGTAAATGAAAGAGTTTGAAAATTATGTGAATTACATGCAACTGAACACACATGGGAGATTTTTTGGCAGATGTCTTAGACAGCTCTCTTCTATGACCCTCATCAAAGCACCAAAATGCAGGAATATCATCCGGAAGAATAAAGTTCAGGGACCTGTATGCAAAGGAGCACTAAAGCTTCACAGTGGTCCAACATTTTATTAGGACACTTTATGTGTGTTTTTCCTTAATTGGCCATTTGTATGTATAACTCTGTGACCACAACTGATTTAGTCAGAATTTATGCATTGCCACATATTCAAGTGTATATTTCACACAGGAGAACCACAGTCGTCTACTATTGGCTGCCAAACAGCTCTATAAAGAAGCATTGTGCAGTGAAGTGCTGTGCTCATGGGCACCACAACAATCATTGTTGAGGCTCATAAAACTGCCTTGTGTGTTTATGCGTGTGTGTGTGTGTGTGTGTGTGTGTGTGTGTGTGTGCTGACTTCTCAGGAGAGACTTTATGCAACGCTAAAGGTTCACACATGAAGGTTCTGTCAGATCATTTCCTTTCCTCAGATGACACATGTATTACAATACTGTGAGCTCATCTCTTTGGGCTTTCACTAAAGGGCTTTTCAGAGGTGCTACTCACTGGCAGTGAAATCTATTGCACTGAAAGATGCGGTGCCAAGTGAGACTCACACCTGAAAGATAACCACTGTTCCCAAGATTCACTGCCAAACATCCCTTTACGTTTGCCAACATGCCTTCAGCTGGAAATTTAGGAAGTTCAGAACTTTCCCAGGCCAAAGCGAATGTGCTTAACTAGACAGACAGTTACTTTATTGATCCTTTATAGGAAATTACTTTGCAACAGCACCTTGCCCACTGCTTGCATTTTTAAAAAATTGCTCCATCAAAACAGCAGATGACTGAATTTAAGATTGATGGCGTCACATAAAACAATCACCTGTTGTGCAATATCTTCAAAAACCAGTCACAAGCCAGCTTGCATTTCAATATCAAACTCTCTGATTCTTTACACGTTGAAAGACTTAATTCCTCTGAGAGTCAAAGCCTCTGACTGGCTGACAGATAAAACAGTCCTGCACAAGACTGCAGCTGATTGGTTGTTGGCAAGGCAACTAGTTCAAAGCGCTGGACCACAGGCACCAGTATGAGCCAAGGCCTCTGAGACCACTGAGTGATGGGAGGGATATTGCCCAAACACACACTCTTACAAATGCATGTTTTCATTCACAACTCCCATCATTCATGCACTTTAGGTTCACATGCACCTTGGGCCTTTACAACCTCGCATCATCTCCTTCTGTCACAACTGAGGGCGAAGCGCATCCCCAACTTCGTCTTATCAGGGGGCTGGCGGCCACAGACAGGCAGAGGTACAGTGGCCCCGGCAGCAGAGGAACTGGGTGCTCTGCAGCCCCGAGCACCAGCACACTGACCCACATCTCTGCATCTCCACAGGATTCTTTAGAAATGCACCACCCACCTCTGCATGGCGGCCAGTATGGTACCAAAACACAAAAGGAAAAACAACATGTCCCCCGTCCTGTGTGACAGTGAGGAGAAAGATCAATGCTTCAATGTGCACATGAAGAGAGAGCATGAGAAAAAGGACACATGTATTTTCCAGACCTCATTACAAAATAGTTTGGGATTAATAGTAAGTGAAGGTTTGGTTTAGTGTAAATCAAAATAACTGTGTGACATATAAGGAAAGTTCTTTTAAATTTAGGGAAATCAGAGGAATAATCAGACAATTTCTCACCTTTCATTATTCATTTTTCACATAATGAACCAAAAAGTAAAATACAACACATCGTTACAAATGTGTGCATTTTCTCACACATATATTTTCCTGCAATTCCCCAACAATATTACAAGGACCTTGAGTCCTTGATGCAGCATGAAGATGTACAACCACCTGTGCCCCTTTTTGTTTTGTGTGGCAAGTTTCTCACCTGTCAGTCATTCTTATTGGAGACTGCTGTCATTAATATACTGTGCAATAAACACAAAATGACACTAGAATATATGCAAATACACCAAAACCCAATCAGACCTTCAATTACCATTTGCCCTTGAGCCAGATATGGACAAAGTTTAGGAGACACAGGTTTGACACTTGGAGAGAGACAAGAGACAGTGATCCGTGTTGTCAGGAGGCAGGATACTTACGGTTTCCCCTGAGTCTGCTGTCCTCCTCTTTTTTCTTCTCTCCTCCTCGGGCTACGGATTCAAAACCGTCAGCTGTGTCCCTCCATTGCGCCTCAGCGGAACGATGACTGGAATAAAAAGGGGGGCGCACAGCCACAGGTTGCAGCGCACGGTTTATCTACGATGTGATGTTGCACAGGGTGACTCCAGGTTGTAGGGGGGAGAGATCACACTTCAATCCACCTGAGGGAAATCTCAGCAGATCCCGGAGACTGGCCTGGATATGATGCGCAATCCATGCAGCGCCGTGCCAAAGTTGTCACCACGGTGCGTAATTGCAGAGCTGATCCAGCCGTCTGAGAGCGCGTCTGCATGGGATTGTGCTGCAAAGTAACTCTTGTGCTGAGGATGCTACAGTCTCCTCATCGGCTCCGGTGGAGGTGGGAGGGAGACAGCGGGGTACCGGGTGTCGTGTCCGTGATGCAATGCGGGTACCGTCAGTGCCATGGCCCGCAGTTTTCTTCTTGCGCGCAGAAATCCAAGCGCACATTCGTCTTAATTACCGGCGGTGTGGATTGTCTGCAGAGAGGAAGAGGAAGAGGAGAAGGAAGGAGAAAACGTGTTCAGTGTTCATGCTCTCTCTGCATCTCTCTCTTCTTGTATGTGACAGCACACACACACACACACACACACACACACACACACACACACACACACACGCACGCACGCACACACACACTTGGGGTCTAATATTAGACGTCATGCGCCTTGATCATGGCACCAATAAGCAGCCTGAGTGCAAATAGGAGAGGGCAGGGGCTCAGTCAGTGTCCAGGCTGGGGCGGTGGGAGTGTGTGCACATGTCTCTGAAATAAGGATGGATGGTGCATTCCCCCATGTTTTCTCTTACCCATGCCATTGACAGCTATTATGCCTCCTCAGCCCCCCACGTGGGAATTGAATTGGAGCGTCTTCCAGCTGCGTCCTGCAGGCATTAGCACCCGAAGGATGATTGTAAAGTATCCGGGTGAAGACCGCATGTTCACCTCTCCTCCCGGGTGATGAATGCAAAGACTGGGGCTATTAAACGATCCTCAGATGGGTGGTCACGTTGACAGTGATTTCACCTTGTCCTCCTTGCACAGACCACATGCCTGTAAGAATACATGCAGCAGCTATAGTCAACATTAAAGTGCAATTATTACAGAAAAAAGTTGGAAAATAAAAAAAATCATGGCACATTTTCTATAAGGTTTGAAGTGAATCTAAACAATAAAACAATCTGACTGACATTAGCAACCTTCTACAGATTAAAGATAAAAAAACAACAATACTTCTTCCAAGTCATGTAGGTGCATTATGTCAAACACAGTTAAGTCACCACAAACTACAAACCCGCATGTTTCTTACACACACCCACATGCTGTGTGTAGGCTGTGAAGCTCCCTCTGACACCAATTTTGTGAATATTATGAACCCAAGCTGCTGCTTCTATTGGCCAGAGCAAACCTTGACAAAAAAGTAAATAGCCTCCAGCTGTAGTGCCTGGATTTGATGTCAGCTGTGTAAATGAAGTCTTTCACAATAATAAATCATTAACCTTTTAGTCAGCAAGCACGCTGTCCCCTGAATGCTCCCAAAAAAAAAAAAAAAAAAGCCAACGAGAAGCTGAACAGTCCCCGCTAATATCAATGAAATGCCATTTTCAGTCTATAACATTTTGTTGTGCTGCGCGGCAGGGAAGTTGGAGCTCATCCTGCTCTCGGGCTAGATAACACTCGCACTTCCCACTACTGAATGAGAAGGTGGGAAATCAAGTGGTGAGAAGACAAAAAGGACACACAGCTCCTCTACAGTGGACACAGGGCATTTTCCACCTGGCACATTTCTTAATGGAACTAATGTGGATTCATCAGGAGTGGCCGAGCAGGGCATGGCGTTAAGCAGTGAGTACAGTGAGCCTAAAAAAAGTTTGACTTATGAGGACTTTAATGCACTTGTTACGAGCTGAACAAGCTGGCTTGTGGCACCTCGGCTTCAGTGTGTGTTCTTGTGTTCGTCCAGGACTCCTGCTGCTCTGTTTGGTAGCCTCTGAGGTGTGGGATGCTGAGACCAAACCCGTAGATTTTGTGTGTAATAAAGGCACCAGGAGGGCTATGAATATTGTGGCAGAGATAAAGAGTGCACTGGTGAGAATATGACTGTTTCTTTCCCAACAATTTTAGGTCTCTCTTTCTCCTGCTGTATCTAATCCTCCTGCTTGTCTGTTACCTGTAGTCTCCCATCACTCCGTCTCTATGTAGTCCACATTTGTCCAGTTCTGTCTCTTCCATGTCTCCTCCCTTGCAGAGTGACTGTAATGGCTCCACAACCCTCTCCACAGCGGTTCAGCTACCCTGCACCGCGCTTCACGTAGCATCCTGGGAAAACAAATCAGTAGGTTGGCACATGTATGAGTCCAAAGTTTTTTACTGCTTACTGGTTTGTCTTGCCTTTTATAACAGTAAGCTCTTCTTTTTCTTCTTTCTATGTGTGTGTGTGTGTGACTGCAGCACCAGGAGAAGAGAGGAGACATAGTTGCATCCTTGAGGCTTCTTATTGAAAGTGTGAAG
Organism: Centropyge bicolor; assembly: GCA_037975185.1. Taxonomy (NCBI): domain Eukaryota; kingdom Metazoa; phylum Chordata; class Actinopteri; family Pomacanthidae; genus Centropyge; species Centropyge bicolor. The sequence continues at coordinate 569,768 of JBBMOC010000023.1, read as the reverse complement.
ATTGTGAGGGCCCAAAATCAGCCAGGATGTGGCGTGTCACTCCTACAAAGACTGGAGAACAACATCAACAACTACCTGCTCATCCTCACACACCTTCAGCTGAGTGTAAGAAGCAGTCACAGTGACAAACAAGCATACAAGAAATCTCAGTGAGCACTGTTTTTGGTAATTTGTTGGTCAAAAGAAGTGTACATGTCAAGGTTAAAATTTCTATTAATTTGGCTGCAAAAGTTCTGGATGTCTTGGATACATTAAAACCATTTAAATAGCAATATTCAAGTGTTAAGAAGGACCTAAATATACATTAATATAGATAATAAAATGTTTTAAACATCTTAGGCTTGTAATAAACTATACATTTGACATTAACATGGGTGTCTTTTGACCTGTAAATAACCAAATCAAAGCTAACTGGGCTCAGTCTGTCCCTGTCACTTACACACAAACCTATCACAACAAATACAGCCAAGTAAAATTCATCAGTGTGCTGATGAACATTCACACAGAACAAGTGAAAATGTGTTGATGGGCTTCTCTCTCACCGGTTTGCATCTGAATCAGAGGCATTATCAGTTTCCTCTGGTGTGGAAATATCCTGGTGTCTGTGCCCTGGGAGTGATGATGTTATGTTGTGTGACCCCAAGCCTTCCTTCCTCAGGACAAGAAGATGATAGCAGTGCATACTTTCCCAGTGAGACAGAGTGCAAGAAGGGTGTCCTGTGATCTGTGTTTTACATAATATCCTAAAATTTGGGGAGTTAATTTGTGGATTTCTGTGAATCAGTGTTCCTATCATTTATGCAATTTCTGAAACCCATGTTGGGTGTTGTGTCACCCTCCTTTCTGGTTTAATTTCCAGTCTTCTTTTCTCACGTTTGCTCATGTTCTCTCAGTTATCCATTTCTAAAACCATCTTTATTCTTGTGTTTTGTGTTTGGACCAGCAGGGGTCAGTGGTGAGTGCGGGGCTGTCTTGTGTTCCTCGAAGCACTCAGAGTCTGAACACCGTCCTCCTGACCTACAACCAACTGATCTCTGGCAAATTGGAATGGTTCATGGTTGATCTGGAAGAGACATGTACTTCTCAGTGACAACAACTTTGGCTGATCCAGTGTTCTTCACAAATGGGGGGATGAGTTCAACTCGGAGCACAGGTCAATGAAAAAGGAATGAAAATCCACCACAGCAAAACAGCTGGAAGGGATTTGGATTCCCTCCTCACCTTGTTGCCTTTCTAAAATATCTATTTTGTGAAAAGTCTGCTTTTGTATATCGTGATGTATAGACTCATACTCTGTAAGAGTAAAAAGTAGAAATAGACACTTCTCTGCTGGTCATTAAGAGGAACTACAGATGGAGAAGTCCAGGAAAATGAAAGACAGCTATTTGACTACAATGATCAGCACCATTTGTTTTGTACAGTTTTGATATCATTCTAAATAAAAAAGGGATGCTTTAAATTTGGTTGCGGGCCTATAGAACCTATAGAACCAATAGAGGCCTACAATCTGCCGAAAAGCAGGCAGATTTTCTTTGTTGTATGTTGTTTATAAGCCGCTACTCCAAGTCTCTATTGTGGCTGCAAAATGATCATAATCCACATGATTGCTGCACATCAGAGGTTGTTGTCCAGCTTGATCAGAACCAAAAAGTGAACTTGATTGTTTGGACTCATGTTTTCATGTCAGATTTGTTTGGCTCAGAGTTTATATCGAAAAAAATTATTTTATTCTGGTCATAATGCAAATATTTCCAGACAGTCCCTCCACATCATCTGGATAAATAATAATTATAATAGATACTTATCAAAGACACTGAAAAATAAAGGGAGATTGGAAAATGCTGCTATACCTTCCTGGTATAAATTTAGCCACTTTGATCCTCATTGCACTTTTAGATCTTATCTGTGTTTACATTTTTATTTTAAAGGGTATAGATTTACTGTAGATTTGTGCATGCTTTTTTCATTTAAGGACATATATCTTAGTTGTCTTTGTGAATTTGTATGTAAATATTCATATTTGGCATTTAAGAGGATATTTTTGCAACACTTTATATTCATATGAATACTGTTTATGCAATATAATATGCAATAAACTGATTTCATACAGCCATTTATTTAATGCCTCATTTAGATTATATTCTTTTTACCTAGCTATTTGTTGATGCTGTCAATTGGTACAAACAATTTAGTAGGTGGATTAATTAATTAAAAACTGTAACTGATTGGGTGAGTTAATCACAGGAAGTGCCGTCATTTGTCCATTAACACGCCGACTTTACCTGCACAAGGTGAGGTGGACTCTATGATAGAGGAGCGTCACAATATGGCGGCCGTTCAATTAGCTAAATGCTAGTTAGCACTTTTCGCCACAGGTACAAAGAAACGACATTAAAAGTCAACTGAGCGGGTTAAAATTTAGCTTTTCCGGGTTGTGTTTTCCGTTAACTTCACCACGATGTCAGAAAAGGCTCCTCTTCTACATTACCGACTCACAACCAGCACCGGGTCAGAGCTCAGAGATGTGTCCGGACACAGCGCGGCCAAGCCAGGCAGAGACGGCCAGCGGCCCCGAGACAAATCCAGCCCGAAGCTCGGTGTCGTGTTCGGTGTGGTTATACCGACTTTACTGTCCATGTTCAGTGTCGTTGTGTTCCTGCGAATTGGTGAGTAATGGAGACCAACAGTCTTTAAACTAAAACACAATAAAATTTGTTAAAATTTCTGAAATCATCCTGAATCGATTAGTTGAGTCTTGATAAAATCTTAGTATCTCAAATTCTGTCACTTATTATTCATTATTGTCTTGCTGCTTTATTCAAGGTCTTTAGCTTACATTACCATATAGATCAATCTGTTTATTATATTTAATTTGTGAAGTGTTCATATAGAATGTCTCAAAATTGTGAAAAATACCCAAGTTGACCTCTTTAGTTTGCTTGTTTGGCTCAACAAAATGTCTGAAATCCAGAGAAAAGAAGAAGACTCAAGCTTAAATGATTATAAATCCAAGAAAAGCAGCTATTTCTCATTGCAAATGTTTCACAGTTTCCTTCAGAAATAAGTGAAGCAAATCATGTTCTGCAACAATTTTCACCATTTTCTGTTCAACTAACCTATTTTTAATCAACTGATCATTCTGTTGTGTCCATGATGTAAATAATGATATATTGGTAGACAAATAGTTCTACCTGTAACTTTGCTAGCAGAAGCAACCAGGTCAACTTTAGACTACATTTTAAATAAGATTTCCTCTTCTTCTTGCAGGATTTGTCGTGGGTCAAGCGGGCCTCTACCAGTCCATTGCAATGTTCCTGGTGGCCTACTTTATCATCACAATGACCGTGCTTTCTGTCTGTGCCATCTCCACCAATGGGGCTTTAGACGCTGGCGGTGCCTATTGTATCCTTTACTGAAGAGAGAGACTTATGCTGGAGCTTAAAAGCCTCTCTTGGGTGTCTGTCTGTGATTAAGCCTGACTAATGGATTGGCAAAAAATGTCTGTGCTCTTAATTTTTCCCTCCCATCATTTGCTTTATCCACCAATTGCACAGGTTATGTCTTGGTCTAGTAGTTTGTTTTATCCATCTTTTATTAAGGTGAGATATGGTGTCCAGTTTTAGTTGGTTTACATTTACAAATCTGAAGTCAGAAATTCCTCAACTCATACCTCAGACATGATCAGCCGAGCCCTGGGTCCAGAGTTTGGCGGCAGCATTGGGATTATGTTTTTCTTTGCTAATGTGTGCGGCAGCGCCCTCTACATTTTGGGTCTGGTAGAGGCTGTGATGTCTTCCTTCGGAGTCCCAGAAGGTAAGATCCATTGTGACACCGGTGGCACATCTGAGCGTGTCAGTGTGTTCCTATATTAATTAACCCTGTCTTGCTGTCCCTCAGAGGGCACTGCAGCTGTTAGAGGTCTCCATCAGGTGTTGCCTTCAGGATACTGGTGGTCTCTGCTTTATGGCACTGTCCTGCTGTTCCTGTGTTTCATTGTCTGCTTGGTGAGACGACACATTTTTCTTTTTATTTCATTTTTTAAATTAAGATACATTCTGTCGGCTCAGCTTTGGCTTATACAAATGGAGGGAATTGTGTGAGTTATTTTTCCAAGAACTACATTTTGCTGAATACACAACCATTTAGAATAAAAGAACTCTTAAGTCTAAATACTCACTGGCAGCCTGCTGAGGTTGTATTGTTGATTACACTACACAGTGAGCAAATACAGGAGTTGGATGGAACCAGCACTAGGTTTATTGTGCTGTTGTTAGAAATAAGCTTTCATTACAAATGTGCACAAATATCAAACTTGTCTATACAGCAGCAGCAAGGAAAGGCTACAAATATTTCAATTCAGAAAAGGTCATCTTCTTTAGAACAGGGTTGTGCCCAGTAATTTTCATGGCAATCTGCCCATTGGCTGGAGAGAAGTCTTGAGTGCAAAGTTGCCTTTTCTGCTGCATGGTGCCAAAATGGGAGAATTTTGTGTCAATGTTGTACAATCTTGTTTGCAAAAGTTGGGAGACTGTGTAAAATATAATTAAAACAGAATGTAATGATTTGCAAATGTTTTTCAACCTACGTTTAATCGAATACAGTACAAAGACAAGACATTTAATGTTCAAATTGAAAAACCTTATTCATTTTTGTAAATATATGGTCATTGTGAATTTGATGCCTGCGACCCATTCCAAGAAAGTTGGGGCAGAAGCATGTTTACCACTGTGTTGCATCAGCTTTCTTTTAACAACACTCAGTAAGTGTTTGGGAACGGAGGACACTAATTGGTGAAGTTTTAAAGTGCAATTCTTTCCCATTCTTGCTTGATAGACTACTTCAGTTACTCAGCACTCCGGGCTCTCTATTGTTGTGTTTTGTGCTTTATAATGTGCCACACATGTCTGGACTGCAGGCAGGCCAGTCTTCTAACAGTGCTCTTTTACTACGAAGCCACACTGTTGTAACATGTGCAGAATGTGGCTTGGCATTTTCTTGCTGGCATAAGACATCGTCTGGATGGCAGCATATGTTGCTGCAAAACCTGCATGTACCTTTCTGCATTAATAGTGCCTTCACAGATGTGCAGGTTACGCATGAGCACTAACAACCCCCCATACAGTCACAGATGCTGGCTTTTGAACTTTGCACTAGTAACAATCTGGATGTTCCCATTCTTTTTTTGACTAGAGGACACAGTGTGATTTCCATGAACTATTTCAAAATGGACTCATTAGACCGCAACACACTTTTTCACCTGGTGTTAGTCCATCTTATATGAGCTCGGGCCCAGAGAAGGTGGCTGTGCTTTTGGATGTTGTTGATATATGGTTTTCACTTTATTCACTATTTGCCCATATAGTTTTTCACAAAGTGGTGAACCTCACCCCATCCATGCTTGTGAACAACTGAGCCTTTCCAGGATGCCCCCCTCATACCTAATCATGACAATATCACCTGTTAGCAATGAACTTATCCCTGTCCTACCTTGTTTGAAACATCTTGCTGGCTTTAAATTTAGAGAGTGTATTTACATTGTATATTTGAAATTGACAGTCAAGGGGAAATTGTGATGTGACTGTGAGTTTCTCATTCTTGGTGTGTCTCATTTGTGTTTTCCTTTTTCTTTTTTTGTACATTCCACATTATTACCGAGGACATCAAAACTAAGTCAGTAGTTCATTCAGTTGACTGGCTTGTCATTACAGGTGGGAGCCCACATCTATGCCAAAGCCACCTTTATTATATTCATCATGGTCACGACAGTGCTGGTTTCTATCTTCATCAGTTTCTTCATTGTGAGGCCCATTGTGGTGATTTTGCCAGATAGCTCTGTTTTAAACAGTACCAGCCTGAGCACGGCCAATTATTCTGGATTCCAGCTCCACACCCTGCAGGACAACCTATTGCGTAAGTGTTGTCTGATGTCATGGTTGGGAATTTTTTATAGACTTTGATCTTAAACCTATTTCAGCAATATTTGACCTGCATTAAAAGGATTTTTGTCATTAGGTATTTTAGTGGTTCCCGATATGTTTGACTGATCATGCCTCCTGTCCCTCCTTCCAGCCAGTTACACAGTTGACTACACCACTGGTACCATGATGAGTTTTGCCACAGTGTTTGCTGTCATGTTCAACGGCTGCACTGGAATCATGGCAGGATCTAACATGTCAGGTAAGACGGTGTTAAATAACTTCAATGAATTGTTTGCAAAGGCCAAACAAAGGGTCTAAAAGGGGATTGCACCTTGAAACAATTGACCTGGAAAGAGAGAGAAGAGCTGCATTTCTCAGGTACATTTGGAAGACAGGTCTAGAAATGTGGGCTTTGGTGATTCAATTACTGATTGTAGACATGGATCCCATCTGAGGCCTTTGACAGAACTTTGTTTATAGATTTGGTTTTATTGATTAGGGAACTTTTGTCTTGTGCTTTCTAGGTGACCTGAAAAACCCCAGCTATTCCATCCCACGAGGAACGCTCGCAGCTGTTCTTATAACTTTCATCACATACAATCTGCTTAGTCTGCTGGCTGCATCGTCCTGTGACCGGTAAGACATACAAATACACTGAAATAGTACTAGTACAATAATCTGAAATGTAAAACAAAAACACTGGTCACATAAATCTTTAATATTGTACTCTGATACTGCTACTACTACTCTGATTTGTTTTGGTTGCACACATGTCAAGTGATTCAAAATAATTAGATTTTCTGACATCACTAATCTGCTAAAGAACTTCTTTTGGCTCCTGTCATTTGGAATTTTGTCTGTTCTCCTTAGTCACCTTCTCCAAAGAGACTACAGTTTCCTGGGAGACATTAATATATGGCCGCCCCTCGTGACAATTGGGGTTTACTCTTCCACCATGTCTGCTGCCATGAGTAACCTAATTGGAGCCTCCAGGATACTGTACGCCCTGTCCAAAGACAACCTGTTTGGTGAGGTTCTTGAAAAGCATGTGTAGTGCATCCCACTGTTTGCAATTTGTTTTCACTCTTGTTACTAACATTAAGAATGACATCCCAAAGAGCAGCATATTATTCATTTATTGGCAGAGTGGGTTTTTAGCTGACATGGCCTCGTACCATTTATGTGGTGAGAAGGATTTAATTACTAATTCTGCTTGCTTAGGTTATGATCAGGGCTAAATAGTTGATCCAGAGTATATGAAAGCATACCCAACTCCAGCTGGTCTTCTATAAAGCTGAGTCAACATTTTAATAGCCAGCCATCTGTTGAAGGAGGCCTCCATCCCCAACGTGAGAAATTGACACTTGTTATTAATTCCATCATGTCTCGTTTTTCTAGTGGAGGCATGTTAATTTGGAGAGCATCGTTTGACAACAGATGGCATGCAGTGTTGACTTTCTCAGAAGGAAAAAAAAAAATCCTCTCATTGTGTGTTTGGCTTAAGGATGAGTGCACTATGACTCAGTTGTTTATCTGACTGAGGGCCATGAGCAATAACGGACAGACAGACTGACTTTGCTTTTTGTTAATGTTTTGAATCTCTACAGGTGGTGTCCTGGCTCTGACAAGGAAAACATCTCGGAGTGGGAACCCCTGGGCCGCAGTGCTTGTCTCCTGGTTGCTTGTACAGGTAGGATAGCACACTGTATACAAGCAGTGGTTAAAGTTTTCTCTGTGCATAAGCTTTAGACTAGAGCTCAAACTATCACTTCCCTTTCCCTTACCCTCAACCCCTCCTGTTCATATTGCTCTCTTATTTGTTAGTGTGTTAATTCAACATTTTTGCCCAATTAATATTTTAAACTATTGCATATTGACTGCTACCTATAACACCTTATTGATAACTGAAGAAGATGAGCAGCAATCCAACATTAAATTGATATTAACAGAAGAAGATGAATAATTATAGCCATTTACTCCCTAATTGTTTGTCTTCACTTGTTTTCCATTTTCATTTCTACTTCCAATTTAAGACATTAACAGAAGGTGTCCTTTTCAATAGTTAGGAAGAGGAAGTGGGCAAGGTTTGAACATTCCTGCCCTAATCATGTAATACACAATTGTTGGAGTTGCAATATCATCACTGTAATTGTGTATAATGTCACTGCACGTTTGTTTTTTTGTTGTGTTGGTAGTGGGGAAAAAGGCAGTGCTGCCCTTAAGGTGACAGTAAAATTAAGGGTCGCGCTTGAATGGAGATATTAGCAGCAGACCAACTAAATGTACAGCTGTCAGATTGGGGTCTGCTGGTCCTTCACCTACCACTCAGTGGTGCAAAAACAATTGTGCAAACGTCATGCTCGTGTTTGGATTGTCTAAACATTTGTCAAATGAAGAGCACTGAAAGCTTGAAGGGTTTTGCCAGAGAAACAGAGCAGAGAACTGTCCTGTTACACGAGTAAGTGAACTCTTCATTTCACTACCATGCTCCTTAGCATTAGCATCTCAGCTAGGTACTGTAGCAAGGTTATGTTTCTTAGATTTCTTTCAGCTAAGTCATAGACATGATGTAGCTGCTAAACCACTGTTTATCATGGTAGTTTGCATTGGGGTCAAGTGTACATTCTTCTCAGTAACTAGTAATGTGTGTGCCAAACCCTCACTTTCATCGCTAGAAGTCTCACGTTTTTTTAATTTTATCAATTTTTAATACTTGTAGCTCCAACCTGGATGAGATAAAAGTGGCACAAAATATTTTTATTAAACAGGTATTCCTCAAGAGTTATTTTTAATGTAAGGCTGAAGCCACATTCATGTTCTTTATATTTTCCACTAGGTGGTGCTGTTTGCTGGGAAATTGAACACCATTGCTGGTATTGTCACTATCTTCTTCTTGCTGGTCTATGCTGCTGTGAACCTGGCTTGTTTGGCTCTCGAATGGGCTTCTGCACCAAACTTCAGGTACAGCGCAGGGAATTAAGCTTTTATTGAATCATGGTTAAAAAGGTGATTTTCATTCCATATTCTGTCGTTGTCTTTTGTCGTTTCTTTATTTAGACCTTCATTTCGTTGTTTTACATGGCATACCTGCTCTCTGGGCATTCTTGGCTGCCTGGTCATGATGTTCCTGATCAATGCCATTTATGCATTTGCAAGCATAGCTTTCATGCTGCTGCTCATAATGCTTATCCACTACCTCTGTCCCATCAGCAACTGGGGCTACATCAGCCAGGCTCTCATCTTCCACCAGGTTCACAGCCACAATGATGCCATCTTTATTGTATTAAGCAACAATACAATACAAGTATGCGTGAATTTCTACATCATCACATCTGTTTTTCACCCCATTTTTACTCACTCAGGTACGCAAATACCTGTTGATGTTGGATGTGCGAAAGGATCATGTGAAGTTCTGGAGGCCTCAGGTGCTGCTGATGGTGGCAAACCCTCGCAGCTGTACAGGTCTCATGACTTTCATTAATGACCTGAAGAAAAGTGGCCTCTATGTACTGGGACATGTAAAGCTGGGTTTACTGGGTAAGAATTGTGTAGGTAGGGATAGATATGTACATTTATAACTGATCATACAAAAACATTAGAGGATGTTAGTCTTAAACACTCAACTCCTGAAGGCTTCGGATGTGGCCGTTTAAAAGATGGTAGTTATAGCCTTTATTGTCAAAGGCCATGGAAGACTTGAACTTATATCAGTCGCAATGATTTCTGATGTTGACAGATTTTCGAAGTGAGGGAGAAAAATGTCAAAATACACATATAAACTTCTTAAACCCCAGCTGTCCTACTTTGTGTGCTTCAGTCAATCATACTTTACTAGAATACACCCAGACACTGACAAACAATAAACAAATGCATGCAGCCCTTGAAGGAATGAGATTTCTCTCTCATCCATGCATCTGACATTTTTGTGTGTGTGTGTGTGATTGTGCAGATGGGCTTCCCTCTGATCCTCTGCAGAGCAGTTATGACTCCTGGCTGTCTCTTGTGGATCATCTAAACATCAAGGCGTTTGTCAACCTTACCCTGGCTGACTCTGTTCGACATGGAGTTCAAAACCTGCTTTTCATCACAGGCTTTGGTAGGTGGGTTTACAATATTGCTGTATGCTGATATCCGATTTACATCATTATATATGTGATCATGTATTCCTTTACAAGCCTTACGGTTCTTATCCAAAACATTGCATTTGAAACATCTGTTTGCTTTTAGGCGGAATGAGGCCTAACACCCTTGTCTTGGGTTTCTTTGATGACTGCATCCCTCAAGATCACCTCCAAGGTAAAATTCTGCCGTCTAAAGGCCATGGCTTGGATTCAGCAAGCCCATCCATAGACCCCCAAGAGCAACGGCCTCCCTTCTTCCCCAGTGTGAGGGGTGCTGAGGAACCCAAAGACCTTCAGGAGGAGGAGTATGTGTCAGTGATTGCTGACGCTGTAAAAATGGGGAAGAATGTGACACTGGCTCGTTACTTCGACCAGTTCAACCGGGTGGAGGTCTTGGGTTCAGGAAAAAAGATCAGGGGACACCGAAGCATGACAGGGCCATTCGTTGACATGTGGCCTCTGAATCTTCTTCGACCAGACAGCTTAGGTTATGTGGATATCTGCTCACTGTTCCTGTTGCAGCTGGCCAGCGTGCTTCATGAGACCCGTGCCTGGAACCAGGCAAGACTCCGCCTCTTCCTGTGTGTGGAGGCTGGGCGCAGTCTGAGGGTAGAGGAGGAGGCGAAGCTACGGGTGATGCTAAAGGAGCTCAGGATCTCGGCTCAGGTGAAAATGGTGGCATGGGACGAGGTAGTCGCTCTGCACTGGCAGAGACAAGGTGGAACAGAGAGAAGGACTCTGGTAGATGCTGCACAGAATGAGGAGAGGAGGGAGACACGACAGGACGAAGAAGCTGAGAAAGAAGATGATATCCAACAGTTTCCCAATAATGCTGCTCAGCTGACTGATGAATATATCTCTGCTGTCAACAGTCTCATTCGCAGTTTCGGTGCCCCTCAGCCTGCTGTGCGGTTCCTGTATTTGCCACGCCCTCCAGCAGACACAAGCCGTTACCGCGCATACCTGCACCACGTGGACTTGTTGAGTCGAGACCTGGGCCCGACATTGCTCATTCACGGGGTCACTCCTGTGGTCACAACTGACCTCTAAATTTTTACTATTAGCTCTTAATACATCAGCCACCCTGATTGGGTATTGTTCATCCACGAGACTGTGCCTGTCGCCAATAGTTTATTCACACTATATCAGACCTGACACGGACACCACAGTAAACCAGTTTTACACTTGAGTCACACCCAAATCTTGCCTCTGTACTGTTTATGTTTTCCTTATATTGTTAGGACACTTGGGGAAAATGGATTGATTGATTTGATAGCTTCAAGTTTGGTTCTGTTAGATACTGTAAATTGAGTTTATATTGAGATGATGTTTTAGGCAGTTTAGTCATCACTGAGGATATAGACGTATACGAATGTATGATTAGCACATTTTGTGGGGTGGAAAGGTGGTTGCACTTCCCACTTACTTAAGCATATTGGGCTCGTCCCCTTTAACTTTTTATACACTTATTAAAATACTGATACCACATGGGGATTTCTCTTGAACATGATAAACATTGACTTTTTGTACCTGTTAATAGAAGAATAAATTAAGTCAGTTGTTATATTACCTCAGTTTTCTATCCTAGAATAAAATTTTTGAATTTAAAGAGAAATGTTTGTTGCTAGTAAATAACTCATAATTAGTCACATGTATTTTACAAAGCAGTTCTTGAACCTTTTTATCCAGTTTGGTCTATTTAGATCATCAGTGAGGTACACTTAAGTCTTGCCTGTTGATTGCCATCAGAGGGCGATATATACCCAGTAACATGGCTGTGCTCATGGTCACTGTAGTGTGGCTTTACTAGATTGTTGATGTGCTGTGGTATAGTGCCAATGCCAGTTAGTAAATATGAGTCTGTACTGCACATGTAGCCTAATCTGATGTGCCACAGGCTTTCTGTATCTCTAGCAGCTTCACCATCACTGACTCACCACGTTTCAGTTCTGGTTCAAGGTTCAAGGTTCAAGGTTACTTTATTTGTACCGTTAGGTAAATTTTGTTTGCAGTGGTCACACATTGACAAACAGACAACACGGGCTTTCGGCACACAAACAAAGTGACAACAGTGCAACAGGGGGAGATACCAAGATAAAACAAGTAAGACAAAATAAAACCCCATAAAACTCATGAAAGCTCAAGTAAGACAAGATAAAAACAGATAAAAGAAGACGGAGAGTAATAAAAACCAACAGTTCTCAGGATTTTTTCATGTTAATATGACTGATGGCTGCTGGGACAAAGCTATTTTTGTACCGCTTAGTTTTGCAGGCGGGTACTTTGAACCTCCTGCCTGACGGGAGCAGCTGAAACTCTGCGTTGAGAGGGTGGGAACCGTCATTGGAGATAGAGCCAGCCATCCTCTGCACCTGGTTCGTGTACAAGGATGATGGATAGAGCTGGGCCTCACCAATCAGCCTGCTCGCCCATTTCACTACCTGGCTGAGACAGTTTTTGTTTTTAAGTGACAGATTCCCAAACCAAGACACAAGACAGAAGGATAAAACAGATTCGATAAAAGCACGGTAAAACAAGGTCAGCATGGTTTTGTCGAGGTGGAACGCTGACAATTTCCTCAGACAGTACAAGCGCTGGTGACCCTTTTTGCACACAGCTTCGAAATTTGCTTCAAAGTTCAGTTTGTTGTCGATGACTGTTCCAAGATACTTGTATTTGTCGACATATTCCACCTTCTGACCCTTTAAAATGGTCACCTCTTGGTCAGGGGCCCGCTTGCGGAAGTCAATGATCATGTCTTTAGTCTTAGCAATGTTCATCTGGAGGAAAGACTTTTCACACCAGTCCAGAAAATCATTGACAACATAATGGTTGACAAAGATTCACAACTCATGTTTCATATATGTAACTTAGTGCTCCCACAGTGCTCTCCCATTCCTTACTTTTGAACCCATGCAGTCTTTTGACATTTTCACCGAGCACACAGATAATGTTTTCCAAGGGCCCAGCACTTAGGGCTTTGAATGGAAACTGGCATTAAGCCAATATGTCCTGTACAGATGTACCATACAAACAGGAAGATGATAATCAAATTCAATATGATGATGAACAGCACAATTTGAATTACATCTCTAATATTTTCATTCTGTTGAGGAGAATACCTTATTCTGTATACTTACAGTCAATTATGTTATCCTCATGGTCTGATTTGTCATTATGCAAATGAAGCAACCTCTCATCTGGACTGTAGCATTATTAGACAGTATCAGCTATAATCCATTGAAAACTACCTGAATGACGCAGTGTATAATTTGGCACAGGAACTGTGTGGTGAGCAGTGGCAAGACTGAGCGAGCCAACGCCATCTGTGGCATATGTCACGTTTTGGTTAGAGAAAATTCCATGAGTTTGTACAGAGGAATATTGACACCCGCCTACTCATCACTGACAAACTGCATGTGGGAGGGAGTGTGTTCGCAGATGGAGGCAGACTGGGCTCCAAGCACTATTAGGGGATGCCACATTTCACAGTATAGCAAGAAACATGGGCATCTAAGATATAATGGACAGAAACTACACATTTATTTGGAAATGACAAAGAAGCAATAGTGCACCTGTCGATGCACCCTACTGCTCAGAGCAGTTTCTGGTGTCAGATTGAGGGATATTCATCTCTTCCACCTAAGCCAACAAGTGGAATGATGGAGAGACTGAATCACTTCCGGCTGGTGAGGGAGAGGGAGAGTTGCTGATGTAGGAAAAGCGTCATGAAGTATGAATATTATAATCTCCGCTGGGTTGGTATGAGTGTTTGTGAAAGAGGCTTCATTGTTACAGGTACTTAAATTGCAGGTTGTGTTAGTGGCCCTTTAGAAAAAGCCGGCACATGTTTTTGTCAGCAATTAAATGGATAATCTAAAAAGTTAAATCTGAATGTTTGAAGCATTAGTTTTGATTCAAGACAGGCTCTTTGTTATCAGTGATTCTGGAGATGATGTGAAAACACAGCCTTTTACACTCTCGCTCACGTCTTCTACCATAGATAATAGTTAAATAATAAGCAATTTCCATTCTTTTTGACCCTCGGAACTCTTATCTGTAAGCTTTAAAAAGGTTGAGGCCTATGTGATCGAAAGCACTTGATTCAAAAACCACCCTTGTGTTTGTTTGTATGACATGGATGACATTAATTCATTGTAACCATTTCATTCAAAAGTGCTTTGAAATAGTACATATGCGTCATCATCGGCAACGGAAGCAGAGCTGCAGTGCACTTCGAAGTGTGAAGTGGTGCTTGTGGCCTGCTGACTAATATCTTTAGTGTCCAACTATCCTGTTGAGAGTGGGATCCTCACACAACCTAGACATGGAAATAATTCTGATCTGTTATCATAACATAATCAGTAGGAGGAATTGAGCCATAAAAGGGGCATGGACATCCTGTCGTCTGTCCCCGGGATCTTGCAGCCTTATGTGAATTGAGGTCGCACAGGAAATGTGACCTTTTGAGAAGCCGATCAGAATGAGTTAAGGGTAGAATCCCTATGACAAAAAGTAACGACTCAGCATTAGTTCAGAAAAGCAATCGCAAACAGTGGAGATCATCCTGATTAAGTCCCACATACATAGTGATTCAGAGGAATAATAAAACACAAACTGAACTTCTGGCCTTTTCTGGAATACAAACTATTTTACTAATCAGAGTTGGATGATTCAGCATGCTGCGGCAGACAAGAGCTCTCTTAATTTAGCCCCAGAATATATTCAAATCACTTCAGACAATGTCTTTGTTAATATGAAGATGAATGATTTTATAGGCCTGAGTAGGTTGTATATTTGACTAAACCGACCAACAACCATCACAGTAGCCTATGGAGATGAAGCTAAAACTCAACTGATCACTCGTAGATTTTTGCCTTAGGGTGAAAACCCCTAAATGACAGTCAGTGCTTTCCCATAAAATGTTATAGGTCTCACAAGTTGATTTATAATATTTGTCATAGTGTTGATAGTGAAAATTACTGTTCTAATTTTGAGATATTAAGGCTTAAAAATGGGAGTGTTTGCTCAATTGACAGGTGTTTCAGACTAGACCTGGTGGTTGCCTCTTGCTCGTCCCATCTCATCACCACCCAAACACCCAGACCTCTCTCTGGATCGTCTAGTCCTTTGACTGAGAAACTGTTGGCAAGCAGTAAAGCGAACACCAGACTGCATACTTCCACAGTACACGTTCTACTATCTAATGCATCAACCGTCTTAGTTTGGCTTGAGAAATAACCTGGCTGATGCTGTTTACCATTGGCAGTCATGTTTGGCGGTGGTGGGCAACATTCATATAGGACTACTGACACCTGCCTACACCTCACTGACAAACTGCATGTGGGAGGGAGTGTGTTCACAGGCGGAGGCAGCCTGTGCTCCAAGTACTATTAAAGGATGCCACGTTCACAGTGATGCAAGTAAGCTAGAATCCTGCTAAAAAACAAAGGCTGAATACGGCATGAAACAGTCCCACGCACTTCCTACACAAAGCAGAAATTTACCGCAGTCACAAAACATGTCTGCCCATATTTCCTCTACAGCCTTGGGTGTGTGTTTGAGGGTGATCCCTCCATGCACACGAGATGAAGGAACTGAATCATTTCCGACTGATCGGTGCCTACTTGACAGAGAGTGGGCACTAATCTTCCATAAAATCAACAATGTGTCTATGAAAGCTCTCAATCAAAGGCAACTGTATTGACATGCATCAGCAGCTCCGGTGGACAATATTAAATATACAATATTAAATATGGAGAATTTGTTTTTCATCAGGTCATATTGTGACTCTGCCGCGTCTATTAGGTCACATTTGTTGTAAGGACTATGGGAACTCAAGCACACTGAGACACGCTTCGAGATCATCATAAACCCAATTATAATACTTAATCATATTGAATCTAAGGAGGTGGAGAAATATATTTAAAGCCTTACAGTGTTTGCCTTAAAAATAGTTTAGGTCTTTTTACCTAGCACTGAAGCATCACAGATCTTATCAAAACTGCTAGTTTAAGTTTTAAGTTACTGATACTGATGATCACTGCTAAACTGAAAATGCGAGAGCAAGAATGCTAATACCTGTCTTTTTTTTGTCTGAGTACCAGTATGGTGACCTGTCATAAAACAGTGGACCCTGACGGAATCCACGTCAAAAGCTGAATGTGTGTGTGTGTGTGTGTGTGTGTGTGTGTGTGTGTGTGTGTGTGTGTGAATCAAACACAGTCAAAGCTGCTGCTGTGACGCTGTTGGGGTGAATAGATATTTTGACAATTAACTTTTCAGAATCTGTTGGCTTTGATTTGAGATAGTCCACCCTCTCGTCTCCCTATTGGCTTAATTTGCAATTTGAGTTTTTCCACATTCAGAAGCTTTCTGTTCTGCTTTTCCAGCCGGAAGCGATGCACCAGAGGTTCTGTATAATTAATGAGTGAATGCAACATCCTTCTAGCACTCTGATAATGATCATGGTGTTTTTCAAAATTGCTGGGGCAGGAGTTATTTTCTCTGAACAGAATTATGTGGCTACATTTGAGAGAAATCAAAATGTCAAATTTGCCATCTGTCATTAATCTACTGACAATACTTTGAAAATCTGTCACGTTGCTCAAACTTTGTTGGCAGGAAAGGGAATAGTGCAGTGCCTGCATTAATGTTAATGTCCTCGTGTCCGGAGGTATCACCTATGAATCATTAATGTCACAAGCATAATTTCAGCATTTAATTCATAATCTGTCAAGTTTTCTTAAATTGTGACATCATTCAGGCTCATCATTCAGGTTTATGATAAACCGTCAGCTCCATTTTTCCTCAAGTATTAGAAGCACTGAGATGTAAAATAGAAAGAGTGGGAGCTGGCAGCAGTCCATCCCATAGCGCTTCTAATATCTGTAGCCTGATGTGAAAGTATCCCACATCATCTGGCAGCCGCCTCTGAATCTCTACTAGTGACGTTCAAACCGCTGTCACGGTAGAAATAGCACCACTTCATGTCAGAGTGGGAGGAAGGCTGTCGACTTTTCATTCTGTGAAACTGTGAAAGTTCTCCTGCATGCACAACCTCGATATAGCAGGTCATTTGTGGACTAATGATAACACACAGATTTTAGCACAAGCCGTGTAATTAAAGCCAGTTTCATCAAGATCTCAATGGCCAAAATATAACTTATATTGTTGTGAACTGGGATGCCAGTTTTGTGGTGTTCTGTCTGGAAAAAGAAATGTGCTTTTGTTTGTATCGTCTTACTGCTTTATAGTTTATTGAGACTCTGGATGTCACGAGAAAGTTTTAGACATTTTAAAAAATATGTCTAAAGTAACAGAACTTCCTCCAAGCATGTTCTTGTCCCATTTCTCAGTTAGTTAGCAGGACACCTTACAACAGATGTGAATAAAATCTGGCAGAAAATTAGAAAAGTTGAGGAAGAACTGATTAGTTTTTGATGAAGACAGTGACACCAAATGGCCATTTATTAAGCACTTAAAACCATATGTGATAATATGGCACAACAGTGGAGTAGTCATCTGAGAGCTTTTGAATTGACTTGTGCTTTTATTTGACATTGATATACCTAATAATAATAAATAAATAAATTGCTTTCATCTGTTCACACATGTTACCATATCATTCTTTTAAACCACATGACTCTGAGGGTCAGTACCCTTCATAGGCTCAGCTACCTATTCTTACCTTTGCACCAAAAGACTAACTCACTTTAAACCTATTTTGCATATGTTTTTTTAATCACATAATCATGTCAGTATTCGGTCCAATCAACTTGCAAGATGCTCCTACTCAAGTCACCGTTGCCTTCAGCGTGCAGATGATGATGGTGGTACATGGGAACTGTCTCACTCCGCCCCCTCACACCGGGAATGCCCTGCTTTTCACAGAGGCCCTGAAGAACTGCTTGGCTCATTTGCGTCACTCTCACTTTTACTTTCAGGAACCAAACAAGGGAAACACTTGCGTTGCATCACTGTGTATCATCATGTTTTTGAGCCATTAATGGTTATCATGGATATTATAATTCCGCCTTTAGTGCCTTCACTTCTGCGTCACTGACTGTGAAAGGGCGGATTAGCTGCAGGGATCTCCGGGGCTTCTTTCCACTGACACTGGAAACACATTTTTTTCTTTGATTTATTCCATTTTATGTAAAGTTGATGGATTTAAAAAAAAATGCTTAGAATGAGTTTTAATTCAGACTTTGCTAGTAGTGGAACTAAATAAAAAATAACTCCATCCAGAAGTCATGAGTATTGATACTATACATGACTTTTGTTACAGTATATTATTGTTGGCTTCATTCTGATGGGGTGTCCTCAACAAAAGGAGCCCTTTCAATATGTATAGTATTTCTGTTTGTAAAAGATTTCATGACTAGCCAGCAAAATGTGGACATACTTCAACAGGTGAAGTGATAAGATAGCTTTTATTGGTCCCCCTCATGGGGAAATTCACTTGTTACAGCAGCTTGCAGAACAGGCAAATTGAAATACAGTACTCAAAATAAATAAAAATAAAGTGGTATTAAAAATAAGATAAGATAAACCTTTATTGGTCCCACAGTGGGAAAATTGACAAAGTACAGCAGTGAAGGGGATAGAAGCAGTTAAATAGTAAAAAGGCAGCAATGAGAAACTAAAGTGGCAGTAGAAAAAGTATTTACACTATGTTACACGTTTTTCCTTGTGATTACATCTATACTCGCATGAGAATAAAAATGCTATAAATGTTATTGCACAGAATTGCTATTGCAGCTCACTTTTTTGTGCGTGTGCTGAAAAGTTCTAAAAAGTCAGCATTTTGTCTCTTTTAATGATTGTCACTGAATAAAACTCAAAAGCAAATCAAGCCTCAAGCAATTTAAGTTAAATGTATTAAATGGCAACACTTCCAGTTCACAAAGCTAGAAAACTATTTGTATATACACCTGTCTACCAATGCTTGCATACATCTACCTGTCTATATGTCCATCTGTCTCATATAAATATAGGATTAGTAGAGGATGTGAGGGTTTGGGAGTGAACACATGCTTGGCGGGCTCATCCGTTTTCCCACCTTTTCACTTTGCATTGGCTCAGCCTGACAAAGAGCACAAGGCAACCAGCCCCAGTCAAGACCGGCTGCTTCTTTCTGCCATCTGGTGCTCTCTTCCTTATGTGGAGACTTGTTTTTCTGTGCAAGTGTAGCTCACACTAAAGACTCGCCTCCATCTGTGGATGCAGATAGTCACGAAGGAATCAAGTCAACAACCAACCTTGTTTTTATGTGAATACAGCTTCTTATTTATATTTTGATCATAAACTATCAAGAACTAATTCTGGCGCTGGAGGTTATTATTTTATATTTATTGAGTTTCCTGCTTCATTAGGATTTTTGAGCACTTGTAAAATCATTATATACAATTTTGACTGCCCCTGCGCTGGGGTGTTGAGAACTTTCTCCATGGATTTTTTTCCAGTTATAACAGCAGTGCAAATTGTCACGTTTATTGATCAATGCCAGTTAAACGAAAATTTGCATGTTGTGATAATTGTGAAGTGATAATTTCTTACATGTGACTCTTTTCCATTAATCACCATCTTGTATTGACATTCAGTTGATGCAAGGCGTCTCTGTCTGGAGCAGATGGTAAGACAGTGTCACATCAGCTCCTTAAACGTGTGAATGGAGGTCAGTGAAAGATATGTAAATTTATCACCAGTGTGTCAGGATGGAAATAAGTATGACTGGTTAAAGACAAGGCTACACTTTTATTTTTGGGTCATGTGCATCATTGAATAATACTCCACTAAAAATCTGACTTTCTAGGAACAAACACAGCTTTGTTGGCTTATGAGTTTGCTTCTTCACAAAGAACTGCAACTGTGTTTGCTGTCAACAATCGACCTTCTAATTCGCATTTTAAATTTTCTGTTATTGCGGTGCATTAAGCAGATCGCCATAATGAAGGCACACAGCAGTGTGTTGTTTCGGTGATTGCAGCATCACATGTAAACCTTGATATTTTGGACAAAAGCGGCAAAGAAATGCATTTATATCACTGGCCACATTAATTTTTATTAATGTTTTCTCCACGTCTCCCTCCATAGTTGTTCATTGTTTGTATGAGAATACAGCCAAAGTCCAGGGAATAGAAATATTGACAAAAATCAATATAATGTATAGTGCTGTCTGCTGTAATCTGGGCACTGAAGCATTTGTTAAAGTGCATGTCATTTCAGGTGTCAATCTAAAAAAGCAGTAACAACAAAGGGCTCTCAGAAGGTCAGCAGGTCTCAAAAGTTAGAATGTGACAAGCCTTAACTTAATAGCAATGACAACATGAAACTAAGGTTGGTAAATAGCAGCTACTCCATTGCATCATGTTTTAGACTTGGCACCATCCCTCAGGTAACATTTGATAAATACATGTTATTACAGACAGAGAACAGGAGTGAATATTATGACGATACAAGAACAAACACAACCACATAATGTGACAAATTGACCGACGTCAAACTCATAAATTCTACAATGCATTACAGTGTGTAACTGGGGTAATGAGTGCTGGCATCGGCCACCAAACCTTTGGTGCCAGAGCCAGGTCAAAAATTCATCCCTGACAACTGGTTTGACCAGCAGCTGACGTGAGTCCAAACTCTGCCACTAGGGGGACACTTGACTTTTAACCACAGACTCTTATAGACTCAGAAGAACAGAAGTCAGAACCATCCCAAACATCTAGCCCTGAATGTGATAATAAAATAGTTGAAATTGGACAATATGAGCGTCTTATGTGTATGTGCACTCAACCTATTAATATGCGAGAACTGATGTTTAAATATATTATATAAATATACTATTTTTTTTCCCCACTGGCTTTTCAAAATAACAAAAACTCTAAGAAGAAAGATAGCTTTGAGTGGTGAATGTACCAATGTATATAATAATAGTAATAATAATAATAACAACTATACGACTACAACTACTGCGACTACTACTACTACTACTAATAATAATAATAGCTATTCGTTTATTGGACCCATAGTATATTGCACACAGCTCTGGTATGGGACAAAACACAAGTCTTGATGTAAAGGCTCACGCTCACCTTCAGGTTTTTGCAGACAGGAGGAATTATCCACATGCAAGAAATGAGAGATCTCCTGTCCTCTCTTTTTACTCGCAATCAACTTTATTGGAGATATAACATTTTAGTATGTGAGTCTCTGCAAAAATATCTTAATATTGGATTGAGATGCTCGATGTAGACCTGAATCATAACAAAAGTGCACGTATCACAACACATATATTACTACCGTATGAGATGAGATCATGGCGTAGCTTTTCATTCAACGATGAGTATAACTTGTATAACAGCCGCGGTCAAAGACACCTTGTGTTATATCACATTTTTTTTATGCGGGCCGAGGAAGTTTTGTGCTGACGCGGATGATGGCGCACCGAGCGCTTCAGCCACATTGGCCGCACACACACTTGTATAACCGTTTAGATAACACTCCGTCTCACTGAGCCGCCGTGAACCAACCATCGGCACCGCTTCATTCACCGGCAGCTGCCTTCTACTGATTTGCTCTCGCGTCTCTCACGCCGGAGGAGGCCGTGAGTTTCCACGTGAAACCGGCGACACCCTTATGTAAAACGACTGACAGCGCTCTGGGCCAATCGCAGCGCGGAGCGACTGTCGGCGTCACCACCCTTGTAGAGGCAGGCGGACACTATTGGTTGAGCGCGCTGTGAGGTATAGACGGGCAGGCGCGCGAGCCAGTAAGGGAGCAGCTGGAGGTGGAGCTCAGGAAGGAGTCTGAAATGAGGTCAGTGGCTGAGCCCGGAGATGCGGGACAGAGAAGCCGGCGTGTGTGAGTGGAGATCCGGACCTGGAGAACCGTGTGTCAGACCTGGACCAGATCTCTAGTGCGGATTCAACCACAACGAGCTGTAAAGCGAGGCTTTATTTCCGGGACCAGGAAGAGGTTTTGCTGTTTTTTGAGGTTGGTCCGTTTAACTCATTTGTAAGCTGCTATGTGATAAAGGCGTGTTTTAAAATGTGGTAGATGAAGATATGTGTGTTAAAGAGATGTGATCTGAATATGTGGGATAGTAGCGTGAGAGTGGAAGTTGCATAACTGTGTCAGTGTGAGGGTCAAGCCCGGTCAGTAGACTACAGCAGCCCTGCACACATGACAGCAGGGGTGTGAGGCAAACTGAGGAAATCGCATTGAATGCTGCAAGACGAAATTCACCTGCTCCCAAAGACGTGTGCATAAGGAGAGTAGATGCATTTTGCAGTAAAATTGAAACCATTCGAGGCTACTGCAGGGGTTAAAAAGTGCAGAGTGAGTTTGCAGAAGTGACTGTGGTGATGTCAGAGTTGCATATGGTGCATTGTAGACGTGCTTCTTTCTGGTGTCAGTGTCACATGAAAACTTACATAAAGAGTCCACTGCAGCAGCACATGGCACAAGTTGATACGCAGCACCGATCAGAGAATTTGCTGGATGTGAGCTGAGCTTTTCCTCAAAGAGGCTGTGATGCAGGAGTCTGCTGGTTTGCATAGTTTGCCATGAGGGGAGAAATCCTTACATAAAGCGTCCATTGCCTCCTGGAAGCACTCATTCATTCACTGTAATTTGTTTTGGAGATGATGTGTAAGATCTCTATGGCAGAGGTGGGAAGTAACTAAGTACTTTTTGTGCACTACTGCAGTACAGTTTTGTGATACTGTGACTCAAGAATTTACTGTTTGTGAAATTCTACTTTTGAGACATAGCATTTGTTTGATGTCAGTATTCAGCTGTAGCTACAACCCACACAGGCAATTTGTTCATAATTACCTAAAACAAAGTAATGGATTACATTCCTCAAGCTGTCTGCTAAATATATTTTATCTTCAATAAAAATGTCAGCTTTTCAAAACTACCCATATTTATTCTGATGACACAATTCATTTTTGACATTATGTAAAGTCTTTTAAAAATGGAGGCAGATTTAAAAGTGCATAAAGTGGCATCATGATTTCCTCAAAACTGGAGATAGGAGGCTTTTACCCGACAGTATCAAGCATCAGTTTTAATCAAACAAAATCATTTACATCATTTAGATAATCAGTGACTCGACCATTGAACTCTCTCAAGGCAGCACTTTTGCTTCTTATACTTGATTGCATTTGACTTCTAATACTTGCTTTTACTTAAGGTGAAAGTTTGAATGGAGAAGTTGTAATTGAGAATGTTTTCACCTCATTTTAAATGATCTATTTATATTCTTTTATTAGTGGAGCTGTTTCCAGTCTGGACTGAAAACATGCTCAGATGAATTAAAAATCTTGGCATGTCCAATCCATGGCTGTAACTTAAAGCCAAGTCAAAGAAGAAGCAATTCAATATTCAGGTTTTAGTAACATATATGTTGCGAGGAATTGGTGATACACTGAAAAAGCCTTTGGCCTCAATCACTTCAGTGAAACATTCAGCATTAAACATTGAAACACTGAACTTAATTTAACAGTATGTGACAGATCATTAAGTAGTCCAGCACCATGCAGTGTATCATTAGCTACTCTTGTGGGAGGAGAGAGCGTGACTGACGCATGTAAGGTTGGCAAGGGAGAATCATTTCTACCACTTTATCTTACTGTTGCAATCAGGGGAAGGTTTGGCATCGGACCGGGTGCACATTTCTCCGCCTATAATTGCAGCACGAGCGGAGGTGGTTTCAAATGACTTTTTCCCAACTTCTTGTCGGTGCAAACTTTACTCAAGGATTGGATGAATGGCGTCAAAGCGGATCGTGTTTCGTCCTGTTTTCAGCATGCCTGTGGTTTCTCTAAAACAAATATTTTTAAAGGTGGTATCTGAAATTGAAGGGTTGCCACAGTTTGTGTGGACACTGAGTAGCTTTTTCCAGTCAGTCTATGTGAAGTTCACCATCTGATGTGAAGATGAGAATGGAAAACTTAATCTTCCCTCTGTAATGGAACAGTTCCTTCTGGGTGTGAACATTAAGGCCTCTGTTCTTTTTATAGCCACTATGAAAATTGATAAAGCCTTGGGTGGTCTTGGGGGCCTGGTGCAGTACAGTGTGTAGTGTGAATTTGATCCATTAAAAAATATTTAAGACATCTTTGAAGATAAATGTAGGTCAGTGCATGAGGAAACAACCTCAGCCATGTCTGCATGTGGAAAAGCTCACAGAACTTGTTGCTCTAATGTTGGATACTGATGACAGTGTATGCATACACACAAGATTACTGTGAGAAATCACCTTGAAGTAGGGAAAAGAACAACATATCAAAGAGTGCACTGGTTGCATGCTGATGATAGATTTGCAAATAAACACACTTAAAAATCCTCTCAGAGACTTGGTTAAGGGCCCAGTAATCAATAGTAATCTAGTTATAAGGTTTCCTTGGCAGACGTCTACTTGTGTTGCCTCCAGGAAACACAGTAGTTACCTTTTATGTAATGTTTTAGAAAAGTACATTTTCAATAAAAAAGTAATGATACTGCAAAATCTGTCAGAGTTAAATTTTCTCTTAACAAAGGCAGCAGTAGAAGAACTTTGCCTGAATAAGAAACAGTACAAAATTATGAGGAAATGTCAAATTTTTAAATGGTAAAGTAATCAAGAATCAAAAATCTTGTGATGCGTTCAATGCTTCACCCAGTCTTGATTAGAGTTTGTAAAGTATTTGTTGATGTAAAAAGAATCTAAAGTCAAGGTTTACTTTCTGGCTTTGCTCTCAGCTGCATCTCTGTGGCTGGAACTGGCTCAGGTGTCATCACGTGCAGCAGTTGTTTTGGGCTGACGTCGCCCCTTTTTAGCCTGCCATAATAACTGCAAGTATGCAGTGCTGTAATCCATCGCATCACAGTCATTGTAAACTCCTGTGAACGGAGTGAATTGCACAATGTGGTGACGACACGCTGTGATTAATAGAACAAATGCCTCCATCATGATACACTGCTATAAAACTGCAGCTCCTCCCGCCTGGTTGTATAAGATGGTTTGAGCTGGCACATTAGATAATATGATCAGAGTGGTGGGAATGTGAGACTGGGAATATTTTTCTCCTTGGTGCAATTGTATAATCTGTCTGAATATTTCCTCAGGAAAAGATCAATTACAGAAAAATCGACCAAAGGAAACTGAGTGTGCAGGACAGAATAAAGTCAAGTGTTATGAAATGAAATTATAGTTAGAGACAGAGTTAGTTTTAGATAGAGCCTTTTCCACTCAAAGCCTCTATGTCTGATATGTGATTTCTCTTTTATAATATCATTAAGATGTTAATAAACATATTTCTATGATACTGATACATATTGAAATAAATACAAGGATGAGACATGTTTACATATGCTTATTTATTTGCTCAGATTAATCGATTATCCATTTATTTTTGTAAGCAATAATGAAAAACCAAAAATTAACACATTCAGATGGACACATTCAGCTGTTTTAAATCTAAATAAAATCTTGTGTCTCATGTCATTTCTACCCAACATATTGGATTTTTTGTCTTTTTACTGTTACTGGCTGCAACTAGTGCATTTTACACATTGAACCTACGACACTGCAAGATTAAATTGTTCAAACGTTTCAACCCTTAACCTATAGATGTTGCCTGTTTGATGACTACATGACTAATCTGCGTAGATCTTGATTTCCTGTTGTTGTCACTGGTTGCATTGATTGAAAACAGCAACAAGTTGGAAAATAAGAAGAAGATCTTTCACAGTCTGTCTCCACCAATTAAGGAAAACTGTGTTCAGCACTACAGCCGTGGCTACGCCTAACAAATTGACCGAACATAATCAAATTTTAATTCCCTCCCTCATTATAACCTCAGCTTTGATGGTTTTAATCTTCCATCCTTTTTTCACTTAAAAAAGGTGATTTATTTTAAATTATCTCTCTTAAGGTCCTGTCAGATTCTGAAAGGCCAAGTGAGCAACGTGTCCTCCGCAGGTTAGGATTCTGTTTATCCCTTAACAGCCTTGAACGATTTTTTGATTGCATTAAAATGACGGGAAAGGCCCGAGAGGAGTAATGTATAACCGATAATTGTGTTATGTTCCTCATCTTGCCTTGTTAGCCACCTGTTCCTTGTTGTACCTACCTCAATGCTGGGTGCAACTGCTTCCTAGACCTGCCACCAGCATCAAAACTGACGTTTGAATGCATCATGACCTGTGTTTATAGATCATGTAGTGGCAAAGTGATAGTTGCGAAGTGACACCACAGCAACATCACATGCACGAGGAGGAGTCCACATCAGGCTCCCTCTCAGATAACTGGGTTTAAAATGATAATTGGCTCCTTTGCTGGGACACAGGAAACCCGTGCTACTCTCTCTTCAGCTCCATTCCCTGCAGCTCCTTGACAGGATGAAGCAGATTTAGTTAATGACAGGAAAACAAGAGAATTACAGATGTTGAAGTAGCTTAAGGAAACCTTTACTCCAGAGGTGGAGGTGAACATATATGGGCTGTTAACTAGTAACAGGTGGTCAGAAAGTAAATGTTCCAAATTAAATAAATACTTTGTTAATGACTTTTGTTGTATGCTGATAATTGACTATCTTTCATTCACTCTTTTAGTCTAGCAGAGTGCATTTTTTTTATTGGTTTGAAACTTCAAAGGAACAAAATTTTTCTTTTAAGAGTGGTCATCCTCACCTGATTCTCTCTCTGAAGGATCTGCACCATTGCTGTAGGATCCATGGTTAAACTGTCTTACCTTTATCTCGCGACCTCTCTCTGACCCGTCTTTTGATATCGAGCCAATGGATTTGGCACGATAACGAGTTCATGAGGTGAACATCTACTGGCTGCTGTGGCTGGTAACTAGCGCGAACTCTTGGACTTTATGAATATGGGCCACATTGGCAGGCAACTCTTCAACTTTGGACCAGACGAAGTAGCTGCCAAAAAACTTCTCTGTGCAACAAAATCCCCCATCAGCGGTTAGTGCCGAATGTTCAGTATGTGCAATATGTTGACTGAGTAATATCACTCAGTTAGATGGTCCACTATGTGTAATAAAGGGATTTGTAATGTGGCTCTTTTTTATCGCATTCTGCAGAAAATAGCTCAACCACAGTGCTGAACTTTGCAGCCAAAGGCAAATCATCACCAAACTCATTGCACTATTTATCTTACAGTCTCCAAACTAAAGAACCCTGGTTTCTTTTTGAGTGTCTCGGTCAGTTCACGGTATGATGACCCATTTTACACCGTAGCGTGGACGGTGGGAAAAACCCTTGCTTTGCAGCAGGTCAGTGATAAGTAGACCACTGATTGTGAAGTCGCGGTCTCTGAATGCGCCAAGAGATTCGTTAATTATTAACGAAGACATTTCGCTCATGCCATTTCGCAATAAAGGTTCGGCAAAATCGTGAATCATGTTGCATAAGTCGTGGGCCACTCTGACCGCCACATGATACAGATCATCAGCTGCACAACATGCACTGAACAATTCTAATTAAGTTGTCAGCTTTTTAATACAATTTGAGGAGGCCGTTGTTGGACTGCTGCTGTCTCCTGAGCCTCCCCATTGCATAAGGAGCTAATTTATAGGAGGGGACTTCAGCCTTTCGATTTCCCTTTCTCTTTCTTTCGGCCACACTTATCTGTAGTGAAGCTACCTTTCAACCGTAACGCACACTCAAACCGTGCACGTCTGTTAATGGATCATTAGCAGATTAGCTCAACGTGAACGTCACACTTGTAAAAACCTACGTAAA
The DNA here is from genome assembly GCA_037975185.1 of Centropyge bicolor. NCBI lineage: Eukaryota > Metazoa > Chordata > Actinopteri > Pomacanthidae > Centropyge > Centropyge bicolor. The sequence goes on along the minus strand of JBBMOC010000023.1, from coordinate 541,976 downwards.
AAAAATGCTTGTGCTTGCAGGGCGTGACGCTTAAGACTAACTTGATTGTACTAACTAAACATTCACATCCTCCATAGAGATCAGGTGTATTAGGGAGGGCATCGGGCTGTGTGTCCTCAGTCAGAGTAGGAAATAGGACTTTTTCCATTGCAGGTCAGAGAGGAAGGCATGCCACCGCTTAGTCAGGTTATCCCTGGAACACAGCCAGGCTGGAGGTTATACGCGAAGGCTTGGGCTTCAGGCTTTCATGTGACCTCAACACGTTGCCAAGAAACAGGATTATGTAAAAGATAACGCTCTTTTTTTTTTTCTCCTGTGCTCTTAATCTTAAGTTTGACCATAATTAACAGGTCAGACAAATCTTTGTATCATCAAGTTTAAATCTGAAAGTAGGATTCAATGTGGTGACTTGACTCCAAAGTACAAAAGCACTTAACATAGAGACAATCAAAGGAACCAAGGGTTACTTTACATCAAGATGGTATAATTAGCAAAATTCTATATCATTATGGACTGAAGTAGCACATTTTTTGTCTCAATGAGATGGTTTCAGTATATGTGACTCTCGATGTGGTTCTTGTCAGATAGAACCAACTTAGCAGATTCTCTCAGTTCCTTCCATTGTTCCTAAGTTTGTGATTTACCATAACTGTTGTATTTTTGAACTGTGCTTCCCTGCAATCACTTGACCCACAGTTCTGCCACAGCTAAAATGTCTTTTTCCATAGAAGATCCATTGAAAACATATGAGTCTCTTTCTTTGATGATGCTTACTTCCCAGTTTTCCTTGTGTTTATTCCAAACATACCACTGTTGCTGCTCCCAAAAGTGTGATCCGTGTCTCGTGCGGTAACCAGAGGAAATTCCCTCGGAAAGATCTACCTAACACTGGGTGGTTTGAACACACAGTTGCTTATGCTTCTCTCTCATTCTGTTCAAACCTGGCATTTATACAGCATCATTATCTGGGATGAACCTGCATGCTGCGTCACATGCCTACCTGAGGTCACAATAAATGGGCCAAAGTCTCGCACTGTTGGCAAGCAACCTATGGTGGCATTCAGATGAACGCTGTCTGGTGTTTTATGTGTCCCAGAGTGGATGATCCTTTGAAAGGGTTGGAGGGCCCAGACGGGACAGACCCACTGTTCTCAAAGGCCATGCTGTCTGTGAAAGGCGGCATTTCACTGCACATCAGAGAAGCACCTGCAGGGCTCATCAGAGGTCAGGGGTCAAACCCTGCTGAATGCTCTGATATCACACCAGACATAAAGATGAAAAGACACCTTTGTGAAGGGGAATTGGTGAAGCATTGATTTATGTCTCTCAAAGATTTTTGAACTGTGTCCATGCTTGTGTGCGAACTGTATGAATGTATATGTACATACAAATTAACAAATAGATCCTTGTTTTGAAGAACCTTGTCAGTGTTTTGCATATTTTGACTAATGTAATACAAATTATGTGTATTTTGCATATTGCTGACCATTTTACTATAAAGCTTATACTGTGCTGCTGTCATCCTGACAGCTACTGATTTAAGTTAATCTCAGTTCAAATGCTCTTCAATCGTATGTTTTCTAAGTATGTATAACTTGCATTTGACAAGCATTACTTCTTTACTTACATGTATGATCTTGTTTTCTCAACAGATCTCCGCTTCCTCTTTGATTCACTCTGGCAACGCCCTTGTGAAAATGGGTTAATTGCGTTCTTTCATCATCTATTTAACTAACCTGGAACAAGCCCAGGGCAACACTCCTCCTGATGTCAGAAGATTCAGACTCCAAGCCCTATCGCTTCGCGGTGCTGGAGGATGAGGATGGAGCCTCAGGGTGTAGACTGGCCACCTCGTGCAGTTCCATGCCAAGGGGGGCATCAGGGTGCAGCTCCATGGCACAGCTGCACCGGATGGGTGGCTACAGCCAGGGCGGACCCGACCTAGGCCTCCCGTCGGAGGGCAGTGACAGCAGTGGCCAGGACCCCCCCGCCTCACCGCACAACCATCGCAAGAGCGCCCGCTCCCGATCGCTGCCCGAGGAAGACGTGGAGATGAAGAGCAGCGGGTCCAGCGGGAGCGGAACCGAATCGCACAGCAATGAAAGCCACGGCAACGAGAGTCATGGCAACGAGAGCCACGGCCATGAGTCAATGGGCAGCTCCAACGGCAACAGCAAAGACTCGGCACTGCTGGAATCTTCTGAGAGCAACAAGAGGTCAGTGGTGGTTGTGGGAATGATGAAGCCATTAGAGAGCAGGGAGCTACAACTCTGGTTAACTCACTGTGCAGGAATCCTCCTCCTGTAGCCAGCGATGTTTGGTCTGGTCAGCACTCCTGGTAACAAAGATAAAACTGTCCTGAGCTAAAGAATTACAAGACTCTGACGAGGAAGACAGTCAGAATGAGGAGTCAGCAGCTTGTATAGAGATCAAGGTTAATGCATTCAAACAGAAGGGGTTCACACAGTTTACAGGAAATCTGTTTTGTAGGCTGAGTGCTGTCCTCGTTCAGCGGCCTGTAAAATGAGGTTTGCAGATTCAACCACACAATTATAAAGCGCCCTGAAGCTCACAAGCAGTATGAAGCATTAACTATGCAGGGATATTTGCACTGATTGCTTTTCCAAAACATTTTTGAAGGCATCCAGCAGTAGGTCAGCAACAGAGATAGAAACTTCCAAATAACAGCAGTCATGGGAAAATGGGTCACAGCTGATAAATGTCTGTCCAATCCCTGATAACAGACAAAATTAAGTGGGGGAAATCCTAATGTTTGGTGCAGTTTAAATGACTATGATGGAAAAATTATGCTGCACTCCTTCTTTTGCCCTTGTAGTTGATATATTCATATAGGCCAACATCCTTTATGTATAAAAGGTCTGCGTTGGCTTCCACCGGCACAGTCTGGTCGTAATGAACGCAGCCCTCAGCATCGGATGTGTTTGTCTGTGACTAATGTCGATAGATGAGAGAGCCAAGGCTGCATTGATGGCCATGCAGTTTGAAACGTAAGTGAACCAACCCACTCCATTGATTTTCCATGACCATGACTCGGACTCAGGCCAAATGAGAATGAATTGAGCATCATTGCATTTTACCACAACCGTGTTATCAGCCTCTTAACCAGATCTCATGCCAGCTCGTGTTACACACAAGTTGGTGGGGATTTTTGGCAGTTCGTAGAGTGCCTGGTACCAAAATCCTGTTTATCTACATCTTGATAAAAGTCTGCAACATATTTCATCCGTCATATCACTATTTGGCTCTTTTTCCTCCTTTCCTGCTCACTTTTAGACAGAAGTATTAGTGTAAGATCACACACTCTGTCAGCTGTATTAGCAGAACCTGGTGGTCAGTAGTGGATCAGTCTGTCTGTAGAGCCACCTTTCAATATCTCATCAATTTGTCTCAAACAACTATCTCATTAATTGAGTTAATCAATCTAAGATTAACCTGCAACTATGTGATTAATGGTTGCAGTAACAAAAATGAGCATTAGCTGCAGTCAGTCGACCTTCAAGTATCAGAGAATTTAAAGTAGCACAAGTTTTAACACTTGTTCGGGGCTGTAGTATAACTTGTATCAGGGTTATTAAAAATCTAATCACACAGATTAGAAGCAAATTGTCTTTCGTAGGTCTTTGTGAGTGTAATCAGTGGGTTGGGTGGGCGTGAGGTGCGTTTGATTTACTGTTCTGAGTAAGAGTTGATATTCATCTGGTGTCTGCGCCAGACGTTAAAGGCTGTCTTAAATGCTATTTTAGGCATATAAAAGTAAACACTCACGTTACTTTATTGAACTTGAATTAACCTTGTTGAGCCTACTTGTTGGTGACAGTCAGTCTAAAATAAACTGCATAGTGTTGCGCACGTGTCTTTTGCTCTCAGTCTTGAGGTGTACATCATATGAGCTCTACTACAGAGGAAGACTTGTGATTAGATTTATATTAGATTCTATGTCCCAGAAGGGGGCCTTGTCCTCACTGCCAGTACAACACAGGTAATACATAAAATCTTTGCATCTACATTCATTCATTCTAGCTCACAGCCATATCAACCGGGCAGTTTGTTTAGGGCTGCTATGGGAGATTGGAGAAAAAAACCTCCCACTGGACCGAGCTTTGGTTGAATCATAATGACAGAACATTTCCAGCATTCTCCCAAAGTGCCTGGACATGACCATAGCATGACCAAAAATAGGTTCAGACACAATGTAGTCTGCCTAGGAGGTGGCCAGAGTAGTTGGGAAAAAAAATGAAATGACTGTCGATCCCAGTAGGGAGACTGGATTGATGTCATCCAGGAGGCTTGGTTTCTCTTCATGCCAGATAGATTGTGTCACGCTCTCCAAGTCCTTGTTCTTGCCATAGCAACCCAGTGTTTGTGTTTGTTTATCACTGGGCGGAGGAAGCAGGGTTGCGTGCTTTTACATTCCCTCTCTCACTTCTCAGACCTGCCTCTCTTACCTCACTCACTCAACCTTTTTAATCCAAATCTTTTTTTTTTTTTTAAAAACACTCCCTGTTCCTGGCCCGTGTCGTACATCAGTCTCACTCATGCCGGGTCCCTCCCTCGTCTGCTCACGGGACCACTTTAACTACTTCTCCCAGTTCTCACACTGTGTCTGTGCCGCTCCTCCCTCCCTTCGATTGAACTTCTAACCTTTTGTACCATTTTTATATAAAACACTCCCTCATCTGTCTCTAACTTGTTTCTACTTCTCACTTCTCATCAGAATTAGTGTTTGAACAATGTACGCTCATCAGTCCCATGTTCTTGACAACATGGTTGATTGCGATCACAGTCACATGATGAGTATATCAGTCATTTTTCCTCTGCACATTCAGTACAGAGAAGTAGTTGCGACATGTTCTAAACAAAGACTTTAAGAATTAACTTTGTAAAAACATTGAATCACAGTAGATTTAGCAGCGCTTACGTGACACTGATGAACAGAAACCAGAATTTAATATGAGTGAAAATGGGTCTGTATTGAGTCTAAATATGAAATGCTTTATGGAGAGGGACTAAGAGAAAGCCACAGTCGACATGACATCTGTGTTAACATTTGTCAGAAGGCATGTGGGAGAGAAGAAGGTTCTGTGCTCTGGTGAGACCAGAAGTGAGCTTTCTGGCCGCATCGCTAGATGCTATATTTGCAGTTAGCCAGACTGTGCATGATGCCAGAAACGCAGCATCCCCTCCACGGAGCCTGGTGACTGTCGCGTCATGCTGAGGGGATGCGTCTGTGCACAGGGTCCTCGGGGGCAAAATGAATGCAGAGAAATCTGGAGTGCCACCTGCTGCAGTCTGCAAGAGCAAGGACTTAGAGGATGTTTCCAGCAAGACAATGATCCTGAAGGAAACCTAATTGTACACATATATGACTTTAAAACAATAATGTTCTGGAGAGGCTGAGTCAGGAGAGTCCAGATGTTGTAGCTGGACTTGAAAGTTGCTTTTCACTCACAGGCAACTTGACAGAACTTGAGTTGTTTCAAACTCTAAATCTGACCTTGGCGTGATACAGGTGCACCTTTATAAACCGTTAACTCAGTCTATTTGGTAGAATTAGGTCTCTGGTTGTCCTTGAAGAGCGTATTTGTGGATGTTGTGTCTATCCTAAGTCATTTAAGCCTGCTATTTATAGCAACATGTATCTGAAAGATGAGTCAGTGTCTCTTGGGAGATGCTGATGTCAGTGTATTGGTGCTCTGATAAGCTTGTAGGCTAATACAATGGGACACACACACACACCTGTGCTGCACTGTTATGAAATCAAAGGCTAAACTCCACAGAAATTTACCAGATCCTGCAATTCTCCCAATGTCTGGATAAGTTTTAGATAAGGAATTGATTTATTGGATTGTCAATCAACTAGTACTTCAACCTGCTTGATGAGCTCAGTGTAACAAATTCTTTTCTAGTCAAATAATAAATAGACGAACTTCCTGTCCACGTGCTTCTTGGCCAAATTAATTAAAATACACACAGTTAGAATCAGTGAATATTGTTGAAATTAAAACACTTAATCTTTGTGTTAAAATCTAATATCAGTTTTCATCTAAAGTCCTATAGTTGATTTAGAATCAACACGCAGGATGAAAAACACACCAGATTTGAAGCCTAATGAGGCTTCTCTTTGTGTCATTAATATGTAGCTTATTCCCTTCATTATTCATGTCTTTTAAATGTCATGTCACATCCACACAGCCAATTTTTCACACAGCCAGTCAGTGGGAGCTTTCTAAACAAGGCCACCTTGCCCTGATCTTCACCTTGAGCAGGGAAACATCCCGCACAGGGTCGAAACCAAAGCAGAGACTCCTCTGCCTCTTTGAGAGCTCTCTTTTGGGAACATGTTTCCACGACTCACAGACTTACTACAACGCCGCAAATTAGCCTACTGAACACTAATACACTCTCAGACTGCCCCGTCTAAAACCAGCTGTTGCATTCTTGAGCACTGAAGGCTATATTTGATCGAATTAGATCCCTTCTTGTGCTCGGAGAGGCTATTTGTGAAGCTGTTCTCTATTCTCGGCCAGGTAAGCAGGCTATACATAGTAACCTGAGATGTAGCTCAGGTGAGTCAGTATCTCACAGCTGCTAATAGTCTCAAGATAAGCCTGTAAGCTAATGCAGTGGACTACATACACACACAGTGAGGATGACTGCCTGCCTTCTGTTTTTATTACCAGCACAGATGCACTATTTTCTCTGCAGTTAGAAATTAAAATTAAAGTCTGATAGACTCATAGTTGCTATTTACATTCACAAAAGTGAGATGATAAAAGTAAAGATGTGATTTTCTTTTTTAACAGAATTGAAAATAATTAAAGCAAAACCCACTTCTTAACAAGAGTAGGTGTCCTCTGTAGTTCATACAGCATAATAAATAATGGTTTTGTTAGGTGTGACTGAACACAGTCGTTATTACTGTTATTAGTTACACCCATGTTGTGGCCCAATTTTGTCCAACACACAAATAATAAAGCACCACTTGGAATAATAGTACTTGACTGTGTTATACTAACAGGAAATGAAGTATGTGTGCTGGCATGCATCAATTCCGACGTCAGTGAAACTTCACAAAGAGGAAGCAAAATATGTTCCCATTTGAAAAAAAAGAGAGGAGAAAAAAGTGAATACTGTTTTGTGTTTTCTGTCTTCTGGACATCTGCAACTTATCTCAACTTTTAGCAGCTGTGAGTAGCTCTTTTATTTCCCTTGTGCATTGCATTGTAGGACAACAGTGCACATCAACAGCACACTCCCAAATACAGCAAATTTATGTTGGGACAAAGGCTCTTTTAATCTTGTCTTCATCTTCACCTTGGGCAGAGAAACTTCCCTCATCTGCCCCGTTGAGTCGTCTGTTTTAGTCACACATGTTCACAGAAGGTGGCTCACAGATTTACTACCACACGGTCAACTGGCCTCCTGTGATAAACTCTTTCTAAGTCTTGCTCTAATACATTATCAGACAGCCCCGTCTAAAACCAGCTGTTGCATTCTTGAGCGCTCACAGCTATTCTTGGTAGAATTAGATCCCTTCTAGTGCTTAAAGAGGCTATTTGTAAAGGTGTTCTCTCTTCTCAACCAGGTAAGCAGGTTATACATAGTAACCTGAGATGTGGTCATGGACTTGATAATCAAAGTGAACGTAGCAACTGTGAGGTGTGTTTGTGGAAGCGGCCAGTTGGTTTCGGTTATCTTGGTTTTTTTTGGAGCCAGAAGTGACTGTGTTTGGACGGGAGGGTGGAGACAAGTGGGATGTGGATCAGACTGAACCAGAGGAAACCGTAACCAGAGGAAACCGTAACAGGTCGCAGCAGTAGCGACCTGTCTATCATAAGGTAGCCTCACCCTAAAGGATATCCTGCTTTATTGTCTATGTTAGAATAATGGAACCTTCATTTACAAAACACACATCATGCCAGACTGAAGAAGACTTAAAACTAGTGACTGAGACTATAAACTCATTAGGAAAATGTGCTGGTAAATGAGGTAATAAATCAAGTGAGAAGTAAGGTCATTTTGCAACCAGTGGAGTCGCCCCCTGCTGATCATTAGGAAGAATGCAGGTTTAAGGCACTACCACATTGAAACTCTGTAAACCTCTATTATACAATCTATGTGACGCAGTATGAAGTATGTTGGTTAGTGCAGTGGATCACTCTCTCTCACAGACACACTCTTGCATGCAGACGTTCCTCAGGAATCTTACTTTATTGTGTTTGCACCACAAATACATGGTTATTTTTTTGTAGAAAGGATACGACTGACCTACAGCTGTAACCTACAGACAGGCAGGCCTATGAACTTTACATGTAGTAACTCAAGGTTCACTTACTTATCTTTTATCGGATCAGTAATTGTCACATTACTTAAGTGCGGAACTCAAGTCAGGTGATAAGAGGTAATAAAAGGTCTGGAAAATGGAAGCTGCTTTTAGGCAAACTACTACCACTAAATGTCTAGTATGAGCTTTCACACTATAATTTCATACTAAATATTTACTTCAATATATCATTTTCAAACTTATTTTACAGTTTCCTATATTGTCTTTTGAAACATAGACCACCAGATTGTGTTTCATACTTGTACCTTTAACTATTCTTCAGCCTATTTCAATGCCGTTGGTGGAACAAGTATTTTTTAAATTTTAACCTGAGAGTCAGAGGGATTATGGACATTTACTGTTTCCGGGCACTAAGAGAACTGAATTTCACGCTGTGCCCCTGCGCCTCATTGTATTTAGGCTCCTAATTCTTGCTGAATTAGTGCTTTCCCGCAGCGCACCCTTAGAGCTACAGACGCACTCGAGGTTCTCAAAGAGGTGAGACTGACCTCAGGCTTGGTTTCTTTTGTAGCCCGGCTGCTAAATGAGAGGTGAAGCTGCGTGCTCACCGTTCCCCATTTACTTCCACAAAGGCAAAAATCAGCAAATCTTTTTTAGGCTTGCTTTAACAGCACCCATGTTGTGAGAATGAGTATACTTGTGTTTTTTTTTTTATCATGAGGTAACTTGAACACTTCAGTAATGTCAGGTGTCTCGACTGGGTGAGAAAGAAATACATGTGTGAAATTTGTGCTTCAGAAATATCAGACAACTAGTTTTGTACCCAACCGGTCCACTGTTTGATTTTGTGTTATAACTGTAATTTTGCAGTCAAGGAGATAAAATCAGTTCTGAGTCTCTCACTCTTTCTGTCTTTCTCTTTGACGTAATTAAAGCCATTTTCTTTACTCTTTTTCTCTCCCCCACAGCTCAAACTCCCACAGTCCGTCTCCTCCCAGCAGCTCAAACGCCTTCAGTCTGCTGAGCTCAGAGCAGGACAACCCCTCAACCAGCGGCTGCAGGTTAGTGCACCAACCACCACTGCAAACACTGAAAACACTCAAAATGCTGCTTACAAGTTATCTATCATACCCTCTATTTAATCTATATTTGAAGGACTGTTTTCCTTGCTGCAACATCTGACTTGCCACTGTGCACGTGTGTCCGCTTGTGCCATTTGCAGTAGTCAGGAGTCTGCCAAAGCCAAGACCCAGAAGGAGGTGATTAAAACTCTGAAAGAGCTGAAGCTTCACCTGCCTGCTGAGAAGAGACACAATAACAAGTCCACCACTTTGAACACCCTCAAGTACGCACTGCGCTGTGTCAAACAAGTGGAAGGTAAAGTGCTTCCCCCTCAGTTCGTCTGTCCTCTCTGACAACCTCTGCACACTGCTTCCCTGTGTTTTGGTCGTAGTTTAGAAGTTGCCATTTTTAATTTAAAGGTATAATACAGTATGTAATGTCCTCTCATTAAAAACTATCCCAGTGTTACAGGTTTTGTTGAGATGTCTCCTTATATTATCCCAAATGTTTCCAACAGTGTTCAAACCCAGAGAGATTAGTAAATGTATTCAAGACTTGACTAAACATAACATAACACGATACATTGCCGTCGTTCCTGAACATGATTCCTGCCTGAGTCACATCAGGCAGATTTTCATCTGCGATGGTTGTTGTTGAACAATGAAAACAACAACTCCCATGATCCCGTGCTACCTCACAACGTGACCAAACTACATCTTTTGTTGTCAATGTTTTGATTGGGAGATGCCTAGCAGCAGTAATTACACGCTGTGGGTTTAAGTGGTCTGTACTTTCATAATCCTCTCCACATTCACGAGAAAACACATGGATGTAACTGTTCTTTTGTAGCAAGGCTTTTCTTTGGAATTCAGGAAGCACGGCAGCTAAATGAGATCCAAAAAAGAAATGAAGACGTATTGAAACTTTGTGCGGGAGGGAACATTTTGGAGGCAGTTGTAAGGGTAATGGTCTGTTGAGGCTTAATTCTACCCTTTCTAAATGTTTACAGATGGAAATGGGCGGGTTAAGGTTCAGTAGTACCGTCTGGATTTTAGAGAATATGACGCATTTTAGTGTAGTGTCGAGACGTTTTCCGTTATTAAAAATGTCTATGACTTCAGTATGAATAGGTCATCTGTTTGTTGGACTCCTTACTCAGGTCATTATTATTGTTTTTTTTTTTTAAGTTTCTATTCACCATCTATTTCATCATGTTTCTTATGTTGTGAGCAGATTTTGATTCAATCTGTGTGTCATGCAGCCAATGAGGAGTACTACCAGCTACTGATGATCAATGACAGCCAACCTACAGGCCTGGATGTGTCGTCTTACACGATAGAGGAGATCGACAGCATTACTTCTGAATACACCCTCAAAAACAACGTAAGTCTTTCAATCTTTAAAATGGTAGAAAATCTTTTTAGCTACATATACTGTTGTTGTGAAAGCCTTCATAAGTTATGTTCTCTTCAACAGGACATTTTTGCAGTGGCAGTTTCTCTCAACACAGGAAGGATAGTCTACATTTCTGATCAGGCTGCCTCCATCCTCAACTGCAAAAGAGATGTGTTCAAGAACACCAAGTTTGTAGAGTTCCTGACGCCGCAGGATGTTAGTGTGTTCTACAGCTTCACAACGCCATACCGCCTCCCCTCCTGGAGCATGTGCACTGGAGCAGGTACATATGTAACAACCACACGACTCTCTGCAGACACTGTGTTGCAATTATACATAAGAGGGAATCTTTTGTCATTGTGGTCCTTAAGGAGTGTAACTGTGATACAGGAGGATGAGTCACACTCTGTAGACGTATTCTTTAAGGTACTTTGTATGTATGAGGAAACATATTGGAGGAAAAAAAATGACTGTGAATGAGATCCCTGGATAGCAGGTTTGCTAGGCGACAAGTCGGGAAAGAGCAAGGTGGCATCAACATGACGCATTAAGTTCAAGTTGATCTGACCTCGGTGATTCATAAAACTAAGTGTTTGGCCCTTTTAACTAAGCTGGATAGAACTGATTGAGCTGGTCCAGAGGCTAAAGCAAAAATAGGAAAGGACAGAGAAGATAAAATGCAACTCAGAGAGCTCATTATATCCTCTGCTGTTCAACCGATTATGACAAACAACAGACCCAGAGCAGCACTTTACATGTTGTCATTTGTCCCCCATGTGCCTGGAAATATTTTGTCCAAATAAGACTCCACTCTGTTTATATTCATTCCATTTAAGGGCAGAGCTGCGCTCCTGGATGATGTTTTTTGATGGAATTAATCAAAGCTCAATCACCTGCGCGAGCCGAGACGCTGACCAGCATTTGACCGGATCGTGTTGCTTTTGAATTTTAAACATTTTCTCTTTCCCGTTTCAGAGTCCTCCCCATCTGACTGCATGCAGGAGAAGTCTTTCTTCTGTCGTATCAGGTGGGTGTTGGTTCAGACGTGGTGTCGGAACCATCTGCTGCTCTGACCTGTTTCTACTTTTTATTCATACCTCGGTTCCACTCTAGATGTTTGTCAATTAGTTTGTAACATCATATGCTTGTAAACTGTAATCAGATGCTTTTTCCAGGTCAGTGTTATACATATAAGCAGACAGACACACACACGCACATTTAAAAGCACACACACCCACAGCTGACTGTACTTTACTATTGAATGTTTCCATCGACTTCAACATGCCAAACTTAATATGATTCTCATTCTTACTCACACTTACCCACACTTCAGGTCGCAAACTCACAAGAACATAAATCTATAAAATGCACATCTACATTTATTCTCTCTCATTTGTTGTACACTGATATGAATGGAAAATAGCTCAGCACTGCCCCCTTGTGTTCATTAACTTGCAATCTAAAATATACCAGTTTGAACATAGATTCTTTTTGAAAACTTGCGCCTAAATGTGACAAACAATCCTTATTTGATTTTGTATTTGTTTAACTTTTCGCCTAACTAATTTCCAGCGGTGGTAAGGAGTGTGAGGGCAACCTGCAGTACTATCCCTTCCGCATGACACCCTACCTGATGAAGGTCCAAGACACCGTACATGCTGAAGACCAGTTCTGCTGCCTCCTGCTGGCGGAGAGAGTTCACTCTGGTTACGATGGTAAGAACTTGACAGCTGCTCTCAGGAGCCAATGCAGTGACTCCAACAAAACAGGAACACTTGAGGGAAATAACTTGTTTAGTATCTGTATGGCTTATATCTTATTATACTGAACACATGTACAAAAATGCCAGATTCACTCAAGTAATTAAGATCTGAAAAAAATATAGTTACTTTGAAGTAGGTAAGATAATAGGTTGTCACTTTTACTTATATATCCAAAAATCACAAATTACAAGTTCTCTTGGAAAGGCAGCATAACAATCTATAAAGCATACAAAAGACCCTCTGTGTGGATAAAGAAAAGAAAGAGGGTGCTCATTTTTATTACATTTTTTTTTTACTACTGCTGACCAATCACGGCTTTTTCTAATCAAGTCCCAATTGTATTTGATAGAGGACGGACGTTAACTAGATAAGTGCACTCAGTAGAGTGCAGATCTCCACTGATCACAGTTGTAATTACAATTTTCAGTTTTGCTGCAGTGACGTTGGTGCCTGCATGGAAACATTGAAAATAACTGAAAGCCTCTCTTATCATTAAAGTAATTGTTACAGGAAACACTCATGCATCAGTACAACCCATAATAGAGAAATCACCTGGAAAGCTCTCACTGCTCGACATAATTTAAAAGGTAACATAGCCTGCAGGGACTGTACTGTAGAGGTGCAGTGTTCAGGCGGATGTGTAATTTGTTCAGGTGGGTGGATGGTTTGACGTCAGAGCCGATCCCGATCACAGAAATCTTACCTTATGCCTGGAGTATAATTAAAATAATTAAAATCTTTCTTTCTTCTTTAAAGCACCAAGAATTCCAACAGACAAACGCATCTTCACCACCACGCACACTCCGAGCTGTGTGTTTCAGGATGTAGATGAGAGGTAAGCCATGGTGGCATGTTTTCATTTCTCAGTTTTGGGTATTTACACACCAAACTATCAGGGGATTATATAATTAATGATCTGTACATTTGGTCACTTGTCTTGTGTTTTGTGTGCTTCAGGGCAGTTCCTCTCCTCGGGTACCTCCCCCAGGACTTGATCGGCACACCAGTCCTCCTGCACCTGCATCCCAATGATCGGCCCATCATGTTGGCCATTCACAGAAAGAGTCAGTCCACGGAATGAAATAGACGTAGACAGACTTTCTTGTGTTTACACATGAAATAGGACTTTTATGAATGGATTTAATATGAATTTTGTCTTTCTCTGCAGTCCTTCAATACGCAGGTCAACCATTCGACCACTCGTCCATCCGCTTCTGTGCTCGAAATGGAGAATACATCATCCTTGACACCAGCTGGTCCAGTTTCGTCAACCCCTGGAGCCGAAAGGTCTCCTTTGTTATCGGGAGACATAAAGTGCGCATGTGAGTATCGCTCTCTTGTCATGTCTGAGCCCTGAGCTCTAAGCCACTCTTTGAATAGATAGGAACTACACAGTGATTCATAGACCAACATTTGTGAACCAGTAGCTAATCTGGTGATGTGTTCTTTTGCTTTATCAGGGGCCCTGTGAATGAAGATGTTTTCGTGGCCCCAGTCTCCCCTGTCGCTGAGATGAAGTCCATGGATTCTGACATCCAGGAGGTTACTGAGCAGATCCATCGGCTCTTGTTACAGGTGCGTAGAAGACAAGGAATGATAGAAATGAAGGATACGCAATGATTATAGAGGAAGCCACAATACATGAGAGCAGCTAGTGCCGATGATCAAAGAAGAGATGACAAATGCTAAAATGTACAGCTGAAGGATTATAGCAACATCTTGCTTAAAAAAAAAAAAGTCAAATCAAATAAAAAATTCAATAAATGAACAGGCATGAAACCCAAAGAAACTCAAGATCTATGAAGAGAAAACAGAGCATCATTTATTTAGACAGTGCTTCATGCTCTCTGCCTTTTTAACTCTTCTCTTCCCTCTCTTCATCTGTGATTAGCCGGTTCATAACAGTGGCTCCAGCGGCTACGGCAGCCTCAACAGAAACGACCACCTTTTGGGCATGACCTCCTCCAGCGAGAGCCTTGATAACTGCAGCGGCAGCAAGACGCAACAAGTGGAGGAGGGAGTGAGCGGCAAAGCCAGGCCCGTAAGTAAACCCAAATACTTCAGAGTTTAGCACAGTGCGTTCCAGCCTGCGTGGTCCTGCTTGAACAGGATGATGCAGCAATAGCAGATACTGGGTAGTTGAACTTGTACACAATAACTTTGACCTGGTTGTTCTTAAGACTACATTGAAGGATAAATCCATATTAGATTATACATTATTTATAGCTATTGAAATTAAAGTAACCAAGTTGAATTTAGTTCACCTAAGTGTATGTTACTTTTGGATTCAAAAGTCTTAATTAAATTTGGTGCTGACATGTTTGAAATCAGATACGACACAGATGTAGAAGACGTACTGACTCCTGAGTCTCGTGTCTGTACTTCACAGCGAACTTTTCAGGAAATCTGCAAGGGCATTCATTTGCAGAAGAGCCAGGAGCAGCAGACCAAACCAGACAACAAGAAAAGCAATGGCAGTAAGTCTGGCTCATACCTCCCTGCATATTCGTGTGTGAACAGTTGACAGCGTGTGTCTAACTCCTGGCCTCCCTCCAGTAGAGTCTGCACACAAGAGCCCAGCGGTGGTGCGGCCCAAAGACTCAGCTGCTCCTCTCAGTTTTAGGGAGACCGGGTCAGCTATGGAGGAGAGTCGGTCCTCTTTCCAGGAGGAGATGATCTTCAATGATCAGACCGTCTACTCCTACCAACAGATCAGTTGTCTGGACAGTGTTGTCAGGTACAGAGATGAAGACAGAAGATATTGAGATTAATGAGATTTCATATTCTGTGTTTTTGAAGGTGGAGTTAGTAAACCAGTGTTTTGATTTGACCTTAAAAAAAACTCCACCTGATGGGAATAAAGTTCAGAAAGTCATCACTGTGTTGTATTCTACCTGTAGGTACTTGGAGACATGTAATGTTCCCATCACCATGAAGAGGAAGTGCCAGTCTTCCTCTCACACCACGTCGTCCAACTCAGATGACGACAAACAGAAAGGATCTAACAGCATGCAGGTGTCTGAAGGTATGTTTCAAAAGAATAAGACGCTTATTGTCACCTCATCATACAAAGCTATGGCCTCTTAAAAAGTCTCAGACTCTACAATGCCCGTTCCTTGTCAGCATCTCTTGTTCTCTGTTCTGTTTGGCAGAACCAGCCTTGTTGAAGGACCAGTCTGGTCTCTCCGCTCTGGATGCTCAAGACAAAAAGTCCAGTGACGCAGCCACAGCGGTAGTGGGCACTTCGCTGCCCCTACCTGTACCTAACAAACCAGAAAGTGTGGTGTCCATAACCAGCCAGTGTAGCTACAGTAGCACCATAGTGCATGTTGGGGACAAGAAACCTCAACCAGAGTCAGGTACAGTGCCATGAAAAAGTATTTCATTCCAACCTGATTTGTTTCTATTGTTGCATATTTTTTATAAAGGATGTCAGTAACATATTCTTTAGCTTTATTTCAGCAACAAAGTTATCCCAGAAACATATCAGCCATCTTAAACATTATTGGCCACTATAAACATAATAACAGGTCGCGTTAACTATTAGATCATTTTTAGAGTTTACAGAACATCTTCAGCTCAAACACAGTTGTAGGTATTCAAGCGTCATTTACTTATATTAGTATTTTCTATCCTTTGTTCCCATTGTCTAATGTTATACTTCGAAGATCTGAAGCTTCTCACTATGACAGATATGCAGAAATGGAAGAAATCAGGAAAGGAGCAAATGGTTTTTCACAGCACTGTAGATGCAACTTTTCGCATGTTTACTGTTTGTGTGTGTGTATGTTTGTGTAATTTATTCGTGGATGTTTGGCTGCTTGTATCTCAAATGCGAAATATTTCAACTCAAACAAATCAATTCTTCTGACTATGTAACATTTTTAGTTCTACTCGATGTGCACAATTTTTTGTCATTGAGACCCATTTAATATAACTGCAATGGCAGGTCTGGCTCTCGTTTCACTCCAAATGATTGCAATCCATATCAAAAATTATTAGTTAGTGTGCAGCACAAGTTTTATCAACTGTGTTAACGTTAATGCAAAAATACAGTACACTATTTATGTACGCTAGCGATGAAATTGGACAGAAGATCAGCAAATTTGTGAGTCAAAGGTCAAAGAAGCAAAACAAATATATATATAATTATATAATTTTTATGTATAATTAATAGCATTCTTTCATGTTCCAATTCAAGCCAGTACAATGCTTGATCGTTGCTTGTGTTGCCATCACAGCTCATGCTGGATATTTATATTACAGAAAACTCCATCTTTCATTCATTTACAGTATGTTCAAGTGCTTTCTCCTCTGTCATCCATACAGAGATCATAGAGGACGTCCCGGGGACTGGAGAGACTGTAGAATCCAGCCAGATCCTTGCGGCACCTCCTCCTGCTGCTGTTTCACCTCCCAGTCAGGAGAGGGAGTCCTACAAGAAACTGGGCTTAACCAAGCAGGTTTTGGCAGCCCATACACAGAAGGAGGAGCAGGCCTTTCTGTATCGCTTCAGGGAGCTTCGCGGACTGACAGCGCTCAAAGCAAGCTGCTCTCAGTACCTGGAGCGCCAAAGAGAAAAGATCTCTAGTGATGGTACCTCCGACCACCACACCCGACACATCATATAACACCTTTAAATGATAATTCCCCTTTGTTATTTACAGCTTGGGTGTTATTTTTGTGATCTCTCTCTTGTAATTCCCAGAGATAATTGTCTGTTTCATCTTGTGACTCCTCATGTTGTTGCCCTATTGGACATTGTTATTGAGACATCACTGTTGAATAAGTGTTGAATAACAATGACAATAATAAGACCCAAGTTTCTCTTTGTTAACTCATACATTGCCTCTTACACTTTCAGTAATAATCACTTTTGGCAAATTCACAAATTGCTCAACAAATTCTTTTTCATCCTCTCCAAACTTTAGCTGCACCTGCTGCTCGATCCTGCAAGCCGGGCCCAGAGCCCACGACGCGTCGGGGCGCGCGGATCAAGAAGACCAAGTCCAAGCGGGCGAAGCAGATTGAGTCCTCTGACAGCACCGTGTCCCATCACAGACAGCAACAGCTGCGGCCTCCTCGTCTAAACCACGGCCTTAACCCGACCTCCTGGTCTCCCTCCGACACCTCGCAGTCAACGTTTCCCATGGCATACCCCTCTGTGATGCCAGGATACCCCCTCCAGGTTTACCCCAGAGCCAGCACCGTACCTTGCACAGACGCCGCTCCACAGGGCTGTAGGGACAACCAGGCTGCCCAGGCCCCTCCCTGCCCATCATCCATCCACCCTGCTCCCTACACCACCCCCATGGTCACCCCCATTGTGGCTCTAGTGCTGCCCAACTATGTGTACCCTCCGATGGGCACCGGGATGCCGCCCCCACCTCCCGTGTACCACGCAGAACCCGGTGGCTTCCCCAACCAAATGCAGTCTTTTTGTCAGGCAGCTTTTCCAGGCCAGGTCCCCTTCACAGCTGCACCTTCCTTCAGTGTCCAGACCCAGTTCAACTCCCAGAACCACTTCGCTCCTCAAGCAGGCTACCTGACCCCGTCGTTCTACTTCCCTCCGTCCTCGGAAACCCCGAAGCCCCCCGTGGAGGGCCAGTCTCGCTCCTCTACGCCGCAGTCCGGAGGAGGCGGAGGCCCGGCGTCCCCACCCCTGTTCCAGTCTCGCTGCAGCTCACCCCTGAACCTGCTGGAGCTGGAGCTGTCTGTGGACAGGCAGGACAGCACAGCGCTCTCCTCCGCAGGACAAGGAAACAACACGGCAGAGAGGGAGAAAGGAGCAAGTGGCAGTCAGGCCAAGGAGAGGGAGCTGAAGCAGGTGAACAAGGAAACAAACCTCTATTTATTTGCTTCTGTCTTTCCATTTTCTTTTTCTTCCCTTTCCCTCCCGTAAGCTTCCCAATGCCTGTGACTGATTTTCTCCACCTGTAAAATTCTTAAAGTGACAGGATAAAATGTCAATGCCTCGCTGAAATATATCATTGTGAGTTGTTTGAACTCAGCTAGGCTGTGGCATGTTCCCCGGAGACATTCCTTCAGATGTCTCTCAGCCTTTCAGGATTTAATGCCATCATCACAGTGATTCCCCCACACATTTATCCACTGTATTAAAGTGCAGCCTTTTTTTTTTTTTTTTTTTTTTTTACTATTGTATTGCTATGCCATGTGTAAAGTCAAGTCAGTCTAGACTCCTCAGATGAAATGTGGCCCAGGGTGTTAACACATGATGTTATTATCCCTTACACCCTTTAGCCATCTCTCAGTCTCCTTGGTCCACCTGGACCCTTGTATTGCGAGGGCACGCCCTGTGTCTGTGAGCGTTTGTCTTGGGATAAAGTGTGCTCTAGGCTGAGGGCTTGCAGCAAAGAGGTAGGCGAATCATCAGAAAACCTCCACACTTCTCCAATCCCATTCCTCCCCAATTCCATATGTCAATTATAACTGTAACAGGTTTTTTTTCCTTTTCATGAAATTATTAGCATTAATAATCTTGCAGTGTTCTTGTCTACCTGGTAAAACCAATTGCCAAGTGTGACATTGATTTTAACAAAGCAAATATTAGTGATGCAATGAGTTCCTTTAAAAAAAAAAAGTTCCGTGTAAACATAACATAAATGTATGACTGTATGCACGCATACAAACATGCTTTGATTTTGCATGCAAGAATCAAAGTTTGCAATACAATTCATATTAACAGTGGAAAGTAATTTTAGCACCAAAGGAAACAGTGGAGAAATGTTACAGTTTTCATTGTATTGTATTTGATAAGATGTTGGCAGGAATAACTACAACTGTCTTCTGTTACACGTGAATGCATTTGAATCAGCTGCAGCAGGAGCAGCATGTCTTGTCGTGTTTCTAACTGTGCTTATTGTGTAGCGATGGTAATCAGTCGGTATTGTACCAGGTGATTGGTGAGCATTTTCGATGCTCACTGCAGAAATAAACTCCCAGCTGAGTCTAAAAATGCAGAGGCAAGATGCAACACAGCTGATGACACTGCACCTGTGTTATACAGATGCAGGAGATGGAGGAAGTACTTCAGTCTATTGGCCAGAGCTATGAAGTGAAGCTCCTCTTTAATGGTGCAACTTTAATGCTTTTGTTTCCGCAGGCAAGTTCACGTGGCGACGGGAACAACAGTGACGTCAACTCTTCATCCAGCGACATGTTGGACATTATTCTCCACGAGGACTCCTGCTCGGGCACCGGCTCAGCCACCTCTGGGTCCATGGGCTCAGGGTCCAACGGCTGTGGAACTTCAGCCAGCGGAACGTCCAACAGCGGGACATCTAAGAGCAGGACGTCAGGGAGTGGAGCCTCAGCCAGCGGGACCTCCGGCAGTGGAACAGGTCTGTTTCAACATCTTATGGATATGTTGAGATGAAGGAAAAAACTGCAAACAAGTAGCAGTATGGAAAGTTGAAAACATCAAAATGAAGATAATCAGTTTGGGCTAATTTATTCAGTTTCTTTCTGGTAAGTGTAGTTTACCAATACACAGCCCGTATCACAAGGTTTAGAAATGGAACCAGCAGTATGTTCAGAATTTTACCAGAGCATACCACCCAGATTCCAAAAAAGTTGGGACGCTGGGTAAAGCATAAATAAAACACAATGTAATAATTTGATAATCTTTTCTGACATATGTGGCGAGGTTTGCCGCTTTGTCAAACACATGGTTGTATAAAGAAGATTACTACATGGAATCAGGAACACTTGAAATGATGCATACTGTATTTTAAACCACTGTTACATGTTTTTTTTCCATTAATATTCTGCCTATTTGTACAAAGAAATATTTCAATATTTAATGCTGTGCTCTTTGGGTCTTCTCAGGAAGCAACAACAGTAGCAATTACTTTGGCAGCGTGGACTCGTCCCAGAACAGCCAGAAGGTCAACGGTCACTTGAGGAGCAGCGAGGGAAGGACAATGGAGATGGAGCAGAGCGAACACTTCATCAAGTATGTACTGCAGGACCCGCTGTGGCTCCTCACGGCCAACACAGATGACAAGGTCATGATGACCTATCAGCTGCCCTCGCGGTGAGTAGGAGGACAGGGGCGTAGCCAGTGAGGAGTAGGATAGTGGCCCTGTAGACTGTTTGATAGTTTTATCAACCTTCTGCTTGTAATGGAACGCTAAGGGTAAGCATGCATCCAGGCAAAAAAGTCTTATTCTACAGTCACAGACAGGTGTCCTGTTTATACACAGTGGAGCGATGTGTGTGCAGTCAGGAGGCAGACAACCAGAAAGGTGTCCTGAGAGTTCATCTAATTTAGATGAAATATCTCTTTATCATTTTTTCCCAACTTATTACAGCGTTTTTGTAATCCAGCGACATCTTGTGGTAGCCAACATGACACAAGGAGGTCCAATGAGAAACATTAACCCAAACTACATCAAAGTCTGAAAAAAAGAGTCTGACAAACTGTTGAAAAAAATCCATACAGCTTTTTTTCCCTCACAGATGGCAACATCATTCAGTGTTATTAAAATCTAATGCTCTGACCAGGTCTCATTTAATTCTCAGGACAAAAGACACATCTTGGTTTGTTACACTGCATGTCCCAAATTGGAAGACAGACACAAATAGTGAAGGGCAGCGCTGTGGAGCCAGTGAAACCCTGCAACATGTAGGATTTATCAGACTCAGACTTTAACTCTGTCTGTGTTTGAAAACTCTACAGCTGGAGGTCCATGCATTGGACAAACCTACTATTTCTGTGCTTGCACATGGCTACAGAATAATGCGAGTGCAAATATATGCAGCCACAGTATCCTCCAGAAGCCAGCAGTGTTTATAAGTCACTAGATAACATGTGATTCTGTACTCTGTGCTGGAAGGGATGTTCCTTTGAAATACTCAGCCTTCTCCTTGCACATTACTGCACAACAGCTCATTCTCAACTCCTCTCACTGTTGCTCTCCTCAGTGCTCTTGTGTGTTTTCTGCCCCCGGGCTGCACACAAACACATCTCATAATGGAGTGGTGAGGAAACCTGTCTGTGGGCTGCAGGAGTGTGATGATAGTGGTGTTACTCCATTTGCACTTTGGGGTCGTACTGTTTTGCTGTCTTTAGGCAGCTACACTAAGTATAGCAATAAGCCCTTTTTACTCAAGACCACCGCATACTCCTGCACGCTATTGCTGTCCAATGTGAACAGCCCCTAAACTTTAACTGTCATACAGCATGTTTGTGTGTCCTTGTAGTTGCATTTCCACCTCGGTGCATAAGATACAGCACACATTTTTTTCTACTATGGGAAACTTAATAGAAACAAGAATCAGTGAGCATGTTTCACACTGGAACTGTTTGCAGTGACCGTTTTTGGCCACTAGATGGCATTACACTAATACAGCCAGTAAGTAAGAGGTGCCTAACAAATGAGACTGAACAGATGATGCAGATGGTTATCAACACCATAGGCTACACACTTTGATAACTGAGCTAATTACGTAAATTAAAGCATTGTTTTCAACTTTAGTGATCATACAACCCTGAAAATATATGATCAACCACACTTATATGTGAGCCCACCCTTCATAAAGGCTTGTCAGGTGTGACTGTCGGGTCAAGGCTTGAATGTGGTTGTGTTTGTGTGTTTGCTGTATCTGCAGAGACATCCAGACGGTGCTCAGAGAGGACAGAGAGAAGCTGAGGCTGCTCCAGAAGAGCCAGCCACGCTTCTCAGAGGAGCAGAAGAAGGAGCTGGTCCAGGTCCACCCCTGGATTAAGAAGGGAGGTCTGCCCAAGGCCATAGACATCAAGGTAACATTTTTTCATTTCAGTGCACTTTTTTATTTGCATTGCTATAAAGTCAGGTTTTAGTCAAGATGGTTTTATGCTCTTGGTTTATCTGCCATTTATTTTTTTTAGAAAAGAGGCTTCATGGTTGGCCCGAAATTCCCCTATGGGGGATCAATAGAGAATTATCTTATCTTATCTTATCTTATCTTATTTCTCATGGTTATTATTAGGTTATATCAAACTGTATTGTCTTATCTATCTCATTGTTTCTCTTCTTTCTGCTTCAGCTTCTCATTGTCATGTCTGATTTAAAACTTGTCTGTTCTGTCCAGATGTGCTCCTGCTGTGACGACACCTCAGAAACAGCAGCAGCAGCAGCAGCAGCAGTGGCGGCTGTGGAGGAGCAGCCAGATCTGGACATCGGTGATGCGGAGACGGGGGAGGTCGGCTGCCAGCGGAGGCCCAGAGAGGAACCCACAAACGCTGTTGTGATTTCTTGCCACGGCCCTTCTCCTGGCTCCAGCTCTCAGACACAACAAGCCAGACAATAAACCACGAAAGACTCTCAGTGTGACTCATTACCCATCAGCCTCTTGTTCTGCAAGACTGTGAAAAGGGACCTGCTTTACATGCTCTTCACGCAGAACTCTTCATTACTGTCTCTGTCTTGCTGTGTTGTATGAGTTGAACCTGTTTAGATGTCAGGGGAAACTGGCTCAAACAGTCAAGATTTGTGTGGAATGTGAATAGACGTAGTGGACATCCAATTACGTTTTATTTTATTTTAATATGCTGCACCGTTTCTTTGGTGTGAGCAGGTAGTGCTGGGCTCTCTGACTAACTATGTTTATTTATTCATGTCTGTGTGGCACTTAATGCGCAGCACCTAGGGAAAGCGATTCATGCACTGATTGGGAGAACCCAATAAAGAAACACCAGGCTGCACAGTAGAGGTCAAACACACACCGACTGCAGGCTACTGGATTCACACGCCAGGAAGTGGTTCAGTGGTGTTCTAACAGTTGCAGTGAATGAATGAATTTCGTATTTTATGACGCAATTTCCTCAGTTACAACAACTGACAACAGCTACGACTACGTCAGCATGCGGTGAGAACAGGTGATGTTGGTTTCAATCCCTCCTGTCATGCCTACCAACCAAGCACAAGTGCACTTTGTGGGCTGCACTGGAAGAACAACAGGAATGAGACTCCTGTACAGTACGTCCGATCTGTTGGCCCAAATTAGTTTCTGGTGTTGTGTATAATCAGTGGGAGGAACCTAAGCATAAGCTGAAGTAAAATATACTTAAAGTAGCACAAAATGGAAATTCTTAAGTATATATATGACTGATCCCCAGGCACGATAGAGGTGGTGAAAACATTTGACACTGAGAAACAATCAGGTGCAACACATATGTAAGCTATACTATTTCTCACCGGCCCATCATGTTATATCATTTCTGAGAATTTATTGCTCCGAAATTTCAATGTTCTTTGTCATTTGGAGCTGCCACTGTCATGTGTTACCGAAGCAGCTTTTAATATTTCATTCTTAGTCTGTATTTCCAGTCACCAGTTTCTAACTCTAATGCTTTCATTTCAATGCTTGTGTGAATGTTTGACTCCCAGCACATATATATATATATATTTTTACATAAAATAATTGTTTCTGTACAGAGATTCGTGTTTTTAAGTTATGATGGAAAATAAGCAGGACCAAAATTATTATTTACTGTAAATACTTTTTAAAACAAAATGTGAGTTGTGTATTCAACGTTAAGACAATACCCACCATGGACTGGAAAACACCAGAGTATGTGGTTTATGGAGGGTGATTAAAGATAAAGTGAGGAGAATATTGATGTTTTCCCCAGTTCGAACGCGTGCCACATAACACTTGAAATGGTCTGATGTTGGCCATCGTAAATATGGAAAAGAGCATCCTGTGGAAGTGACTGAAGCTCATCACTGTGCAGACACGGGGGCCACCTCACAAGTCAAGCTTTAGGGTTATTGCACGGGTATAAAGCAGACAGATGTCAAGTGACTGCGTGGAGAGCTTTTCCTTCACTTTGAAGCTTGTGCTGTTATTTGAAACTGTGCTCATCTTGGCAACTTTTCCTGAATTTGCCATTTGTCATTCTGTCATTTGAACAGACACTGACCACAATGCACCTTTTTAATTTTTATTTATTTTTCTCTTTTTGGTCTTATTTTTAATGGCGGATATTCTGTTATATTTGTTAAATTTTCTCTAAATAAAATACAATGAAGTTAATTGTGTGTGTTTGCCATTTTTGCACAAAGCTTTGAAAACATTTTACACTAAATTGCACAAATATTAGACTCACTGAATGTTGCAGCTCTTCATGGCTGTGGGTTCGTCAGGTTCATCAATATCAACCACTGCAGACATTATTGCTTCTTTGCAGCAGACAAATGGTAAGAAATGAGCCACTGATTTAGACATGGATGTAATTAAAATGTTAGATTAATATTGAACCCTCCAAAATTAAAGAATATATCAGTCAGGCTACTTGTCTTTTTGCTGCTGGAGTCTTGACTTTCACCTTCCCGGATGTCTGGCCGACCACTTGAACAATAGCTGAGCTCCAGGTCTGCAGACAGTCGGATCCTTCAGACCAGACCCGATCAAAGCCTCAACCCCCCCTCCCTCCACCTCTGCTGTTCACACCTGAACCACATTAACACACTGCCCTCCTGCAGCGGCAGTTTGCACCTCAGGAAACCCGCAAATCCGGTTCAGTCTGCACGCAGATCTGAGCGCATTTTATCAGGTCAACCTCTGTCTTTCTTTCTTATTTTCTTTCTCTCTTTCTTTCCATTTATTCATTCGGCAGAATCTGACAAGTATCCTTATTATTTTTGTTGTCTTTGTTTTTATTGATGCATTTGCATGTAAGCAACATTCTGTGGGTTCAAAACTTTCGATCTTCAAATTAAGTATTAACTACAGCTGGTAACTGCAATAGACTAAAAAGTACAATATAGCTCTCTGAAACTTATGAAGTATACAGTACCTGAAAATGGAAATACTCCAGTAAAGTAAAAGTATGTTGTAGCTAGTTGAGGTAGAGCTACTTATACATATATATATAATTTTAAAATACTTTTTCCCCTGAAGTGAAGTTGGAGCATGTAAAGTACAAGTACTGCAGAGGTGTATTTAAATACAGCAATTGAGTACTTAGTTACTTTCCAACACTGGAGATATGTAATGCTAAATAGGATAAATGTTCTGTTATAATCCCTTGCTCTGCGTGTTAATCTTTTTTCTTGTCATTTCACCAAAGATCCTCACAGTTCGGGTGTTTTAAGACTGTGGAAGGTGTAAGAAGTGACACTTGGAGTGGACATCACAGGAACACCAGAGGAGGGATCTGACTGGAGATGGATTAAGACCGGGCTCAGGATTGCTGTCCTTTCTTATTCATTTGTCGTCGTAGCGGCTGATGGTGCAGTAGCAGAACAGTGTCTGTGGCTCTCACCAGGACCACAGAGGTCATGTCTGAGGACGCAGACACAAGCTTTCAAAGTGTCTCTGTGAATTTGCATGAGATCTTACCCCCTTCTGCTAGTACAGGTACAGGTTTTAGTAGTAAATGTATACATGTTATTAATCATGTGCACTGATCTTTTTAGCAAAAGGCCACATATTTGTATTGTGCATGAAGGTCTGACATGTAGTGTAGTACATAATGGAAAAACAACACACCTACAAACTGGTTGGTTGATATGAGAATGAACAGTGATACTCTTGCTATACAAGAGTACAATTCAACTATAGAGCAAGTTACTTGTTCCCATGTTATTTTAAAACCGCAACATCAAAAAAGCTAAAGTCAAGTAGAGTTATAAAACCCATTTGCCAAGTCCTCTACTAGGCCTATATAAGGACTGGGTGGATTACTCATTTCACACCTCACAAATGCCTACGATGTGCTAAGGGATCTTGGAGAGAGAGAGAGTGCACACAAATGGCCCACAATTGCAGAGTAATAACTAATATCATGAAAACAGCCGTGGGTGGGTGGATAGTGGGATCCTTGTGTGTGAAACGTGGCTTTTGTGAAAAAGCTGCTGCACAAATTGAATTTTAAACGAGTCGTTTGTCAAAAAAAAGATATTTATTGAAACTTATCAGGTGAGGTAGCCTACTAACAGTCATTTGACACATATAAATACAAAGTTAAAGACATCCTAAAAGAAAAATAATTTACACACAACTAATGCACTTCTACTGGGACACCTATCGTCTATACAGCACAGTCATATTCAACAATATTTACAGATGCATTCAACCCTTCACTGAAGGCCAGTACACTTCCAAATGAAGACCCAGCAGGTCTCTGACCTCTGCAAAACAGATTTACATTACATACTTTATTTATTAAATACATTTTAGTTTAATTGCAGATCCCCAATAATTACAAAAAGAGCTTCTCAGATGCCTTTCAACAAGTTTCAAAGTTGTCATCTCAGCAGTGTTTTTGTCATGTACAGAGGCCTAACAAACAAAACATCCTAACACAAAGCTTATAATCCTCTACTGTAGTTTTAAACATGCTATTTCTTCTTTAAATCATCTACCAGGGTCTCCACACTGACTTGGAGTAAGCCAATGAAGGTAAGCTCAACACATCCTGGCTGTCAGATTCCTCTGAGGAAGAAGAAACGTGACTTTGTTCAGAGTCTGTCTCGTCCAGGTCTGAGCACAGGTCATCGGTGGAGGTGGTGGAGGGGGCCGGGGACATGCTCTCAGACAGGGACCAGGCGCTGTGGCTCCGGGGGCTCTCTGCCACCGACTCCAGCGGCAGCATCACCCGGAGGCGGTCCCCGTCGTTCAGGGGCATGCTCTCCAGGAGGTGGTTGAGCAGCTCCGCGGCCACCGTCGGGTCGATCCCCGGACAGCTGGACACAAATGTGTGCACATCATGCATACACTGGATGTAGCCTGCGGCGAAGCGCTCACAAGCCTCCCGGTTCACTGCGTCCACTTCTACGGAGGAACAATACAAAAACAAGTTAGCTTTTAGAAGTTAGCAAAAACACTTCCGCCTGGTTCTCTGCTCTGATTGGCTGAGCCGAGGTCCAAGCTGCACCTGTGGGCCGCAGTACGAGTGATTAGAATATTAATGCGCTAACCGTTATAAACTAATTTATTGTTAGTGTCAAGGAACTATATTGTCTGGCGGAAGAGTAACATAAAGATAAAATGCTGGTTTAGGGTCAGAATTTTTGGTGAAAAATAAATCATGTAGTTAGCTTTTGATTCACGGCGTGTTTTGGAGTAAATATAAATATATGTTATTTACCTTGAGCCCGGTTTTGTAAGATGCTCTCCACACGTTTCACTGTCATCTCCAGCACTTCGGCGTTCTCCATCTTTGATTGCAACTGAAGCCAGAGACAAAAAACCGTAAGACAATCACAGGAAACACAAGCTGGCTAAAACAAGACACTAACGTAGCTCACTTTAAGCTACAACACTGCATAAAGAAGGAGCTCATACATATATGTTATCTTACGTCTGCATCCGCGATGAGAACTCTGAGTTCCTGTAAACTTTCATTGATGCGAGCTCGTCTTTTCTTCTCCACCAGCGGTTTCCTCATCTGCCAGAACAGCAAAATCAGTTGAGTTATTTTGTCTGATATCAGCAAAGTTAAAACAGAAATGTAGACATGAGTGTTCACGTGGGTCCTGACCTTTCTTTCAGAGTTGATCCCACCGCAGTGATCACCTCCGTCTGTGTTGTTCCGGATGGGGGCCATGTTGTCTCCGCCAGACGCTCCCAGCACTGGAGGTTAGTTTATAATCCAGAGAGCCGTTACAGCTCGTCAATGGGACAGATGGCCGCTCGATCCCAGCGGTCACAAAGCTCGCAGAGAGGCCGGGCTCCTTAATGCAGCTCCGAGGGGGCATGGACTAGGTTTATATGACGGTTCATTTACATGTGAATGGGTGAACTGGCTCCAGAGAGCAGGACGCATCGGGGGCGCGCAACGCTCGTAACCCCCTCAACCATCAGGGGTCACGTTGGCTTTTGTCCCCAAACACAGTCTGGAGATACATCAGATTCAAAACATGAGCTGAAGAGATAAACTGTGCCTGTAAACTGTTTATTATTGAAGCATTTGTATACAGGCATCAGTCTTCTAAGTCACTATTAACTATAGTTACAGCAAAGTACATTAGTGCTCACTTTTGTAAACCCCTCTGTTTACTACTATTTAACTGCTAACTATCCTCTTTGCTGCTGTGCAATGTAAATTTCCACATTGTGGTACGAGTAAAGGTATATCTTATCTTATTAATTCCCACAGAGGTGAGGGGAGTAAAAAAAGTTCAATATTTCCCTCTGAAATGTAGTCAAATATAAAGTAGCAGATGGGAATACTCAAGTAAAGATATGCCTTTATTCGCCCCACAGTAGGGAATTTTACAAATAACATGTATCGAGCTAATGTAAATGACTTTAAATGCTGTTGCAGACAGTTACATTACTGATAATCCGATTTTATAAATTGTTCTGCAAAGTAACTGGTGTAGCTGTCAGATGCATATACTGGTTGAGTACATTATTACTATACTACATGTACTATATTTCCACTTATTATTTTTATTATCATATTGTTGAATTTGCTGGTAAGCAGCATTTTGTGCCTTTAAAAGTCTCAGTCTTAAAAGTCACTATTAACTACAGCTGTCAGATAACTAGTGGAGTAAAAAGTACAATATTTCCCTGAAATTTAGTATACAGTATGACAGTATGAAAGTATAAAGTAGCAGAAAATGGAAATACTCAAGCAGAGCATGTTGTAGCTGATTGAAGTAGAGCTTATAAAACTACTTTTTATACTGCTGTATTGTAATCTATGACAATCCTATTTTATATGTTGGTCATATGTTTTGTTTAAATACTTAAGTCTAGCTGGCAGATACATGTAGTGGATGAACAAGCATATTTCTCCCTGAAGTGTAGTAGTGTAATATGAAATACACATGAAAAAGTACAAATACTACAGAATTATGTTAGAAAGGGGCTCAAAACTATCAAATCTGTGGAAATAAATGATAATAAACATTTTTCAAGACAACAAAAACTGAGACTGATCTAAAACCAAAATATAGTCAGTCTTTCCTATGATGGTTATTTCAGTATATTTTCAGTTTCAAATAGTATATAGTGCCAAATCAGAACAGAAGTTATCTCAAGACACTTTTCATATAGAGCAGACCTTGATCATACTGTTTTTCACATTGTGAGCAAGAACATGGCGAGAGTGACGAGGGGAAAAGTAAAAGAATCCTTGCAACACAACCAGGCTCTATATTAAGCTCCCCTTTCAAAAAGTACATAACACTTCCACATTTACCCTTTAATGGTAACTTTCTTAATCTCTCTATAGGCCATTTATCTGCCAATTCTCACATTGTATCATTAGTCAGCTGAGACTATTTCATGCTTGATTGTGAGCCATCAGTCCACTTATGAGGACTAGGCTATAGTGGTCCACTTTCTCTGTATAAAAAAAAGCTAATGTGAATTGGACAATATGAGTCATTTGTCAAGTGCATTGCTCTCATGTGTAAAGAGTGTAAAGAGGCTTCAGTCTGACGAACAGGCAACCTGAAACAGTGCTTGCTGAACTATACATCATCCCTGTATTTAGAAGGGTTAATGGCATGTGTCCATTGTCTATTCTAGTGTAATTAGTGGGTTGAGCTTTTTATAAACCTTTATTGCTGTATTATTAGCTCAAATTTCCTATACTGTTCAAATATAACACGCTGTGCTGCTTATGTCTGTGGTGAGTCACACGGACACCATGACTATTCACACATGGTGAGGAGAGCTGAGAGCTGTGTGCATGTCTGTGCAAATTTGCATGTGTTGTGTAATTTGCATTTGGTGGGGATTGGGTAGTCTCAGAACAGTCCGGCTTCTGGGTGTTAGGGCATGAAGGTGGCTGTACAGTTCTAGTTTAGTTAAAGGAAAGACTGAATAATTACATCTGATCAATTTATTAAAATTTTATTCATTAGGTTTTGTAAAATTTTTCTTAAATATTTAAATGATCTACAGCACCAATGCCCATTTTGTAACCACATGCAGTGACCTATTTCAGACATGCTCAGATAACATTGCATTACATTATACTGTACACTAAGCCATACATTTATTACCCAAGCAAGTGCACATAATTCATAGTACAGTATCATTGCATGCCTTGACCATCCCATAAATAAATGCAACAAGACATTATTATTTTTATTTTATTTATTAATTTCCAGTAGTAGTGACCTAGTGCTAACTTTGTGGCAGTGTAGTAGCTGGCTGAGAGTTTGAAACATCCCTACATTTCCGGATGATAGTGTTCAGAACATAGTTGAGAAAAGAAAATTCAGCTTTAAATAAAATACGGAAAGCACTACCATATCGGGCACTGGCCTTCAGAATAAGGGCACGGAGTTGGTTAACATCAGCAAACAGGAGATAAAAAATGCTCTTTTATCCTTAAGCGCATTAGATATTTGTGTGTGTACCAAGAAGCCCACAAACGACGTATTTTGTGTTAAATTTAAACGCTTCAGCTGGACTCGCTCTCTTATTTTGACAGCGGCGAGGCGGCTTTTCCTGCGGACCCACACACGGCTTGATCGTCAGAGAAGACGCTCTTCTGATGTCACTGAGTCTCGGGGGCGAGAGCGAAGCTCCACTATAAAACCGTCCCGGCTCGGTGGATGAAACCAGCTCACTTGAAACCTGATACGAGACAAAGCAAACACACACAGAACAAGCAAACATGGTGAAGATCACTTTCCAGCCAGTTTCGGCGCAGAAGCCTGATAAAGAGACGGATGGAGACAAGATCAATATACCTCAGGCTCACGTGAGTTTGAACACTTTCTCTTTGTTTCATGTTGTCTTATATCTCTTCTTTTTATGTTACAGTTAAGTAGATTACCATTGATCTTTTTATTCTTAGCTGGGATGTTTGATCTGTGTGAGCATGCATCATCATGGGAATCCATCATCTGTTGCAAACAACTAAAAAATAGTGTTTGCTTGAAATAATACATTGCACTTATTTTATTTTGCTATAACCTTAATGCAACTGAATTGATACAAATCACACCACATGCTGCAGGTTATTCTATTGCTTTGTGCTACTGCACTATTTTAGCTTATTGTGCAAAAATGTTACCATAACAAGGGGAACAGAGGCATCATTGGAGGCCATGGCAGACTGGGGATGTTGACATTACATCACCTTGTTTGGCCACCTCGAGGACAGACTGCAGATGACTGTCCTTTGTGTGATCAGCACAATATGACACCATTACTCCCAAGTGCTTTATAAAATATGCATGTATAAAAGAAACAGCTCAGTTTTTTCTCAGAGTAAGAGTCAGATGTGCAAATAGTCTCATTTTTTCCCTTGTTTTATGCCGAAATGAGAAAAGAACACTGCGCCAGTCCGTGACGTCACGAGGTGTTATGTCACGTGACCCCTGCAGGTCGCTCCTGAGAGTGAGAGTGATAATCCAGGATTACTGTGTGCTGTGTGTGGTCATGGTCTAAAGGCATCAGAGCTTTGTGTGCTTTCTCATAACTGGCATTAAGAAAAGTCAGGACATCAAGTTAGTAAAATGTGAACTTTTACTCTAGTTTTAATATAATAGCCATTTTTGGAGCCTATGAAGGAGGACCTCAGGAGTTCATTTGAAGGACCAGTGAGGTCAGAAAGGAACTAAGTATCTCATTTCATTAAAATGGAAACTGATTCCCTGTAACTGATCTAAAACATAGCTGTCATCTGCAGATCCCAGGTCTTTTATTATCAGGCAGTTTATCAATAACTAATAAGTAATTTAGCACCTTTTTTGCAGCAAAAAAAAAAGATAAGATTATGAGCATAGGTTATAAACAGATAAAAGAATTAATTAAAAAATACATTAAAAATTCAAGTTTATTGTGCACATGACTGTATCTTGATTGTTTAGACAAGTCTTAAATTAGTGTGATGATGTTATCTCTTAAAGAGCTTAAACCTGACATAAATGTTTAGACGGGCTTGGCAGAATAAGTCCAGCTTTCCTCAGCTTCCTTTCTGGACTACCTCCCAGGAGTTCAACATAATTAGATATGTGGCACACAATGATGTCTGAGCCTCATCTTTTTTCCCCAATACTCTGTACACAATAAATCCCACTTGATGACGCATCCGCCACTTCTGCAAACACCTTTCACCTGTTTGTTACGTCAGGAGAAGAATAATACGTGATGTCAAAGGCGATGTGGATTCAGATTGGCTGCGACAGTAGGCCAGGCGTCAGAGCCAATGTGTGTAGATCTATTAATACGTCCGCCTCTGCTGAGGGACTCCTGCTCCACGCAGTTGTTCTCGTTTTGACTCCCACGGAGGACGCTAGCTAACTGCAAATATGGAGCGTGGAAGTAGGTCTCCAAGAATAGACCCAGACGGCCACGTGCCAGCATCTTCGTCAGAGCCTCGCACAATCTGTTCTCCCTGCTTCCGCTCTCCATAGCAACAGTAGTAGGGAGAGGCAGCAGATTGACTGAGAGACTGTGGGTGGGCATCTGGCATGTCTCAGTCCAGTGCGTCCTACGTCTACCAGATCTCCTCCCCTGACTAACGACTTGGCAGCCTCCTTTCGTCAGAATTAACTCTGTTACAATTTGGACTTTGTACTTTAAACATGGCAAAGTTACGTCCATTAATACTACATCGTAGAACTGGATATAAATAATTTCAAGTTGGCTACTGAGCCGTGTTGCCAATATTTCTCAGTTTGATTATAAACCTCACATTGACAACCTCACATGCTTACAGTATTCTGTTGCCGTGCCTTTTAAACCTACATCACTTAATATAAGACATCAAACTAAAATTTAATATAGGTTTTTCTTGGCTGCACCACTATATCAAATGGAAAAACCTACATCTCCTGTGCATCATTTTGTACATAGATTGTATACAAAATACGATGCTAAAGATCCAGTTTCTTTGTTGACTCTGACTTGTCTTCTAACCAACCTGCTTTTCTCTTCTCAGGAGCAGCTGGCTCTTCCTGTCAGGTCCAAGAAGCCTTTTCCAACCGGGCTCTGCTGCCTCACCTTTGGCCTGGTGGTCTTCATGTCAGGACTGGTGCTGGCCTCTATCTACGTCTATCGCTACTACTTTATACCTCAGGTAAGTTCACTCCACCTCCCCCTTACATTATGTGTGGAACCTGGCGGCACATTGTTAATGAACAAAAATGTTAAAGAAGATACAACATAAAGTAACTGTCACATGCTAACTCAGCTCCGTTGCGTCCCATTAGCAGATCCCAGAAGACAGCTTGTTCCACTGCCGGGTTGTCTATGAGGACTCTGTGTACGCTCCTCTGAGGGGCCGGCAAGAACTCGAGGAGAATGTCGGCATCTACCTTGATGACAACTACGAGCAGATCAGCGTACCTGTGCCACACTTTGGAGGCAGCGATCCTGCTGATATCATCCACGACTTTCAGAGGGTGGGTTAAGAAATCCATATGTTCACTGGTTTGCTCTCATTACATTTTCTTCTTAAAGTGTTGTGGCTTAGGTTTTAATTTTTCAAAATCTATTTCCAGGGCCTCACAGCTTATCATGACATTGCTTTGGACAAGTGCTATATCACCGAGCTGAACACGACCTTGGTGATGCCTCCAAGGAGCCTGTGGGAGCTGCTCATCAACGTCAAGGTGAGGCACTCACTACATATGTTATTGATGTCACTGGTGATTCCGCTTGTGAACGCATTGTTGCCGATAAATAGCTGGCTGAAGGACAGTGTGTTCCCATCTTCCTGTCTGTAGTGTTCCTCCCACGGCCAGATCGAATGAGTGATTCATTTGTATCTCTTTCGCCACAGAGAGGGACGTACCTTCCCCAGACTTACATCATCCAGGAGGAGATGATGGTGACAGGGAGGGTGAGGAACATGAGGCAGCTGGGCCCGTTCATCCACAGGCTCTGCTACGGCAAGGAAACCTACCGCCTCAGACGCCGCAACCAGCGCAGACGTGAGTACACGCTTCGTTTTCCAAGCCAATATGAGATGCTAAATAATGAGTGATGAGTGCTGGGTCACTTCCGCTGATGTATCACACTCTTTCACACCAACTCTTGTGAGATGTTGAGTCATGTGACATGTGCTGGGTCACCATGATCTCGCTGCACTCAAGGAGGAAAGCAGTCCTCCGGTTAGTCACAGGGAAATCCGGTGTTCAGTTTTCGTGTGTAGGAGCAAGCAGAGCGAGTGACCAAGCAGAAAACAAATAGGACCAGAACCAAATAGGGGCTTCCTAGTGAACACCTCAGACAGTGTGCCTACAGTGTAAACCCTTCTCTAACAGACTGGCAGCCTGATTATCATATCTGTGTGTGTGTGTGGGAGCAGCCTGGGAACTTCCTGCGATGTGAGTCACTTGTAGTGCCGTGGACACATCCACACACTATGGAGGAGGCAGTGATGCACATGAGTGATATCTTTGTCGTTGCTGCCTTTGATTGGAGTGTGAGCTTTAGAAATGATGCAACAAACTTCCCCCTGAGTACATATATGGATGTGATTTTCTTTGCGGGGATCACCACCGATTGTAGGCGCGGTAGCTGTAGATGCATCATGAACACTGCAAACCTCCACTTTCAGTACTTTTCTCACTGTGTCCTCTTTTCTCTTCCAGGTATTGAGAGGCGCGAGACGAAGAAGTGCCACAGCATTCGTCACTTCGAGAACACCTTTGTGGTTGAGACAGTGATCTGCGACCGAGTCTAAATCTGAGGCGGAAATCACAGCCATCCAACACTGAAGCCAATTTCAAACCATACCTCTTGAATTCTTTAGGCTTTTAACTGCACTTTAAGAGCAAGCGTTTGTCCAACAGTTTTAGTTTCAGTTTGAATGTTTTGTTTTCAGTCTCAAGTTGGAAATGCTCTTTTATTGTTCACGTACAATGTCTTTTTTTATTCAGGTAATCCTTATTTGGATGATGTTCTAAATATGTTTGGATATATGTGTAGCTTGTCCAGTTGTGCATAAGATGTAAATGTCATTTTCATCCGAATTCTTTATTTTAAAATTTAATTTTATTTATTTTAGATTTGTCCTTATTGTCATTTAGTTACCCAGTGCACTACAGCTGTTCGCACTGTGCACTCAAGTTAATGGTCGTTTCCTGGTTGTTATTTTATTTTGTTTTTGTACGTCCGAAAATGGCAAAACATACCTCATGTAGTTTCTTTGCTGGTTTATATCATTAATGGTGTATATAACTTTAATTGTTCCTAAGCAATATATACTGTAAATTAATTTTGAACATATTGTTACATCCACAGATTTTTATCTGAAATCGACTTGTTTTGTGAACGTTCATTTCTTTATGGTTTGTCTGTTTATTTCCTTTGGTATCGCACTTTTCCTACTCCTTGGATATAATGGCTTTAGACTGTAATTAGTAGCAGTGCTTTAGAGGGACAGAAGGAACCAAAGTCAGTGATGCTATGCTTAGTGTTGAGGATATATGAAATATTTAGAAAGAATGCTTTTTACTGTAGATGATATCAAAGGCTTACACTCATATTGTCTTGCTCCTCCTCCTCTTCACTTTCTATTTGCCTGTTGTCTTTAGCTCTTGCTAGTTCCCAATCCTTCCTATTTTGGCATTATTATCTCTACAATGTTGATTTGTCTCAACTTTAAAACAAAAAAGATTCGGGGTGTCATTCTAATGTACAACCTGGAGCAAATAAGTCTCTGTTTAGAGAGACCTGTGATATGTGCTCATATTTCATTGTCTTGATACCTTCTTTTGCTGTACAGTCGATTTTTCTTGTAATATCTTGCTGCTTTAAGAATAAATCTTCAAACTTTTTTTGTCTTTTGAACGTTCATCAGTCTCCGTTTCAGTAGAGCATGCTTGCATATGCAAATTATGTGGTACAAAATTTGGAGATACTGCAAATTGTTCCAACATGCAAACATTGCAAAAAGGTAGCTCGTCTTCATAAAGGGAAACGATAACTTCCTCACAGCCAGTACAGACACAATGTAACTGGGACAAACACGAAGCCCTGATCAGTTCAGGTTCTGTGATACATGCAGCAAAGATTTTAATGTGTTGCTCAAGATCTGTGGCCGACTGTCTGTAGACAGTGTAAAACTGCAGTTTCATCGTGGTGAGTGGCACACACGTCACAGGATGAATCTCTTGTGGTTAGCTGTATTTCACTTCAAAATGGAAGAGGAAGATTTAGTTTCAAAATCGATGTCGTGCGAATTGTTGAGAAAAAGCTTCAGAACAAACATCAGACAGAGAAAGAATTATGTTTTTGTCTGCACTTACTTTATTTCACACACCAGTTTCACAGTAGAACAGAACCTGCCAGCTGAGCCAGTCCGATCAATAAGCTCAACGACTTCACAAAAAGAAATTCCACTCAAGTAGAAATGACAGAAATTTAGATAAAAGAATCTGAACGGAATTGAGCCCAAATAAATTGCATTGAAACTCAGCAAAGAGGAGGCTCAAAATGAAACTATCCAGACAGGAGTAATGCAAATGAACCAAAACACGACAGGTTTCATGTTGTTTCTGGTTTCAGGAGAGCTTCACGCTGATTATTTTGTACAATAAAAAACAGCATTAATATATAGTAAATCCCCTAATCAGTCCGCTGTGTGGACTTATGAACACCATCCACTTTTATGACAAGGTGACTCAGTTCAACTCGAGCAAAATACGACCAAGAGCGGATTAATGCACCGCAGGCACTTTCCATTTGAGTTTAGCTTTGACTGGATTCACATAAATCAAATGTCCTCCTGTAAACATACTAATACCAAAACAGTCTCGTCAACAGTCATGTAGGACATAGGTCAGGCCGGCTAGCTTTGAATAATTTGAATATTATTGCACATGTTTAAAGCTACATTATAAAAATAGAATGAAATATTCAAATAACACAGAAAATGATGCACGTCATGACCAAAGCGTGTCATGTGACATGTGGTGAGTTTAAGGAAGTTGATTAGTAAGAACAAATAAAAACAGACATTCAGCTTTTTTTTACATTCATAAAACTTTGAGCAGACGTTGCCTCCTCATTTCTATCAGGACAATCATAAAACATGTTTAAAACCTCTGAACATTATTTGAATTTGCATTAATATGGATGCTGATAAATTTAGTATTGGTGAAGGTAGAAAATCTTTGCCTCTCATTTGCCCCTTTATTTGTATGACAGGATGAATACATACATTTAACTAAATTTTATTTTTAATACTAGTTATTTATTAAGAGTTTGTCACTTGTTTTACATGTAAGTAATATTTCTAAAACGAGTCACACTGTGCCAAAGAAACAAAACTATGAAAATGTCAGTAATGAAATGCCATTTAAAGTTTATAAAAAAGATAAATAAGAGATAAATGTCTTTGTCAGATTTACAGATAATGATTTATTTATATACTGAAAAGTGAATGTGGAAATTAATATTTGAATGAATATGTAAGTTTAATTTAGCTTTTAATTATTTATGTGTTTCAAGTTGGCTTTTTATATAAATCTGTATCTTATATGATGCTATATGAATGAAGCCTGTAATTGTCATCATAATATATGTTTTGTGAGAATTTTCACAATTTACTAACTTTATCTATTGAGCATAAAACTAAATAAATTTTGCCCTCAAACTACCTTTTACGTATCTTTGAACTGACTTCTCGAGCTTTACGCTGAGCTGCCTGTTTTCACTGTTTTAAAATGAATCTTATCGCACATCAGTTTCTCACTCATTGTCTCTGTGGTGGACTGGATGACCTGAGAGTGCGCTGAGCCATCTGGAGCTTGTCCTGAAATCATTCTAGAAACAAGTCACATTGTGGCCTGTTGGAAGTTTTTTTTTTTGTGCAACGTACTTTTTGGGTATCAGAGCTTTAAGAAGTTACACAAGTCCACACCAGCTTCCGGCCACTGGACCAAATCCTTTATCAGTGCTCATCAGATCTCCCTCTGCTATTGAACATTTTAGCTTTGCTTCAAAACTGCGGTTAATTAAAATTGCACTCCACCCATTTCTTATAGTGCAAACCACATTTGTTTTTCAGCTACTGGAAACAATACGAGTCTTTTTTCAGTTTCTGGCCTAAAGCTCAAGAAACCTGATCGTGTATTCTCTAGCAGAGGCCCTCTGAGGACAAATTATGTTTTAATTTGAATTGTCTTTGTCCCGTGTTCAGACCTCTGAAGTGCTGAAGGTGGCTCTTCTCTGGCTGATCATGGACAGCCTCAGGGTGTTCCTGGTGTTCCTCACCTCATGAGCGATGAAGTAGTAGCACAGAGCGTCCAGGCAGCAGGTGATGTTGGACAGGCACATGGATATCTGTATGAACAGGCTGATGCTGTTCTGGGTGCCGCAGTCCTGAAACACGCCCTGGTGAACCTGGGGTAAAGGATAGAGAAACATTAAAACATTACGTCTACCACCTGTCTACATGAAACCTTACAGTAACGCTCGAGGGAAGCCAGCGGCGCGAACAGTGTGAAAGCTGTAGTTTTGCATTATTAGTTATCATCGGGCTTTTTTGACGACGTGTGCACCTGCTAAATTGTACATCTGCTTGTTACATCATGTCGTTGCGTTTCTTGGTTTTGTTGCAAATTTGACTTAAATTGATGCCTTGGCAAATATATGTTTGATATTAAAATTACAAATAAAATAAACAGTATATGCTTTACATCTATTGGTTAAATCGACTGCTTCTTTTGCTTCCATGCGTGGTTTTTTGTGACATTTAAATTGAAATAAAACAAAACCTTGAGTCACATAAGCTTAATGGTTTGCCATTTTTCAAAGCAAAAACAAAAATTATTACCCACAAAATACATTAGTATTTCTAAAATCCTCCTTACAGCCATTTGCCTTACGCCTGTTGAAATAAAAGCTAAGTAGTTTGTGTGATTTACTATAAAAAAAAAAACACGGCAGGAAGTGTTACTTCTGACAGCAATGTAACACAAAGCTGGTGCAAATTCAATATTGCCCATGAGAAAGTGAATTGATTTCCTCCCACTGAAATAATTTGGAAATCCATTTCCTTCCTTGTAGACCTGATTTAGAAGATAGACTTGTTAACTGCTGATTTTTAGACATGGCTTGGTACATATTCGTTCATATTTTGGCAGAAAAAATAGAAACATTTACAAATTCCGTGACAACTCCAGAACTTCAGCTTCTAAATGGACCTTGTGTTTATGTTTGTGTTTCCTATTACTTTAACCTTTAACTATTGAGAGTTCAGTTTACTGAAAGATTCAGGCACACATTTCTCACCAGGAACTGCAGGAGGATTCCCAGGTGGCTGGGGGTGAAAGGCAGCAGGAAGGCGCTCAGACTGCTGTAGATGATCTTCACGCAGGCCCGACTCTGAGGGCTGTGCTGTCCGGACTGCTGAAGAGCCCAGATGGTCTGCACCGAACAGTAGATCACCACCAGCGCAGGCATCAGGAACCCAAACACCTGCAGACAGATGATGACCAATGGGCTCCAGCCTTTCTCTGAAAACCTGTGGAAGCAGTGGAAGTCTGTCTGCCCGTCCTGCCTGAAGTGATAGATGGTAGGAAAGAAGGTCCCCAACACCAGCACCCAGACCCCGACACAGGTCCCCAGAGCGGCTTTGGGTGAACGCAGCTGCTTGGCTTTGAACGGGTGACAGATAGCCACCCATCGATCCACGGCTATACACATGATGGTGTAGATGCTGCCATATATCCCAACAAAATACAGGCTTTCCAACACCCAACAGAGCATCTGGAGGTGGGCAGGCCAGCAGTGGTTGGAGGCGTGCATTTTGAAGGGAAGAGGGAAGAGGAGGAGCAGGTCCATCAGAGCCAAGCTGGTCATGTATATTGTCGACTCTGTCCATTTTCGTAGGAAGACGCAGAACACAAAGAGCGCTGCCACGTTGAGAATCAAACCAAGGATGAATATGGGGATGTAGATGACCAGCTCCAAATATTTCATCAGGTGGTCAGCATCGTCGAACGAACAGTTGCTCGTCATGGTTGTCGCCGCTGCTGCTGCAAGGAAAATAGTTTGATTTGATTTTAGCAGCTCTGTAACAATTTCAACATGAATCTGTCTTTCCTGTCTTTGTTCCCACACAGAGACATCTGCACCGTGTGCCACCGTGCCAAGCCACTTGAAACCTCTCAGTTGTGTGGGTTTGCTATAGCTGTGAACTTGTTTTTGTGTCTGCCTTTTGATGTAAAGGCCAAAAACACTAAGGGAATATATTTCATGCTCTATATTCACTGTGTGCACGTTTTGACATCTGAGGCTGTTGTTGACCTTTTCAGTGCACTTTTCTCTAATTTAAGAATAAAGAGCTCCATGAGGATATGAAGGTTTAGTGACATAAACACAACATGAAGAATCAAGTCTTTTGTGGAACCTGGACTTAGTCTGTGGTTGTCACTAGAGGAAAATGTCGGCTAAGTGACGGAGAAAACCCGAGGTGTTATCGCTCTGAGAAGTGAAAAATGGTTCTGAGCTCTGTGTGGACACAAAAATCCAAAAATTAAAAACTGTCTTCTCGACTTCCCATATGTTAACACTCACATAGCTGGTAGACAGAGTGTATGCACAGTTTGTCGTTGGCTCATTCGAGTTATCAAAATCGAGGCCCTCTCCGATTAGATCAATGTCGACTCAAATTAAATTAATAGTCTTAAATATTTTGTAAGACTTTTATACTCATTGCCTAATTACATCTTTTTATTTTAGAGATATTTTAGAGATTTGCAATAAAGACTGACTCGTAATTTAAACATTTAGACGAAAGTGCTACACACACATTTGGTGCATCATTAATATTTACACCAACATTTTAACTGTCTAACCTGATGGTTTTAGTACTAGATATATTGTACAGTGGAAAATGTGAAATGCAGTGCTCTTACCTCACGGATGCCAGTCTCTCAGTCGAATGCTCAGCGTATCTGTCAGACTGTCTTCGCTGTGCCAGACATACTTCTGCTTTCTATACCTTTGTTGTTTCATCACCACTTCCTGACTCATGCCACACATTATGCGTGCGCTCAGATCGACATTATAGCCGTTTACAATCAAAGCAAACGGTAAACTCGTCCGGCAGGTCTCACTCTTATGTACTCTATGTAAGATGCAAGCATGCATGATCACTGCATTGATGCATCACTTGATTAAAAATAGTCTGCAAACCAATCGAGAATGAAAATAATTTTTAGTAGCAGCCCTAATGATTGTCCACAGAGGAAAATCAGATGATCACAAATGTCCAATAACTGCAAAGACATTTCAGGTTTGGACCAACAACCACGTCCCCACCATGACTAAAGATTAGCAGAAAGACTAAAGAGCCAAATACCAAAAACAGGTACAAACCTAAACAGGATAAAGGGAAATAAAAGTGAGGAAACTGGTCAGCTCAGGTCTCTCGTGAGTACTTATGACAGACTAAGTTTGTGGTGTTACATTTCCTCACACTGGAATTTCCATCATCATATAAAATTTAGGTCACATAGGTTGTGATATATTGTTTTTTATCGTCTGACCTGAATGTGGTGACAAACTCCATACATAGCATGTATGAAGAAAAGGCCTGAACTTTATATTCTGGTATTTTTAAGTTCAAAGAGTGCTTTATTTATATTGATTTTCCTGTGTACTATTGATTGACTGTGACGGTGTGATTTCTATACTCAGACTGTTATTAGTACTGGTGTCTGAGTGTGTCGATGAAAATCAGTCTTCTTATCTCAGAGACAGCGAGAGACTGAAAGAAGTCATGGCCTTCAAAGCGTTCATGGTTTCATGTCTGTGAGAAGCTACAGTGGCAGATTTCGACTGTGATTATGTTTGAGGGTTTCCTTGTTTCGGGTACTGACATGACTTAACCGAATTTAATGTGTGAGAAAGTTTTGGACCCCGTAATCAGACGAAAAATGACATGTTAATAATGTCTGTAGAAGATACTTCGTGAACTTGATTTTTTTTTCAATTGGATTAAAACAGAAAGGTTGAGGGCACATTAGTGTTATATAGTGGCTTTCTCAGTCACGCTGCCCCCTACTGCTGAGACTGAAGCGAGGCGGCCGGTCTCTATAGACAAACACAAATCTCTTCTCGCTTAAAACTAAATTCTCCTCTATGTTTTGGGAGAATAAGAGCTTTTTATTTATTCAATTTTTATTTATTGTATTATTTGACTTATTTGAAACACACATCTTTTTACAATTAACATTTGCTGCTGTGCTTTTTACATTGATTTAATCAATCAAGTAAATTTGAACAGAAAACCAGCAGCAATAGAATAAAGGGATTACATTATCATATAGTAATTATGTGGTCGTGACAGGCAAAGATGACAAACTGCAGAAAATTAATGAACAATATTGTCGCATGTTGTCATCTTTTGTGAAAATATGTCTTATCTATTTTGCATTAAACTTTTTTTAAATTAAAATAACTGACACTATAAACTTTCCCATACAATAGCTCAATGCTAACTGACAAAAATTTATAATCATTTGAACAAAAAAATCCCCCATAAATATCGTCGTGGTGACTGTGTTGTCTCAGTGGTCCTGTGTTATAAAACCCACACAGTAGTCACAGACATTTGACATGTGATGTATTTATTTATTCAACTTAAATCTCAAACAAAACGATCGGGCAGTGACATTACAAAGGCAACATCCAGCTGTGTGGCTGAGTACTGAGGACTCGGAGGAGCACACAAAAAGACAAAATTATTTCACTAAAATAAATTTTTCCCACTCCTGCAAATACAACAACAAAAAAACTACAAACACTCACTTGAGTGCAAACACACGTTCGTCCACGCTCTAACTTCATATTTGCTCTGCAGGTAAGACAAACAACCCAAACTACCCTGTTTACATTCATCGAAGGAGCCTTTTTAACATGTTACCTTCTTATTTTGACTCTACAAATGTTTGTAAATGGCGGAATACAAACTTTAAAACTTGTACACGGATGAGGGAATATTATTGGAAATTATTTTGGAACAATTAAAGACTAAAAAACCTCATGTGTAGGAACATAAATCTCAAATATCTTTCTCATAGAAGGGGAAAAAAGTGAGATGGACAAAAGCACTTGTACAAATAAAAGCAGACACGTGCAGGAGACAAGAAAACAAGACAAATACTATCAGGAGAAAAATGTGAATAAGTCTTTAGAGTGTGCATGTAAGACTGAAAAATGAAGGGACGTGCTATGATTTCCACTGGAAGAGCCAGCCAGTTTACACCTTTACTAACAAGTGGACATATTGGAGCAACAGCTAGAGTGTGTTTACAGGAGTACGTCTGTAAATAGTCAGTCAAGGGACCTGCCACAAATTATCAGCATCTACAGTGAAGCACAAAACTCATCTTTAAAAGGAAGACAAGGAGCGAGATGATAGATGGAGATGAGAGGCAAAAAAAAAAAGAAAGTTGACACACTCACTACAAACACACACACACACACGTACACACACACACATGGGACAGGCTGTATTCGCTCTAGGAGGCGGTGAACTTCCTGAGCGTGATGACGATGAGGGCGAGGAGGACGGACGCTCCCAGGAAGACTGCTATAACGATGGCTGTGATGGCCCCGGGCCCCAGCACCCCTGCTGCACACACACACAGAAAGAGACACATGAATAATTCTGAATACATCAGGCAGATTCGGTGGCTCTGATTGGTGGATGTTTTACCTTCCTCATCCATGGCCTGGGAGTGTGTGGCGTCCTCGTAGTCGAAGGTGAACGGCTGCTCCGTCATGTCTTGGAAAGGGTCTTTGGTGGTGACGTCACTGGGCGGCTCTCCAGACATGGTGTCCTGGTTGTCCCTGCTCGTCGAGGCGGGGTCTGGAACCGTCTCTGCGGGCCGAGACAAAAGTCATCCTTTGTACTGACATAGATGACTGTGCATTAGAAACATGTTTTCTTAAGACAGCAATTTCACTGATGAGGCGAGCGGCTTTGCTAATGGCTCTGTTTGACTTTTCTGTGGGCGCCAAAGGGATGCAGAGCTGCATGCATGGCCCCGTCTGTAATGACTCCAACAGCCTTTCTCTGTCTCACT
Organism: Centropyge bicolor; assembly: GCA_037975185.1. Classification (NCBI taxonomy): domain Eukaryota; kingdom Metazoa; phylum Chordata; class Actinopteri; family Pomacanthidae; genus Centropyge; species Centropyge bicolor. The sequence continues at coordinate 497,472 of JBBMOC010000023.1, read as the reverse complement.
GGGTTAACGGCTCAGGCCTGGGCATAAGGATGTCTTTGTAGAGGATGAACATTTTGTCCATTTGAGTTACATACAGCCTCTCCACATGTTTTACTGGAAGGTTTGACCAAGCTTGTCTGTCGTCTAAAAATGATTTCAGTGGAGAATTAAATGTCTCATGCTTGCAGCTTGTTTGTTGTTCATCAAGCTCAGGCTGTGGACAAACCTCGGCTCTCTTGTCCTCAATCGCCTGCTCTCTTTCCAAATTGTCCTCTGACATTCCTCTCATCTGAGCATGAAGTTGCCCTGAGACTTTTCACACCTCTACAGTAGCCAGAGAAACAAAGTCTCCTTCAACGCAACATTTCCTGACACGACTTTTAGTGTCCATCTTCTAAAAACGCTCAACTGAATATTGAAGACGATTCTGTGTTGTGGCTGTTGCCGTTTGATGATAATTGAACGGCTTTTAAAGCTTTTAAAAATCCAAAGGAAAAGGAGGAAAATTTGATCTTCATCACCCCTGAAAACTCTTTACACACAAGCCCACCCACTCACTGATTCACTTATCCTATCCTCCACTCTACACATACCAACAAAACCCAAATCCAAACATATTTACACTCAGCTTATTTGACGCTACATATTTACTCTGTAGCCTCTGACACTCTCAGTAAACTCCTTCACCCTGTTTTGCATCTTTTCTCTGTCATTATCAAAGGACACTTATTCACTCTAATAGAGTGGGAAATGACTTGATTGGAATGTTATTAAGAAACTCGTGCGTATGATATAATCTCAAGTCTTCATCCTCAGCATCTGAGCTGTGGTAACTTCCAAATTCTGATCTGCTCTTCTGATGTGAGTATTTTGATTCTGCCGTGTTGACTCGTTGAGTCGTGTGCAGCTTCCTGTCCTGTAGCTGGCTGGAGGTTTGGAGGCCCGGGCCTCCGGCCAGCTTAGCCATCAATGGGGCCTTCAGCCCAGGGCACAAAAGGCAGCTTGTGCGGTCACGGAGGGCGGCGGGCTGCAACCAGTAACAACCGGCCAGGCCCAAACCAGGCACCGGCTGGGCACTGCATGTCAAACAAACTTGTTTATTAAATAGTCCCTGTGTGTAAAAAGCCTGCGCCTTCTGGACAGCTTGATTTAATAAGAAGGCAAAAAATAATAACACGATGTTTTCCGTTGGCGTTTGTTTCCACAAGGAGGGGGTTTACTCGAGCTTGAAATTTCTGCTTAATGGAATTAACATAACTGAAGCCTCTAGAAAAACATCATCCTTCTCATCTGACAGTGAACCACCAGGTCGATGGTTCCCAGCGTCTGATGAGCCCCCACAGTCCTGTCAGATGAACTCAGTCACCCCTTCATCACCATCCATCATGTTCCAACTTGACATTTTCAGTGTTTTTTTTAAAATCACTATTGCAACTGTTTATCCATTATTTTTAGCTCTTTTAACTTTTAATCTTTTAATCTGAAAAACTGCCTGTCTTTTACTCTTTTACTGTTGTAATGTTATTCTACACTGCATTCCTTTTTTCTTTTTTGTCTTTATGTTCTTATAATTCTTACTGTTTTTACTATTTTAAAAGCCTCCTGTGGACAAATGTTGCAAAATAGCATGTGTGCTAATACACTCAAACAATACATCTGGTTTGCCCAATGTAATTGTGATGTCCACATCAAATAAACAATAAAATAAAAATAATAATAATCTCTTTTCATCGACTATATCAACATCTTTTCTTGTTTTTTAACAAGTTTCACACACTCTCAACTCATAATGTTAATGTGCTGAAACTGACTAACTATGGCAGTTGGTTATGGTTACCTAACATTACTATCACACCAACTGAGTAATCATAGTTTAATTTCCTCTTCTAATTTTTTCATTCTTGACTTTTCCCTGAACTAATTTCCACTTTTTAAAGTCACGACTCGACGTGTCAATCAAGAACCCTCCGTCTCTGTACACCAGCCCAGACTTATAAAAGCCTCTGGCAGACTGTATGGAAGACTCATTTCAGACGCTAAAAAACACAGAAGGCCATTTGTTGCTGCCTCAGGCCTCTTCGGTCAGGATTTCACACCAGCTGGAGAGATGACAAAGCGCGCAGACAGGTGTGTGTGAAAAGCAACCTAGCCGTGCATCGAGACCACGAGCAATGCCGTCTAAACATGACATCGGTGGTGTTGTGTGTCCTGGTTTCACCTGCTTTTACTGCCACAGGCGGTGGCAGCGTTTATCATGGCGAAATATTTGACGAATGACCAGTGTGTTTTGTGGATTTTATTCTGAAACATGGAGAGCAGGAATGGGGTTAGTCTGCAAGAACAAAACTAGTGATGAGCTCCATGTCTCTCGTGCTTTGAGAATCAGCCATTTTGAGGAAGATCAAGTAGAGTGTGTGAGTAATTATCACACTATGTTGCTCAAGCATCTTATTTCACACGTCTCGTTTTGGGTTTTTTTTTTGCCCATGCTGAGTCAACGGTTGGGGGTGCATGTCACGCTGATTCAGTCACTCGCTCGGTTGGTTGGTGTTGTGGTCAAGATCGGTGGCACTACTTGAAAACATCGCGCACTGTCTGTGACAATCGCATCACGCACAACAGTAAGAGGCGGCTGCAGAGAGGAAACTCAGTGTCCAGCCAAGTTGTCCTTAATAACAATTCTCTTGGCTGTGCTTAAGCTCTATAAATGTGAAGTGAATGTTCCACATTATTCTGTTTGCTTACATGTAAAATAAGTGTGTCCCTGAGTTTCTATCTTAAAATTGTACACTTCAAAGCAAGAAGAGGCTGCAAGACGTGTTGGAAAATCACAGCACCTCCATGTTAGAAACCCTATATCACAGTAGGTTTTGTGTCCTGTGTAAAAGGTGACAGTTCACAACTAGTTTTTTTTTCCCATGACAGGCAGGATATCGTGGACCCCGTTGACCTCTACTGTGACCTCTGGGCCTGAGAACTGCTCTCCTGCATCCAGAGCTTTTTTCCCAAGCTGATTTGAGAGACATCACAAAGAGGAACAGAGAACAGACAGAAGTAAGTGAAAGTGAAAGAAAGACTGGTGACTGTGCTCAAAAAGCCAAAAATCGCTCCAGATACACGAGATAAACTCCCTCAAATGTGGGCGCCTGACTCAAACTGACGCCACGCAGAAGCACTTCAACTTTCACAGTCCGAGTCTGAGAGGGCATCGGGTATTCAGTTTCGTATGAACATCAGGCATCATGAAAGCAACTGAGTCATCCTGTTTTGTCAAAGAGCAGCTTTCACAGCTCTCAACAACTGCATCATTTACAGCAGGCTGCAGACTCACACACGCGGGCCTGTGAACGTGTGTGCGTGCGCGCGTGTGTGTGGAAAAGAGGGCAAAAATGACACGAACACACACATCTTTGATTTGATACCCACAGAGGTCCAAACATCAGCCTGTGAATCACACACAAGAGAAGCAAACAGATGGAAGTGCTCAGAGTATGAAACCTGGAATGTTCCATGAGGTTAATGAGGATTGGGGTACAAAAATTAAATGATTTCCCTCACATCACACCTTTTATTTCAAAGGCTGAGAGCCATTTTTTTTTTGTACAAATCTGTTTCTTTTCTACCATAATTAGTTGCAGCACACACACAGGTGAGATCACAAACTTGTCACCAAACTCACAGAAATGAACTAAAAATATCATCCACGTTCAAAAGGAGTTTTACCTGTGTGTACAAAGGCTACCATGAGGCCTAGGAGCACCAGGAGGAGGAATCTGCAGATGCTGCTGCTGGGAACCATGGCGGCCGCGAAAGGATGAGCGTCAGACACAGAGCGACAGAGAAACTCCTCGAGCAGTAACTTCAAATGAGTGAACCCTTGGAGAGGAGCAGGAGAGGAGTACAGGGGAGCGCAGGAGGGGGAGAGGGTAGGCGACTGAGGGGGGTGAGAGAAGGGGTGGGACTAGGTGTGTTCAGGACTGTCTGGACAGTGTGGACTTTGTGAGCACATCATCGCAGGGCACACCCACTCCAGAACTTCTCTGGCCACATAGCTGGGCGTGAGGGGTAAACACTCGGTGGCCGCTGACCTTGGCCAGGTCACGTCATGAAGGTTTCTGCTGGGCATTTTTACACCTTTAATCTTTAGGGAAACATGGTGGCAAAGAAATTAAGATCTAAATCTAAACATGACAGCGCTGGAGGAAGTTCTAAAAGTGCCAATGTCTTCATGTAAAAGTTACAAGTTTCACTAATTATTTGCAGCAAAAATGTCGAAGTACTAATAAAGAATCAGAGGATTTTTGTTACTGATGCATCAAGATGTAAACAGCAGGTTAAAGGGGTATTCCAGCAATTTACTACTGCACTTTAAAAAAGATTGGGGGGTGGGGGGGTGGGCTCTCAAGAGACAGATTTGAATAAGAAAGGACAAAAATCAAAGTTGTAGGTGCTGAAATATCCTGACTTTAAATCCCCTGTGGGTCAAGCTCCAAGAATTCCAACATTTCCCACAATGCAACTGGCCTGATAATCAAACTGAATTTCCATCATTCATTCACCTGACATTGTTTTCACATTAACTCATTTCTTGTTTGGAGGGGAATTTTGTCTTGCCCACAGCCGGCGAGTGATATATCTGAACCACCGACCATCTTTTTCAACCAATCAGGAAGCTGCCATGGCGGCTGCTTGGAGCGGTTATGACAATGATCAAAGAAATATGTCAGTTGTTGTTTCACAGCTGTGTTGATCTCATCCACACTTGCCGCCGTCTTTCTGTTGCTGTTTGTCATTGATATATAGTGAGGTTAACATAGAAAGATCACATCCGCATTCTTGATCTAGCTGATAAGATCTGATGGATCAACGGTTTCTCAGAGAAAAAGGGCAAAAAGTCAGACCTGCATAAATCACTGACCAAATCCAAGATGTGGGTGGTGATACCCATTTCTGGAACCAGACTAAAACACAACCAACAACCAATCATTTTCACATCACCATGTTTATACTCTCAGACTGTCTAAGCTGATCCTGAGCCACAGAAAACATTATTAGTCATTTTTAAGTGTAACTCTGCATCATTATTAAACTGACCTCATCTGATCCTGAGGTCCTGAAGGTTAAGTTTTTGCCTGTAAAGTTAGCTGTCAAATAAGAGTAGAGGCCTAAAAAAAAAAAAAATCACATTATTTTCCTATATAAAAGTATGAAGCAAATTTTGTCCTGACCCATTTCTTCACATTTGAGCAACAGTGAAGGCTTTTCTAAAAGGGTTTTCCTTCAGTATGATAACAATCGGTGTGCATGCTTAGAAACATGTTACTTTTCATTAGAAGGAATTGGTGGGTTTCATTTCCTCTTTGTGGATCTAAAAAGCATGACTACTTTATTCAAATGTACACTAGAGAGAGGGTGAGCTTTTTTTTATAGACTACAAGTTAAAGCTTAATGGTCTGTTCCCAATTTGAATATCACTCTCACCTCCTGTGAGAAAAAAAAAGCATTTCACTGTGCTTGGCAAAAACGATACATCTGAAAGTAAGTCAGCAGAACACATGTAACCAGAAAAAGGCACGTGTGAAGATCACTCATTTTCAATTTCACATCTAAGTTTTCAGCTTAGAGGGATTTAAAATGTGCGTTAACATTGTGAAATGCTGATTCTCGCAGATTCACTTTCATTTGCACATTTCGAGCTCTGACAGGATTTCGGTAAATTTATCGTAGTGTGTCGAGTGACAGCGTGTGAATCAAATGAATTCTGCACATTAGTGGGTTTTCTGAATAGTTCAGACACAGGTGTGAACAGCCCACACATCAGACTGTTTTATTTCATACTGCAATAAAAAAGTATGACTCCAGCAGATCATTTTCATATATTATAATACAGATGCAGAATTGAAAGTTTATTCTTTAAACAGCCTAGTATTTTACAAGAAATAGATAACTACTTGGAACTTTTGAACATGTCCTTAAAACAGGACATAAGTGGGCACGAATCCTTGGGCTCTACTTTGCCGTCATTATCCATGAACACCCAGCAGAAAACAGGGAGAGAAAAGAGAAGGGAGGGATTAAAGTGTGAGGGAGGGGTGTAACTTTCAATAAATAAAACAAAAACAATGGATATAATCTCTCTAACCTTTCCCATAATTCCCCAACCACCCCACCCATATATCCACACTTTAAAAAAATCCCATATAACGGATACCAAATCAGAAATTTGTCTTTGAATTTCTACAATAGGACATGATCTGGGGCTGAGCAGCTGATGCCCAACAGACATCATCGCCTCTGCAGACGTACTCTATGAAGTTTATTTGGTGATAGCTCGCTTGGCAGGTCGGCTGTTTCGCTGGCCAGTCTCCTCCAGTTCACTTCTATTGAGGGTTTTCGTCAGATTATAGGTCCGCAAGCAACAGGGAAACACACCATGCCTCGGAGATCACCATCTGTTCACAATTAGGAATTTACGAGGGATTACCAGAATACGTCTGATAAACGGGGAGGTGAAAATAAAGATGAGAGTCGTGGAAGCAGTCGAGGGGCTGCAGCAGGGGTTTGGGTAAAACAGCTGCTGTTCAAATCGGATACAGTCAGTGGCGTTTGCTTGGCTGCAGTCCCTTAAAAGTCCTCCAAAGTCTCAATCTCTCCCATATTCAGTCTCTCAGATGATGCATTCACAGAAAAACCTGACAAAAAAAAGAAAGAAAAAAAAAGAAAGATCCAATTAGTAGATATATAAAAAGCAGTGGTACATTGCTGCAGTTTTTTTTTTCATATTTAGCAGATGGGTGTTTGCTCTCACCTAGAAGGCTGGGGTCTGCGCGGACCATCTTCTGCTTCTTTTTCTTCTTCCCTGAGGTGACGGTCTCAAAGCGCTGCTGCTGGCCACTCGTATGGTTGGTCTGGTAGAGCGACGAAGATCCTGATCCACCCCATACAGAATCCTGGGCAAGACAGAAATGTGGATTTAAAAAGCTGATTCAGCTATTGGAGAAAAGGCTGTTCTGTGACTGTGATTTTATGTGGTCCTAGTAAATACTGATTTTATTACCAGTGAAATCAATACGACACAATCACAAGGAGATGCGTAGAACACAAACCCGTAAGTGCTAACTACAGTTTGCGGCTCATTATCATTCAACGTTATATAGAAATGATCTGGTACAATTAAATGCAGAAAAAAAAAAAAAGTCATGTAGCTTTAACAAGCCAGACCAGTTTAGCAAGAGGATCACAGAGACAGATTTGGTCCTCCATCCCCATTAGAAAACAAGCCATAAGCAGTGCAGTGACATCTTTTGAAGCTGATCCAAAAAGGGTGACGCAAGAGAGATTCACACCAGAAATGTAAACAAACGTTGGAGTGCGATGGCATAAGCTATGTCAGATGACTTCTTCCAGAATGAAAACTATTTTTGGGACAAATTGGATGTCTCTCTTTTTGATCATATTAAAAGTCTCACGTGGCTTTTGCAGTTCACCAAAACCAAAACATCTGGTACCCATATGCCACTTGAGTCTCGCTCACCTGCTGCTGCTTGAGGGCTTGCTGTTGGTTCTGCGGTGCCTGTTTCTGTTGGTTAGCATTCTGTTTGGCACGACGTTCAAGGAACTGCTTGGCAAAGTCCTTGGCCTCGGGAGTGTCCCCCAGATAGGCCCTGACGTAGTCGTGCACCTCGTATGGAGAGTCCACTTCTTTCAGGAAGGATGCGAACGTGGGAACTGGCGGGGAGACAGATGGGAGAATATTTGTGAGTTTGGCTTCCAGAAATGCTCCATCAATAGGTGTGGGTGGAGTGCCTTTGTAAAACGCATTTATAAAGTCTTACCATCCAGATTGTTGGCTGTGTTGAGGGTGTGCAGAGTTTGCTCACACCATTGCATGAAAGTGTCCTGCTGACTCTTACTGACCCCTTGAAACAACTTTAGCAGCTTCTCCTCCTCTTCTACCTTCTTACTGGCCCGCCCACTCATAGAGTTACTTTGGAAGTACATACAAATGCAAAAGGAAGACAAAAAGAAGTCATTAAGCTCAGTGTATTACTCATATCCGTCACATGTAAAGTCATACTTGCAAGATGTTGTGACTATGGGGCTTTTTCTATTTTGGCACATTTAATAAATACCTGAGGTTGGCGTTGCCTTTATTGTTCTTCTGCGTGCTGCCTTTCCTGGGTTGAGGAGGTTGCTGGACAGCCTCTTTCACAGCCTCGTCCCAGAAACCCATGTTGGAGTTGTGGGTGTCACCCCAGATACTGCTGGAGTCTGAGCCCCAATTAGTGCAGGAGCTGGTGTTCACAGATCCCCACACCGAGTTACTCAGAGATGTCTGTGACGAGAGTGAGATACTGTTACTGACATAACACTTGTTTTCCCCCCACTTCCTTCTTTAGCAAAAAAAATCACCAGAATCACCGGTTAGAATTAAAACGATAACATGAAAAACAGTACAGCTCTACTGATATTTTAATTTCTAAAAGATTTGTTGGGTGACTGTTGAGAGCTGGTAATATCTCCAAACAGCCATTCCAAAGATTTATAAACTGCCCATAGTCTGAATTTTCACATCCAAATGAAATGAAAAAACTTCCTTAAGAAATAAGATAAGACAAAACATTACTCGTCCCACAGTGGGAAATATTTTGGATGTTAACACTGAATTTGTCAAAACGCTGCTGTCATGCTCCACTGCAGTAGCTTTTATCCTCTTTTAGCCAACAAGATGCAGCATCATACAGATCACGTACAGTTCTGGCTTGAGTGCGGATCTGTTGGTTGACTATAGGGTGTTGCTGTGGCGGCTGCTGCTGCTCCTTCCGCTGTTTCATCTGCTGGGCTTCTTCCCGTTGAATCTCCAGCAAAGATTTGGTCATAGCTGGCTGTTTGGCCACGCTACCCCAACCAGACAGCTTGGCCTGGGGCTGCTGAGCCAGTTGTAAGGCCTGCTGCTGCTGTAGCTTCAGGAGCTCTTGCTGCTGACGTCGATGCTGCGGGGGCGGGGATGGAAAAAGATGACATGAATAAATTGTGCAAAAATGGCATTTGGCAAAATGACAAGAATTAGTCAAAAGGCATTACTTTTAACTCAGGAAAGGCTCTGAAAAATTGCCGGTGATAAAGTGGCCAAATACAAACAGCCTGACTTTGAAAAGGAGGACGGCTGCTCCATGTCCTTACCTCCTCCCGCGCCTGTCGTTCTCTCTCCTCTTCCAGTTTTTGGATCTCGGCCAGTGACAAGGCGTTCTGAGTCTGGTTTATAGCGTTGGCTGACTGCTGGCCCCACTTCGAAGAGGATGGAAGCTGAGGAGCATGATGAGGTGTTTTGTCAACTTTAAATACATTTTGTACTGTTTATTTCTGCAGATGAATCCGTGCCCGTACCTTCATTTGTGCAAGCTGCTGCTGCTGCTGCTGTTGTTGCTGAAGTCTCCTGAGGGCTTCCTGTTGCTGCTGCCGCTGTCTCTGCAGCTCCTGCTGTCTTTGAGCCTCCTGCTCTCTCCTCTTCTGCTCCTCCTCCTGCTGCTGGGCCAGAGCAGCCGCGGCTGCAGCAGCTGCAGCCTCTTCCTCCGCTCGCTTCTCCTCCTCGCGTCTCCTCAATGCTTCAAGTTCCTCCTGCTTTCTGCGCTCCTCTTCCTGCTGAAGTAGAAGAGGTTGCAATTTAAGGAGACGCTGCATAAGTCCAGACAGGAAGTAAAGTACATGCCATGTTTTTGTAGCTTACCTGTTTGCGAAGGAACTCTTCCCGTTTCTTTCTCTCCTCCTCTTCCCTCCGCCTCTCCTCTAATCTACGGAGAGCTTCCTCTTGTGCCAGTCTCTCCTCCTCCTCTTTTTGCCTGCGCTGTGCCTCTTCTTGCTCTCTCTGCCTTCTTAATGCCTCCTCCTAAGATGTACAACACTGGGTCACTCTCAACGCCGTCAGAGAAAAGTGACTCACAATGCCTTTAAGTGCTTCAGCTCTATATTATTCAAAAGCTGCACCTGTTTTTGCCGTGCCAGCTCCTCTTCTTCCAAGCGTTTGCATTCCTCCTCCTGTCGAGCTCTTAGGGCCTCCTCCAGTCGTTTCCTCTCCTCTTCCTCCCTTTTGGCTCTCATTTCTGCCTCACGCCTCTCCAACTCCAACTGTTGGATGAGAAAATAAAAATGCACTCGTTGTTTTATCCACAGAGATTTGAGAGTAGAGCATTTCTGACTAATCGTACACTACTGTTCAACTCAGCTGCCACAAAAGCTTCAGTACAGTCAGGTGGCTGAGAGGACTACTCTATATTTTTCAATGGTCTTTCATGCGTTTTGCTTATAGAAAGAACTCTTTACAAATCGATTTTGTTCAAGAGGTTTGCAGAAAAAACGGTTATATTCTGTACATGGAGAGCAAAACACTGTTTACCTTTGCAGACTTTGACTTTTCAAACTGTTGCATCTGCTCAATGGTTGGAGCCTGTGCCATGGAGTCTATAGGTAAATCCCACACGCTGCTGCCGTCCCACGCTGTTGAGAGGGATATATGATGCATTACACCTGCTGGAACATAATATAGAGTTTTTCCTTTTAAATATAAAAGATTTATTTATATGTCAGGAGGAAACTCACTGCTTGGGGCAGCTTGTTGGAGGTTTGGTGTGCAGGAAGCCTGAGAGGACGGGTTCTGCATTTCCCACACAGAACCAGAATCTGGTACAGACAGGGACCGGGTAACAGGAGGTAGGAGGCTCTCAGACGCTCTACGAGAACATAAGAAAATAAACACAATAATAAATGCCATGCCACTGTGATGTCAAGGCAAGGAAAGCGTTCTAAACACTGAAGCAGGGGTACAGATACAGTTAGAGGTACAGAGACATGATTGTGCAATATTGTGATTGTGTATGTGTGTTAACAACCTTATCTTGAGAGCCTGGTATTGCTGTAGAAGCAGGTTGATCTGCTGTTGGTGTTGCTGCTGCTGCTGAAGAGGAGCTGAGCTAAGAGCAGCAGCTTTCTGCTGGGCCAGGGCCTGAGCATACTGCTGCCTAAATGGTGGAAAATAAATGGATGGAGAAATTATAAACAAAAACAGGAAAGAGGTGGATGAATTATGTACAATGCATATTAGATGTTTATTTCCTGTATGACTTCATTTCTTATTAGGTGTGGTGGAGTGTAATTTCTATTGGAAGAAATAGAAAATAGAAAATAGATGCTGTAACTGTTATTACAGTGTCAGATCTGATCTGGTTGTACCTGAGGAGGTATTGATATTGGAGCTGCTGTAATTGGTAAAGGTTGAGAGCAGTGAGCTCCTGCTGCCTCTTCAACCTCTCTTGATCACCATCACCCTGCATTACATACAAAGACACAGTCAGAATAAATAAAAGTAGTAAAACAAACAAAGGTTTGATACAAACATATGAGGCCAAGCAAAGAAGAGGACTTCTGGGACAAAATCCTGACGGCAGCTTAGCAAAGAACTGGATGACAAACCTTGACAAAGGTTGAGGTATTAATAAAATCAGACAGTAAGTTGCTATGACCATGACCATGGACTGTTTGAAATAACCGCACTATGGTAGGAACAGATTACATATGCTTCTTCAAGAGACAGATGCATTTACACCATTTCGACATCTGGCTAGAATGCGGATTTCAATCAGTCTTAAATGCTTCTTGGGTGCATTTACACTAAATTTTTTGATCTGTCCAAGATGCAGGAAGTATAAATAGGGTCAGAGAGAAGGGGGGTCTTGAAACACTTAATAACTGGTGGATAAGTGATTCCTCTGTCACATTTTACGAGTAAAAGAGTGGAATACCACACCACCTACAGGCCACAGCTAGTATTGGCAACTAGTGCTGATTACAAAGCAAACCTCAGGACATAGGGAATAAAAACAGGCCACATTTAGCGAACACATACCTGTAGAGGCGGAGGTGCAGGGCCTGGAGTGAACGGTACCCTCCCCCATATCTTTATGATCTCTCCAAGTGGTTGAAATACTTCATCACATCCTCTTTTGACTAAGAGAGACATTGTGAAGTAACCAGCCTGGAACCACTCAGTCATCTCCTGGTTGCTGAATGGACCTGGGAGAGCACAAAAAGAAGAGCAGAGGTGATTCACAGGCAATACTGGAGCTATTTTGAAAAGCCTGCAGTATTTAAGTCACATTGAGCACATTTAAACCTCCTCCAATCTCACCCTGTATCTCCCCTTGGGGGTCTTTGTAGAACCACTTCAGAGCAGCCTCATGGGTGAGCGGCAGGCCTGCAGGTTTGGGCTTCTCTGAAGTCTTTGCTGTAAGTCTGTCGTCATCCACCACACCATCCTGTAGGTATGCTACCATCTTTTCTGCCTCCTGGGGAAGAATGGGCGCAAAGACAGAGAATTTTAAACAGGCAAGACATTACTCATAATAAGCAACATGGCCTGACAACATAACATAGCACATTGCATAATAGTATAACACTGTTCTTCCTCTTTGATGATTAGTCAACTCATTGGTTATTAGTGTTTTACAGCTTGTATAACGTATTTTATGAGAAATGAACTATTAATCATTTACAAAGGGTTCAACTGCAGTGTAGTATTCATAACATGCTTTCCTCTTCAATGAGTAAAAATATATCTTTAGACTGTTCGTGTAATTGTAGTTGCGGACAGCCCTACCATCCATCTCATGACAGATTTTCATGTTTAAAGTCGAATAAGATAAGATAAGATAAGATAAGATAAGATAGCTTTTATTAATTAACTTACCTGCTCAAAGTGTTTCAATCCCTCATCTTCATCTGTGTCGTGTGGCACAGCGGTGGACCTGCCAATAGGTGCCAATATATTTGAGGGGAAGGGTAAAGGGTTGTTCATTGCCACAGGAACCTCCATGGGTTTTTGCTGCGGTACCTGGATGGTAGGCGATGGAGTAGATACTTCTGCATACAATAGGAAGAAAGAAAAGAAAAGAAAAGAAAAAGCAAATATTAGGAGGATTTCCAGGTTGGTGGAAGCAATTGGAAAAAAAAGGCATATTTTCAGTGAAACTGAAGACCTAAATCTTACCTGCAAGAGTGGTAGAAATGTGGCTCATGGGTAGGGACTCAAGCATGCTGTTAGACATAGGGATGTGCAGGGGGACTTTGCAGGGTTCTGGCGGGAGCTCCAGGGGTGGCTGCCGTTCAGCTGGCCTCTCAGACTCTTCTGTTCTACTGGGCTGGCTCTGGGACAGAGACTGGGCAGGAGTCTGGGGCTCTGAGACTGGTGGAGCAACAGGTGAAGCAACAGGTGGAGCCTCTTCTGATGCTCTTGCCAACTCTGAGAAAAATGATTTGAGATATGAGATGGAATCAGCAGCAATATAACTACGATCCTTGAAGAAAAGTTGGTGTTATGGTTGATGATGCAGTAACAGTTGACAATGAACAAGAAAGAATATCTTTAACATCACTGGTTGGTCATACTCACATCATGTGAATTTGATTGCTTTGAAATTGCCACCAGCAAATTCCTATTTTATCATGGTGGTTGGTGAACAAAACAGCCACCATCTGCCAAGTGATCTACTGTGTCTTTTCGTGTGATTAAGTGACAAAACTTTTCCCTGTCTAGGAAACCTTGGTCTGAAGGTATATTTTAATGCTGTGTTAATTTTTTAAAAATCACAATACGCTAGCAAATTGCAGATACATTTGGTAATACAACAGTCCTCTTGCATGTTCAAGCATGCCCTACAAGTATGCTGTTTCTTTTGATTAAATTAAATGTGCCAAAAACACATTTAAAGAGCTTGACTGACCTTTTCGTTCTGCCTCTCTTTCCGATTCTTTGGTCTCTTTGGGCTGACTGTCCTCCTCCTCCAGGCCCTCTTCACACTCTTCCAAGGGTTTGAAGTCGAGCTCTGCCTCCTCCAGGATTGGCTCCTTGGAAGCTTTCTGAACACACAACACAGAACAGAATTACAGAAACATTAATTTATATAAAAAATGGCCGATTAATACTTTATTTAAAAGCCTTTGTAATTCATTGATTTGTTCAAAACATCTCAGGTCTCATCTTACCTTGAGTGAGAGAAAGGCCCCCGATGAGTCGAAGGTGCCCGCCTCCTCATCTGCATCCTCCAGGCACCATTCTGGCAGGCTGTCCCTCTCATCCTCCAGGCTGCCGCTGCCTGACCGAGGCCTCCTGTAGCCACGCTCCTCTTCTCTTGCATCAAATGGGAAACGGCGGCGCTGGTCTGGGTGTTCCCGCCACCCTGCTGACCGAGGCCCATCTGGGGGAAACGAGAAAATGGTTAGCTTTGTACACCCAAACTTAATCTCATGATATTTCTTAGCTTAATCAAATGCACAGCAAACCTTTTGGAAGCCAGCGCTACTGATTAAAATGCATCCACATACAATAGCAGCATGATTTTTCAGCATGTGCATTAAGAGGTGCAGTTTAAAAGCTCAAGGAAGTGAAGAAAGGAGAAGTCAGTCCACCACTGAATTGTCCCTCTGACATAAAATATGCATTCTTGCTTGGTATCAGTTATATGTAATATAATTCTAATAATCAAGGTGACAAACCAGCTTGATTATCAGCTGTACAGAAAGAAAAAGGGGAGTTGAATAATACTCCTTCATTCAAGCAGGTTTATGGCAAAAAAATGTATATTTCCCCACGAGACAAAACGAAATAACAAACCACAGCTTACATGCTGTAACACACAAATGTACCTTATCCTGAAACAGGCCATACAACAAACTTGGCAGAACACCACAAATACATTTATCAAAGATAAATGTATTGGTAATGTGGTCAGCGCAGTGCCCACCTGGGCTCGGGGGGCACCACCGGTCACCGTCCCGTCGAGAACCCGCCAGGCGCCATCCCCCCTCATCATCCTCACCGTTCTGATCATCACGAGAAGAACGCCAGTTCTCACTCTCTGCACGTGTGAAGTCGTGCTTCCTTGGTAGGCCTGTTCCACCGTCCTCATAGTTGCCTCGGACTGCAATGAATAGTGGTTAGGTTAAAGGTGAAGCAATCATTACTATATTGATAGCTGATACTCAAGTGAAAATAGTAAACTCATTCAGTCAATACAAATTAAAAAAACGATCACTGAGATCATTATATCATCAGAAATCTGAACTCCCTAAAGATTAATTAATAAACTTGCACAAAAGGCACACTCACTGTGATTCATCTGAAAATGTCCTGGAGCAGCATCAACTAGGTCGACAGAGAGCAACAAGCAGATAAGTCAGTGTATTTGTCAATGAGCACATCATGTATTGATTATTTGAACAACAAAATGTAAAATTTAACACCAACCTGGGTCTTTTCGACCTGGCTTTTCAAACCTTCTATCTCCCCTGGTGATAAAAAACAAAACCACACATTTTGTAAAGTCAGAGTAAAAAGATGTTTAACTGCTAGCAAAAACTCATATATAACATCAGTACATGGTCAAAACAAGGGCAGATTTTTAAAACAGGACTTGACACCATAAATTGGTATTTTAGTACCTTTCTTCCCAGCTCTGGGAGCGGTGCATCTCCCTCCCTCCACGACCAAAACCTTCCACATCATCAAAACTTCTTTGGTAAAACCCTCCATCTCCTCTTCCCCGGCCTGAAACAATCACAGGTTGACATGACCTAAAGAGGTCTTGTTGCTAATGACTGTGTGCAACTGCTAAGCATTAGGTAGGATATTTAACCTTCTGATTAAAGGATCAAATGTGGTTCAAACATGAAGAGAGGACTGAAAAAAATTTCCCACAACAGATGATCTCTGCAGCTACAAGTCACAGGCGCTCGGGTGAATAAACTGAATGTATTTTAAATGGTTTATATATTCCTTACCAAACAGACACACACAGATAACTGAATCATCACCTACTGCACAAATCTGCTGAATCATGATGCTGTACTTTAACTTTCATTTTTAATCCAGACGTTGTATAATAAACCAGCTCTTCGGGTTTTATCTGTCAATGTCTGATTTTTGTACCAATGTATACTACATGTTTATAATAGAATCCTCTATATAACATGGCTTCTCAGCCAACCTTCAATTTATGTGGTTCAGAAAAGGTTCACACACAGTTCATTTGAAGCACACAGAAGCCGCTTTTCCTTTATACTGAACTTCTCTAAACATTTGCTGAACAGTAAGTTAAACAGTAAAATACAGTATGTGGCTTTGCCTGACTGGAGGATGTGTGTGTATGTGTTACTAGCATTCCCACATCAAACAGGGTTTTTCATAATTGAGGCTCATCAATTTTGAGTTCAAGCAGCTGGGGAAGAGTATGTAGATGTTGTGCTTGCTCAGCAGAGTGCTAATATTACACCCCTTGTCTCAAGCTGTGGCTAAATTAGTGGGATTCTTCAAAGGCATCTTAACTGTCTGCAGTTGTTCAGACTTCTGAAACTACACAGACAGAATATCTAAACAGCCAACATAAAATGAAGCCCACCGTAGCATTTTCACGGTGTAATCTCCACCTGCAGCTACTTATCCTTGTAATGAGAAAGAAATAGAACACATTCATGTATATATTAATCCAAATCTTACCTCTGCCCCTTGAGGTACTTCGGCCTCTTGGTGCCCCTGCTATCGGGCCGCCTCCTCGCCCTGTCAGCCGAAGTACAGCTGCACTGTTTACAGACATGGAAAAATTTCTCTGCAAATACAAAAAGGGGGAGGGGAGAACAGCAGGCTTTCAGCTTTCTTCTTTGCATTTGCTCTGTGTTTGGTAGCCTAATTGGCTAAAGTAATGTATGGTCCAAGAAAATAAAAAACGAACTGGCCTGAGGCAGACATGACATTTATTCTGGTCTGGCTGATAAGTAAGAAATGGTTTCTGATCTTATCATTTCACATCAGGATAGAGATCTGATATTATGACCAGTACTCCTACCTGTTCCTCCTCTGTAAAAGACACAAGTGCCAGAGGCGGCAAGGGCTCCTCTTGCAATATGGGCAGGAACTCCTTATCGTGTAGGTCTATAGGGATCTGGAGGAGAGAAATAAACAATTGCAAGCTACAGCATTAAGTTACATAAGACTTAGAAAGAATCGCACCAAGTAAGGAAGATGAAAATATAATCTCAGCAGAATCATAATTTGTATGCAAATTACATTGACTGCAAGCTTGCATCAACGGCTAAGATCCAGACGTTAGAGGGCTACCAACCTTGTTATCCTTTACATAAAGTGCTAACATTTCTTCTCTCCCGTAGCGATAGTCTGCAAGTTTATACTTTGGCAATGCAGGTGAGAGGGGTGGAGAGGCAACCGCGCAGCCACTTCCACCGCCACTGCTGCCGCTGCCACCACCTCCAGACAGGGCACGGAGCCTGTGGAGAGACAAAGGGTAGTAAAAGCAGAAGGGACAGAGGAGGGGGAGACAACACTAAAGCTGATGTAGAAATTGGCATGTCTGAACATGTATGGAAAAGCTGCATTGGGCCCAAAGGAAAACCAGTTTCACAACATACAAATCATTTCACTTAAGACTAATTATGACTTCAAGGCATTTCATTTACCATTCTGGTCCAAAGTTAAGTGTCTGGGTTTCGGCCATTCTTCTTTGAAGTTCTACAAATATGAAAAGAGAGGAAAGGGATTATAACCACTCAGTGTATGATGTTATAGTATGACAGTAGTACTGATAATTATTAAATGCAAGAAAAAGTTTGCATCATCACTTTTTTTGTTTTCCTGTGAGTTTAGTCTTTATTCATATACTAGTGTTGCAACAGTTAGCTGTATTAGTTGTTCCTCTTCAAAAACAGTTTTCTGTACATTATGACTGGAAAAATTAGTTTATGCTATTGCCATTTCTATATGTAATATGAACAAACAATTTAAGTGCAATGCTATCCTGCTCCCAATTTATGAGTGTGTTGCATCATCATTACTATATGTTGAAATCAGGATTAACAAAAATTCAGTCACTTTCCCATTCAAAACACATTTGAAATAAATGTATATGTATACAAATCATTATTTACTAATTGTCATTTCACAATGCCAGATGAAGTAAATTCACTGGTGCAATTAATTTACCAAACAGTAGTTCAACAGTATTAGGAAAAATCCTTAAGGTTTCGTCACCCACTTTAATGTATTCCAACTCCTCAGGATATACAGAGTAGCCCAGCCCACCAGCAGTGTACAATTTCAATCTGTTAAAGCTATTTTAGGAAGTCTCCCAGCCTGCAAGGAGGGTATGTCAGACACCTGTAATTGACAACTTGGGGGGTGCCTTTACTTCACCAAATAAAAATAATCAAATTTTGCCAACAAAGGTTGTTGTTAGTTTTCATGAGAATTATCTCTACCAAGACTTTCCCTTAAACTTAGGCTTGAAAGCAAGGATTTTATTATTATGTAGCCAAGCTTCCTCAAATATCGGGCACAAAAGGCAACAGTAGACTCACAATAGCACAAACCATATGGGAGCCAGGGTGAGCCACGTGTAAGATAGTAGTTTGGTCGCAACTCAGCTGAAGTTAGTGGCATTTCTCCCGCAGGCTTCGTACATGTGTCAGTGTCCATATAAAGTGAAAACTGAACGACTGGTTGAGTTTACATAACATTATCACTCGTTAGTCAGGATTTACGAGCAGCTGCACTATCTATTCACAACAACACAACTTTTATCAGTTTGATCATGACAGACGTGGATTTCTGATAAGGGTTGAACCGACTCAAGTCAGCAAAAAAAAAAAAAAAAGACTGACCATCATGTTGTCCGGATAGTTGTGTAAAGCCTTGAGTTCATCGTGTTACATTAACGATAATCTAACAGGAAAGCAGGCAATAAACAGCAATATAACCTTAACCAGACCGGCCCATCCTGATGCAATAGATCACACTGAAGCTGACCTTAGTTATGTGATTGTTAATGTTAAAAGTTGCTCACTACGAGCCGTGATAGTCATTTGGGAAGGTTAAGTGGAAATCATCCTCGGTTACCAGCATTACGTTAGCTAACACAGCCAGCTAACAGCCAAATAAACAACCAACGTGGATAATCATAGGACGCTAGTATCTGACATTAGCCTACACGTTTCCTGATTGTTAAATGTTGACAGCAGACTTATAGTTACGTTGAAAGGTGGCATCAGAGTTGTCGCTAGTTAAAGTCCCTCTTGCTACATGCTGGTACCACACAAGTCTTTTCGCTAGCCAGCAGGACGAGAGCCAACGGTGGTTATGCTAGCGCGTTAGCTAGCTGCATTTGGCCAACTAGCTAGCTAGCAACGTTGGTAATGTATGTCTGTCATGCGTGAAGATATAGCTACAGATGTATTAACACTAATTCGGTTAATCACCAGAGTAGACGTATTGTCATATATCATTTGTAACAAATGTAATCAATCCACATCCTCAACACTTGTAGCTAGCACGCTAACAGGTTGGCTAACTAGCTACACGCGGCCTTCGAGCAGCCCGGAGCCACAACAAACCGTCCCGGACTTCACGCGACCCGGAGCCGCACACGGAGCTACGGGAGCCCGGTGCTGCAAGGCCAAGTAAACATGGTGGTTTAACAGCAGACCCCAGCAGCCGAGCTCGTCAGAATCCAGCTCCCTGACACGGCACCTCGCTTAACAGATCGATTTAGTCTCAGCTAGTGTGTTAAACTGTGGCTGTCTTACCTCTGCTTGATCTGACAGCACAGGGTTTGTATGCGGGTTGAGTGTCTCTCTCTCTCTCTTCGTTTTCCACAAGATGGCTGAGCGTGAGTCACATGACATCAGATAAAACCCGTATGCAACGGAGAGATTTGCTGACTGGCACGAATTCACTAACAACCAGGAGGTGAATATGAACACAGTATTTATCAGTAACATTTTAAATGCCCCTGTTGTGCACAGTAGATTCAGGAAAATTGACAGTGTCACGTGAAATGATGTTTGAATAAAGCGGGTACTACTTAGTTTTTACACATCAGAAGTATTTAGGAGCCCCCCTAAATGCTTCCCCCCAAAATATACAGTCATGTCACACTTTTTGAGTAAATTCTCATAAAAAGTAAAATATCATTTTGCAATTTTCTTTAAAGCTCAAGCAAAATTCTACCTCCTTTTTTATCCACTTATTTAAGCTTCTCGCCGTCTGAATATGACATAAGTACTTAAATAGTTATACACAGAATAACAACAGTATAGATTACTGATATAAATGTGTAAATTGACATAACAAAAGGTAATTTTGCAATTTTGGTTAAAGCTCAAACAAATAATTATTCTACATCTATTTTTCAAAATTTTTTATTTACAAGTGTAATAAAGCTTCTCACCCTCTGAATATGTGAATGATATGTGAAATTTGGTTAAATCTCTAGCAAATAATTCTATATATTGCAATTCTATTCAATGTAAGCTTCTCACCCTCCGAATGTGATGTATTTTAATAGTTATATACAGAATAACAGTATAGAGCACTCATATAAATGAGTAAATTGTTATTTAATATTTTAATATTTAAGAATCATTTTGCAATTTTGGTTAAAGCTCAAGCAAATAACTCTACCTCATTTTTCGGGGTATTTTTTTTGCGTTCATTTAGTACTAGTGCCCCCGGTGATATTCAATTCAAAAAACTTTATTTATCCCCGAAGGGCAATTTAAGGCACAAAGAGCAGTGAAGCAAAAGAAAGCTAACAAAAGCGACGCAGTCAAAATGGAACAGTTACAGGATATGTTTTCTGATACAGCTGACTGTTATAAATGCAGCCAGTATTATTTTATACATATTTAATTATTTGTTCGCTAAGTTTTTCTATTTATCTGTACTTATTTTGTCCTTGTGCTGCTGTAACACTCAAAGTTATGTGGGGGAAGTATGAAGTATTATCTTCATGCGAAAGTGACAACAGGTGACGCTGACAACACATATGGAATGAAGTTGGCCTGGTAATGAGCGTTTTGTTCACAGGAAGTGGCGACAGGTCTTGTCCAGCTCCACCCACCAGGACAAACTCATTTTACTAATAATTCAGGTATGTGAACATTTAGTGGACAACCAAAGCAGTTAGCTATCAATAAATAAATGACCATGTGTGTCAACTACAAATCGAGCTAGCTAACATAACATGGTAATAATAAGATAACACTATAAATGTAGCATTACCTAAATTTAACTGCTACATTTACGATAATGTCAGCTAAAGTAACATGCTAATAATAAGCTAACGCTGTGGTGTAAATGTAGCACTCAGCTTAATTTAGCTAATGTAGCTATTTTCAAGACTAACGATCAAAATGTATTGTTGACAAACCTCTGAGAAAAGAAATTTAAACGGACACATGGACTTTTATTAAATTATGTTGTGTTTTTATAGGTAGTTCTGTTAGTGAGTCGTGAACCTTCTGTTGTCTCACATGGCCCAGTCTTAGAAGGCGGCTCGTTGGTCTAGGGGTATGATTCTCGCTTAGGGTGCGAGAGGTCCCGGGTTCAAATCCCGGACGAGCCCAGTTTTTTTCCTTGTCACTGTTGTTGCCTCTTTGCAGTTAATAAATTTCTCTTTTATTCCAACTTTTTGCGTGAGAGTGGATCGTTGTCAGAGTCAGTGTCTACAGCAGCTGTTTTTAATTTAAAATGAATGGTTAAATACTTTGCTCTTCTGTCAATCCCTAGTAATGTAAATTATTTAGTTAGATCTTTTGTTGTTGCAGAAGCATAGACAGGCGTAGACAGACAGAAGTAAGTACAAATAGATAGTAAAAGTATGTAAAACTAGAATAGGAATAGAAGTAAAATAGAAACTACAGGAGTAATTAAAAACCAAATTACAAGACAAAACGGACAATGGATTAATAGCAAATTCGCTGTGTACTTTTTATTACTTCACACATATTCAATCATTTACTCACTTTTGTTTTTTTGTTTTTTTCTATACTTTTCTGTCGTTATGCTGCTGATCAATGAAGGATTACCTCATCTTCATGTGAAACGTATGGATCACTGTCAAATGAAGAAAAAAAGCACATTTTCAATTTACAACAGCAGAAGAATTTAGAATAAAAAGCATTTGACCCCGACGTGATTTGAACACGCAACCTTCTGATCTGGAGTCAGACGCGCTACCGTTGCGCCACGAGGTCTGAATCAACGAAGAAGAACAGAGCATATATGACTACATCTATCCAATGTCGGTATCATCATGGTATTTATTTAATATAAGCGTAAATCAGTCAAATGTGCAGTCTTATCATAGATTTATGATTAACCCGAGGATATGCTGTATTTCAGACCCTTCTGTAGTCACAGTCATATTGAAATGTCTCCTCATCGTCCAACAGTCATGGCCGGTTAGCTCAGTTGGTTAGAGCGTGGTGCTAATAACGCCAAGGTCGCGGGTTCGATCCCCGTACGGGCCACGTTGTTTTTGCTCCGGTACGTTATTGTTCACTCTATCCGACATCCACTATATACGCGTCTATAAACCGTTTCTATGTAATTTAATTATAATAAGGTTATTACTCATAGGTCTGCCGCTGTGACTAACCTCAAATATCTGGATTTTGTATTGTCTTTTAGGTAATATCAACACACTCATCAGCTCGTCTCTAAAGGACTAACTACTTCAAAAAAATAACACATTATCTATAGTGACAACACGTCATACTTACTGCAACAACCCATGGTAGGTTGAGCGCTCTGTGTTCAGGGGGATTAGGGGTCCTCCGTCAGTTTGAAGCAAGGCGTTGGTGGTATAGTGGTTAGCATAGCTGCCTTCCAAGCAGTTGACCCGGGTTCGATTCCCGGCCAACGCAAAATGTTTTTCTCTTTCTCCTTTTTTTTTCTTTTTACTGATGCATCATTAACTTGAAGTAAATTGTTTTATACATACATAACTGTAGCTGCAAATAATATGTTGCAGCAATGGTATCAGGTCTGTTTTTTTGTTTTTGTTTTTGTTTCAAAAAAAAAAAAGTATAAAAATAATATGTAATGAAAAAATATTTATTAATTCCACAGACAGGAACTTTGAGTGTTATAGCAGAAACAAGTGCAGATAAATAGAGAACATTATAGAAATAAGTAAGTGTATAAAATAAGAATTGACTAATATAGAAACAATACAAGATTCCATAAAAGTTGGAATTAGATATAAATTAGATATAAATAACAAAATAACTCCATTCAAAATATTTCATAAAAAAAATCAATGTTTGACCTCATCAACGTCATTGATTTTTGTAAATATCTGCTTATTCTGAATGTGATGCCAGTTGGGACAGGAGCAACAAACGACTGTGAAAGTTGTGGACTGATTCAAAAACACCTGTTTGGATCATTCCACAGGTAAACAGGTTCATCGGTAACAGGTGACAGTATCATGATTGGGTATGAAAGGTTCATGCTGGAAAGACCCAGTCGTTCACAAGCAAGGATAGAGAGAGGTTCACCACTTTGTGAACACATGATTGTAGAAAGGAGATTAATACATGGGCTTTGTAAACCTTATGCTTTACACAGCGTCCCACCTTTTTGAAATCAGGGTTGTAGGCCATTGTTCTTTTGTGCTTATATTTGTGGTTATTGCTGCACATGTAATTATTGTGCTCAGCCTCCCATAAAGAAACCAACCATTATATGAACACTAGAGACTTGGTTCATTTAGAAGTCACAAAGAACATAATAACTCAATAGGTATGTGCTGCGTATGCCACGCACACACACGCGCCATATCACCAGCACTGATTAATAATAGATGTGGACATGTGGCTCTGGAGAAAGATAGAA
Organism: Centropyge bicolor; assembly: GCA_037975185.1. NCBI lineage: Eukaryota > Metazoa > Chordata > Actinopteri > Pomacanthidae > Centropyge > Centropyge bicolor. Next base: position 473,759 of record JBBMOC010000023.1, on the reverse strand, counting down.
GGAGTTTACCTGCTGAACAGGAAATGTGTCACTGTTTCTCCTCTACCCACTAAGTTCATTTGTTATCCTCTTCACCAGTGTTTATCCTGCTTACCCTCTTTTTCCCTCTGTTACCATGGATATGCTATTCCTATGGCAACTGCAGGCCTTTATGGATGGCCTCGGGCCCCCACCATAGAGGACTCTCTGAACCTTTCATTACACATTCCCTTCAAGCTCACAGACAAATCACACAAGTAGCACATACTCAAACTCTGTCTAACTGTTGCCCTTTCTGCCTTTCTCTCTCTGCCCTCCCTCCTTCTCTCTTTGTCTCTCTGTGCTGCCCTTGTGGTCATACTGCTATGTCTCACTTTTAAGTCCTTGATGGGCTGCACATGTCCAAAGTCTGCAAAGAGTTGTTATAGTTTCAATGTACGTTTTCCTTCGATTGCACTCTGGGCATTCACAGCCTGCGTGATACTAGCTGCCAGGGCTGTTTGGAAGAGGGCTGTGATCAGATTTGTAGCGTGCATATCGCTGTCACAAGAGTCAGCGCCCCAAGCTTTCTAATATTCGGTGGCAAGGGAAACCAGAGCTCCATCTTTAAAGATGCATGAGACGTCTTGAGCTACGGAGAATGGAGATGGAGGCTCTGCCAGAGAAAGTGTTTCTGTGTCAGAGAGAGTGAAAGACAGGGAGGGGTGAGAGTCGTGCAGATGACAGTAAAGTTGCCGGCGGCAGCGAGGGCCCAGGTCGAGTACAGAGTCAGGATACAGTGTGTGTGTGTGTATGTGTGTGTGAAGGGTAGGTGGGGGAGCTCCACTTGTTGAATGAACCCTGTCAGCGTTGGGCAGTACCATGGGCTACGGGTGGGCTCAGCCCTGCTCAGCATTGTGGCGGGCTGCATCATCATTGGGGTGTCCAGGGAGTGTGATGCTGATGCTGTAGGAGGTATCTTCCTGGGAGCGGGGGGCCTTGGTGAGTGTGTCTGAAACTTTTTACCATGACCCACTGACCCTGTGTGGAGAAGATTTAGTAAGTAAGTGTTTGGTGGAGCCTCACAACTGAATCTGTTTCTGTAGTGTCGCTGAATACTGATTGAAAATTAGTTAGTGTGACATTAGATAAATCATTTTGTTCTAAGTGAGGTCTTGTTCCTCTTTAACAGCTTAAAAACACATTATTAACATTGTTGTATTACTTTTCTATTTTTCCTAATTGTAACAGAATTGCTTTTGAACACAATTTTGACTTGATGACATGTTCCAGAATCACATTGTTTCTGTTGAAGTTCTGCTTTTCTGCTTTTATACCTGTGAATAATTTCTACAAACTGGGTTTTAAGAAAAAAAAAAACTGGAAAAAAGAAATAGCTCAGTTTATGATTATTTTCATATAAGCAGCAATGGGACCTGTGAGACTCCAAACAATTAGAAAATAAAGTTTTTGTCAACAAAAGGTTGACAAAGGTTAGAAAAATGATCCTCAGAGTTTTGTCTGGTTCGAGGAGGACACACTCATATCTGATGAACAAGCTGAGAAATATTTGTTTATAAAATGTATAGATCAAAATTCGGAGAAAGATTGTGGCCTGTGACATTTTCCATCCACTGTTCTTGAAAAACACACCATTCGATCATCTGATACAACAGTGTAACTAGAACCATCTGACGAGTTGCTCTCACCAGATAAAGTGCTTTCCTCGAGAGAAAGAGCAAAGGGCAGGGTTTTTGATCTAGGGAGGGCAACGTCACCATTAATATTAATGTGAATTGTGTTCTCACTGATGATTTGATCAACTCTCAATAATTAATTTCCCTCCCTAATGTACACAAGAATTTGGCAAATCAAAACTGTGCACAGCAGCTTGACAGAGACGTTAACTCTGGCAGCACTTGTGCAGCTAAGTAGCATCTAATTATGTGTTTTGGGGCTTATGCGCCTTGATGCCTCCTCCAACACATAGACTGACTAATGAGTATGAACAGAGTGTTCTCGGCAGATTCTTTTCACTCCTTCTGCAGTTTCATGACATTTTAAGCACATACATGCATCACAGCCACCCTCAGGACCTGCCAGGGTTTAATGCCAGCTCTTGTGGCTTGTAAGGGAAATCAATAACTCTGTTGAATTGGAGCAGAGTGCCACTGAGAGGCACACAAGCCCTGTGGTTTAGATATTACTTTATACCTCAAGTTGAACAGGAAGAAGCATCACACACTGTCTCTGGTGCACTAAAAATAATCTGAAGGCTATTTCATCAAACAATCTTATTGTCGGTCGTGATGTCTACAAGTATGGGAACTTATGTGATAAAGGAAAGACAGTTTTTCTACCTTCTGGTACGGCTCAGGCAATCTGCGGCAAATGAAATTAGCAGATTGCAATAAATGAAAATATGTAGGTGATTAAATTTATGCATCTAAACCACAGTGAAATTTCATATCCCCTTTATAATGAGATTTTTCTTAGAGCTTTCAGTGCACAATAATTTCCTCCACTGCTGGTTTTGTTTCAGTCTGCTATCATGCAAATTCACAGCAAAGGATAAATATGGCTATTATTATTATTATATATATTTTGAAACCAAGATTATGACAAATATTCACACTGACACTGCATTATTTCTTCTTATTTATTCAACTTATAGTGATTAGAGCAATATATTAAAAGCAATGTTTATATATCAATCGTCACATTTCAGGCCTGCTCATATCGATCTACCCCTTCATAAAAGCCTGGCTGAACATCAACCATATTCTTCCATCCTTTGGTGAGTTGTATGGTTTTTTTTTCCTATTTGAAAATTAAATTTAAATACTTTTGAATTCAACTACACTTTAAAGTCTTGTTGTTTCATTACATGCTACCATGCTGTGATAAATACGATGATCCACACAGTCAACACACATTTGACTCTGAACATTGCTTAATATCCCAGGAAACTTCAGAGTACACCCCATACCTGCCAACCCTGCTCCTGAACAACCTGCAGAGACACTAAGAAGAGAAGGTGAGTGAGCATGTGAGCCCGCCATTTCCTTTATGTTTCAGCCAAGCATATGCAGGTATCATATAACGTTCAAAGATACTGTGTTCACTTTGCTCGCACTGATACTGTGTTTCACTTGATAGTGAGCCATCATGTCCATGTCAATTATTTGTTGATTACAAATGTGACACCAGTCTGCACGCTGGAGAGCTGATACAGGGTTGTCACAGATCTGGAAAGTAGGCCAATAAAGAAGTCCTTAAAAGTGCTTGGATTTAGCCAACTGGAATTTCTGTGTCTGGGCCTTGTGCACTTTCTTCCTTCCTATCTATCACTCAAATATCTAGCACACATTGTTTATTCTTTACACAATCATGTTGATTTTTAATGCAGTGCTGCCTGAGGGGTCAAAGGTCACAGGCATCCTATGTTGGTCTCGGCCCTCACGTGCAGAGATTTCTCCAGATTTTCAGAATCTTTTGACATTAATATAGATGGTTAAATCCCTAAATTCCTTGCAACTGTGTGTTGAGACCAGTTGTTCTTCAACTGTTCAACTATTTGCCTGAGCACTTTTGCACAAAGTGGAGATCCTTGCCCCATCCTCGCTTGTGAATAACTGAGTCTTTTGAGGATTAGGTAGATACTTTTGTAGTAAAGACTTTTATTTTCTCATGTCTCCCCACACTTTTCACTCACCTCATTTCCTTTACTGCACTTCCCTCTACCTCCCTTCTTGTCCTTTCCTAATCACTCATTGATTGCCTCTCATTTCCTTCACCTGTGCACTCCCTATTTAAGTCCTGCACACCCGTTCAGTCAGTTTTTGTCACCTTCTCATGGGGCGGCAGCACTGAGCTCTCAGTCCATGTGTGTTTTTTGTTGAAGAGTTAAAATAAATCAGTACTTTGCTCAATAAAGTATCCTGGCTCATGCGTCCTGACCGATGCCCATCGCGATAATAATTTTATCCTGAACTTCCTCCTTAACAACTTTGTTCATCCACATGGGGACATTCACAATACATATATTCTACAATTTAGTCAGTCTTTTGTTGCCCCTGTCCCAACTTTTTGGAGCGTATATATAAGGTCCACAGTAGGTTAATTTTGAAATGATGTGTCCTTGAAAAGTCCATCCGTCCATCCATTAACTACCGCTTATCCGGGGCCGGGTCGCGGAGGCAGCAGTCTGAGCAAAGAGGCCCAGACTTCCCTCGCCCCAGACATCTCTTCCAGCTCTTCTGGTGGGACCCCGAGGCGTTCCCAGGCCAGCTGAGAGACATAGTCCCTCCAACGTGTCCTAGGTCTACCCCGAGGCCTCCTCCCGCATGACTGCAGACGTTGCACCAATCCGCCTGTCAATCTCACACTTCGTCCTCCCCTCACTTGTGAACAAGACCCCGAGATACTTAAACTCCTCCACTTGAGGCAGGACCTCTCCACCGACCTGGAGGAGGCAAGCCACCTTTTTCCAGTCGAGAACCATGGCCTCGGATTTGGAGGTGCTAATTTTCATCCCAGTCGCTTTGCACTCGGCTGCAAACCGCTCCAGCGCACGCTGAAGGTCCAGGCTCGAAGAAGCCAACAGGACCACATCATCCGCAAAAAGCAGAGATGAGATCCTGTGGTCCCCGAACTGGACCCCTTCCAGCCCCTGGCTGCACCTAGAAATACTGTCCATAAAAATTATGAATAGAACCGGTGACAAAGGGCAGCCCTGCCGGAGTCCAACATGCACTGGGAACAGGTCTGACTTACTGCCGGCAATGCGAACCAGACTCCTGCTCCGGTCATACAGGGACCGGACTGCCCTTAGCAGAGGGCCCCGGACCCCATACTCCCAGAGCACCCTCCACAAGATGCCACGAGGGACACGGTCGAACGCCTTCTCCAAATCCACAAAGGAGCTGGGTTCCAGAGCCCAAGCTGTGCGTGGAGGTGAGCCCGACTATATCTAGCCGGTACCTCTCAGCATCCCGCACAAGCCCAGGCCCCCCCCTCCCAGTGAGGTGACGTTCCAAGTCCCAAGAGCCAAAAGATCCGTCCAGGGACTGGGTCGCCGAGGCCCTCGCCGTCGACTGCTGCCCGATCCACATCGCACCCGACCCCTACGATTCCCTCTGTAGGTGGTGGGCCTACAGGAGGTCAGACCCGCGTCGCCAGTTCGGGCTGAGCCCGGCCCGCTTACAAGCCCCAACCCCAGGTCTGGCTCCAGGGTGGGGCCCCGGCTGCGCCATACCGGGCGACGTCACTGGTCTTCTTTGTGGATTTTCCATAAGGGTTTTTGAACTGCATGTAGTCTGACCCGTCACCCAGGACCTGTTTGCCTTGCCTTGTTCATTCGGGTACTAAAACTCCCCCACCACGATAAGGTAGCAGTTCAAGGGGGACTTGAAAAGTCACTGAAATATATTAATACAAAAGATTGGCAACCCTGTACAAGTTAGCACCAGTAAGAGAGGTGTTGTGTCTTTGAAGTTGCTGCCAGCATCAGCCATCTCTCTAATATCTCATGGGGTGCAGCTGAATATTAACAAAAAAATGGCTCGCTTTCTTCTTTCATCACTTTTTTTTTTTTACTGAGATGGAAAACATGATGAGATAGAGGAAAGATGCAAGTGAGAAAAGAGACACCGTGCTGAGAGAATCTGATAAAAGGGACATACACATAACTCCTTGGCCATTTTCATATAAATGTAGAAATGCACAACAATTCCAAATCACAAGACACTGTATAAGTATTGAGCAGCCAACCATACGTAACATAATGAACAATTCAAGTATGTGTTGTCTGCTTTCCCTGAAATTTTGTTTTCTCTCTCTCTTGCCAACCTTCATAGAATGATACAGCTCTCAGATTTCCACAGATTGGTCAAACGCTTGTTGAACTGAATGTTACAGTGTGTTTATCTGCTCTCCTCTGCTCTTGGCAGGGACTCAGAGTCAACTAAATCTGGAGCGTTCTAAAAGTCGAATGGGAACCTTTGTGGAGGGTGGACCAATGGCTGAGACCAACCCAGACGAGGGGTATGAGACCAATATCATATCCTGTAATTATTTTCATATGCATTTAATATGAAAGAGCAAGAATTGGTGTGGTGTTCATGTAGTGCAAGGCAGGTAAGGATGAGCAGGATGGGGAGGCAGTTGTGTGCACAAAACAACTGACCTCAAAGATATATATGTCCCATTTGAGATCACAACCACATCATTTCCTAACCTTAAAGATCATGTTTCCCTTTCCTCAATGTCCCCTAAACGTATATTTACTACTATATACAGCATATACTATATTTTATTCACAGGTCTTCAGAAAAATAGTGAACATATATGAATGTTTTTGCCAATATGATGATAGAAATCAGGTCAGCATTACATTTCCATCAAAACATATTAACCCAATCCAAAATATTACATATGAACATTAGTCTTAGTAGAATAATATGACACACACACAAATATTAATGCACACACACACAGGTATGTGCCCTGTCTATTGTATGAAGATCTGCAGATCCAACCTAAGCTGGGTAAGAGGCTGTTATTAATTCAAGTCCTGTCTCTGGCTAGTTTCACCTAGGTCCTGGTGAGAGTAAATTAAAGCTTTTTGTGATCCAGCAGGGGTCAGTGCTTGGATAATTTTATTCTCAATTTACATACTATCTATCAATTTCTCGCCATATAACTGAATATCAATTTCCAATTTATGCAGAAGAAGCATTTACTGAACTATGTTTAATGTACAATGACAAGCACATCTGAATTGTGAGATGTACTGTGACAGGAGACTTTTTAAAAAAAAAACCATTACAGTGCCCTTTCGCTCACCTTAACCAGGTAGCTCTTCTTTCAAGATCCCAAATCATTGTCAGTGACAGAAAAAAAATTGTGTGCCTCAAAACTTTTAGCAAAAAAAAAAGTGAGACCCAAATAATCAACCCAGATTCCTAACAGCTCTTGATTTGCACTTGATTATTAGAACGTTCTACTATTTTTATACACTGCTTTGTACTAATCTATGTCATCTGTCAACAAAAACTGCAGGAATGTTTTTGGATGCAGAGTCTCTGTGCCACTTTAAAGCAGCACAGTGATTTGACCTACAGTGTTTAGATGTGGATGGTCTCAGTGATTTCCTGGCTAATTAATCGTATTCTATGTGGCACTAATCACTTAATACGAAGGGTATGGTGTTGATTAAGTCATGCTACATGAGGAAGTAAATCTCAACTGAGTGGGTCTGTATGTGCTGTACTTTGTTTGCTGATGATATGAGGACAGGTAGGTAGTAAATACGTTATTTTTGCTTTTTCATCCGAGCAAATCTCAGTAGAATGGCCAACAAAACACCTTACATAAGGACATGTGCTTTTTTGTTGCCTGTTCAAGCTGTTTAAAGGAGAGAAACAGACTTTCAAAGGTGAAGAATAAAAGGTTTTAACCTCCTTTTTACATTGAATGTTTGTGCTACCCAGGTACTGGATCTCAGTTAGGTCAGATAAGATTATTCATCCGCGTATAACAACAAACATATACATATGTACATTGTCCTTCAAAACTGAGCATTTTTACAAATCTATGAGTGACACATGTGAAATACAAAAATTTTACTTTACTGGTTGTATCAGCTTCAGGTCTGATCAGAAAAGAGGTCATAGATTGTGTGGGACAACCATTTAAAATACTTTATCAAGTCTTGAGGGCAGATTTCTATCTTTTGAAAAAAAAAAAAGGTGGTAATACTGGAAAAATAACACATTAATACACACATTAACTGCACACTTCAAAGAATAAAGAATAAATAAATAAAGGATTCATTCACTGAGGTTTATTTTAATGCATTATAATACTTATACCAATACAGTAATTATGCAGTATAGTAAAACTCTAGTCTAAATTGTGGATGACTGATGTTGTCACCAATGGAAGGAAGACATTGTAAACAAATCTTAAAAAAAAAAAAAAATCTCCTTGACATGTTTTAGTTCAGCTTAAGCAGACCAGACAGACATACCACAACATGTAAATTTCCCTGTTGTGGGACTAATAATGGAATATCTTTTCTTATCCCTTGCTGATGTGAGTCCTGCTGTGCTGTGTTGCAGGACATCTTCAGACATGCCAGACGTCTTATCTAGACGGAAGCTGAAGCAGTCAACTTCTGATCAAGACCTGCCATGACATGATCACATGACCCGAATGACTAATATTATTCAGCTTCCCCCCCTACTCTTCGTCATTAGGTTTTCATTCAAATCTGGGACAAAAGACGTCATTTCAATTTCTCTGATTCATTATTTTTTTCTGTGTAATTGTTGTACCTGCTGAGCTTGTCCTGTTTGTTGAGATGGCCTCATGATGTTGTTCTTATATGGTCTAATAAACACCTCCAACGATTCAATTGTGATTGTTAGTGAAGAATTTTCAAACTTCCTGACACTGATTGAAGCAAATGAAGCCCAGTAGACCAATTTGTGTGCAGCTCATCTCATCATCGCACAATGTTCTCAGGCAGCAATTAAGAAATTTATTATGGTCGTTATGTGATGAAGGGACTCGTGCGCTATTCAGCTCGAGTTCCCCTGCTTGTTCAAACAAACTGCAATACGTGCATGTGTACAGACACACACAGGCAAATAGCTATTCCTTTGCCTGCGTACAGTGAACTGCACCCCCGCAGTGAAACATAATACATTGATATTCAGGACAGCACAGGCAGAATGGCTGCTGCATGGGGAGGGACGCTGTGCTCTGACAAAAACTGTGACGTGCTGTGAGGCTGAATAAAGCAGGCAACAGGAGCCTGAGGAATCTGCAGCGCCTTGATGACAACCAGCAGTTTGATTGTCAGGCCTCAAATCACAATGTCACAATCCCACAATCCCTCTGGGTAAACAATGGACGCCCAGGAAAGATACACATCTCGGTTACCTGTCTGTTTTGGGAATGACTGGTCGACTCTTGGCGAGTGCAACAGTAAGAGCAACAGTGGCGAGCAGCCAGCCCAGATGGTGTCACTGAACAGTTCTGGTTCATGTCTTTGTTGTTGGTGGTTGGTCCAAAGCAAAATGTTGTTGGGTCTCCTCCTCTCACCATCATTCATTGTCATTCATAATCACTGCTGGACACTGCTCCCCAAAAGCCTTATCACACCTGGCCTCCTTTTAGTTCTGCAATGGACTGTTTGACCTCTGACCCTCTGAACCCTGTATTAATGACTTATTGACATTTAAATATGGACATGGAATATGGAATATTGTTATAAAGTTTGACACTTATGACCCTTTGTTAATGAGTTGACAGCCAGTTTTTACAACCTGACAACACTAAGTTTTCTCTAATGAATGATTACAATTGATTAGTTACAGCTTAGGAGCAACGTAAAAAGAGTCCCTTATGTATTATTTTATACATATTATTTTAAGGGCTGAAAACATGATCTCAAGGAAACTGAAGAGAGACTTGATCTGGCAACAGACTGACAGTGATTGTAATTAAAATACCTTTTATTTACATCAGATCAGATTTGATTTCAAAAGAAATTGTGAGAAAATGAAAAAAAAAGTGTGTTGCTCTTGAAAATCAGCAACAGGCAAATAAAGGTGAGCTGGCGAGCTACAGGCAAGGTGCAACACACACACACACACACACACACACGCTGGTGAAAGATGGATGGGTGAGGAGGAGGCAGGACAGTCTCATCCAGAGGTTCACGGAGGAGGAGGAGGAGGGTCTGCACGGTAGATCAAACCTGAATTATTGAAATCCGTGTGAAGACTTCAGAGGGTCTGCAGTCAGAGATGCTTCGCCTCCCTCCATCTCTGCGGGTCGACCCGTCAGGTGCCGCGTGCGTCTCGGTGCACATCAGGAGCCGCGCGCCGTGTTGCGTTCGCGTGTCACCTCGGAGGAAATGCCATCTCACCTAAGTGATCTTCCGTCTCTCAACCTCGGATGTAATGTCCCTCAGTCTCGCTTTGTGTCTCCTCCGACTGTCATGACTTGTGCCCTCGGGACTGTAAAAGCCACGAAAGCAGCATGAAAATCCCTCGTTGGTGTTGATGCGTCCTTTCAACCTCTCAGTATTTACACCCGGTAATTAAACAGAGAATCTCCTGGAAAATCCACTGATGAAACAATGGACAGACCTTCAATACATCTACATAAAGGGTGAGATGATTTATTTTTTTGATCATTGTTTTTACAGGATGCATTTAAATGTGCTCTTACCAAAGCCTAGTTCATACTCACTGTTTGGTGTATAGATTTAAGGTAATAGATTTGCACATTTGCAATAATAAAAAAA